>CAJQUN010000025.1:7299939-7899939 GCA_907163345.1 Haberlea rhodopensis
CGGTCAAGTATTATCATGAATCAGGATAAATAGCCCAGAGACTCTAGTTACTAGAGTATGTATTGATTGATGAATTGTTCATTGATATGAGATATCAAATCAACACATGGGTACATGTTAGAGAACGATGTACTTGACAGACCCACCATGATAATGCAACATGGATAGTTATATGATTGTCATATGCAATTCTCATAGTGATATAATGTATGTAATCCTTACGACTTGTGATCATCAGAGATCCCAACATAAGGAGTTATGTACTTGATATTGTCAAACGTTACGCGTACAGGGTAAACTATAAAGGCGACTATTGGATACACTACGAATTATGTAGAGGGATGTTGACTGATCGAGATAGGATTTGTCCCTCCTATATAACAGGAGATGTGTTTGGCCCTTGATCAAGTGAGAACTAAAATGCATGGCCAGGCTCGAATGAGTCGATATGAGATATCGAGCTTATTCGTTTATTCTAGTTCTACTTGGGGATCAAGAAATAAAGATTGAATATACGAGTTGACTATTCCATGACTCTGTTCAATCTAAACACAAAGGACAAAGGGATAAGTTACATGGTTAGATTATCACAAGTTTCAAAGGTTATGTAGAGTCATTGACATTCTTGTAAATTGGGTCTCTTGATGTGTTGCTAGACACCGCTCTTTGCTTGTAACGTAAAATGAATTTTTATGTTCGCTGCCAACATTACAAGATCCTATCGGGTCGCACAAATTGATTAAATCGATAAGGGAATTAAATTCATGAGATGAATTAAATAATTAGAGAAGAGTCTTAATTAAATGATTATAAGGATTTAATTAATCATGGGTTTAGGCCCATGAGGCTTTAAGAAAGCCTTTAATTAAATCATATATATAATTTGATATCAATGTAATTAATTGTAATTAATCCAACACTTTGATATCAAAAACTAGCCACCATCCTAGAAGCTCTCGCCACCTCTCACTAAAAGCTCTCGGCCGCCGCCTTGATCTTGTGTTAGTTCAGGCCATCTTCATACGATTTGGAATCGTGTGTGGTTATTGTTCCGTTTTAGAACGAGTCTAGCAACTTGTTCTTAAATCCCCTTCCCGATTTGATCGTGTGGATACCGTTGAGGCATAACTTGATAAGTTTTGCTAGTGACTCGAAGGAGGCGTTGGAAGTGGTGCTGCTGCTTCGTGGAATCTGCTCAAACACGCTACATACAAGGGTGAGACCTTTTGTTCCTTTATCCGATATGAACCCCTATGTATAGATCCGCGGTTATAGTAATCCAAATTTTAAATTCCGCTGCGTTGTATGCTTGTTGGATTACTTATAGATTTGAAGTCAGGAATACAATCGGCTGCAGCAATGAGGCCTGGATGACGGTCAGAATTCAAACATACACCACCCTCAGATCTTCTCACAATATGCTTGTTAATCATCTTCAAAAACCATCTCCATGACACAAAGTTTTCTTCGTTAACATTGCAAATGCCAAAGGTAAGATTTGATTATTCGCATCCATTGCCACGGCAATCAACATCTTATGTTGATATTTCGTATACAGAGAGTGTTCCATCCACACTTATTACCCGCGCGCAATGTTGAAATCCTTGTACACATGGATGGAAGGCCCAGAACACTAATTCAAAGTTTTTCTATTGGTCTGGCATTTTCAAGGTGAACCCACTCAACGACTGTGGCGAGATTCCATTTTTGCAAAGCTCCCATATAGTAAGGCAATTTCCTCACGGAGCTCTCCCATGTTCCGTATACATTCTCAACAGCACGTCGTAAACTAAACCATCCTTTTGCATAGGAGATCTCAAATCCATATTTATCTTTCACTGTTTGAATTACATACTTTATTTCGTAAGCTGGATCACGCCGAACAATTCCCACTAACAAGCTAGCAATCATGTTTTTGTCCAAATTTGCATGATCGACCGACAGCTCACTCAAAAGGCAAGTGTGAGAACCTCCATACTTGTTTATTTTGAATAAACCAACTTTTTTCTTCAACGAGGCCCGCAGGTACCATCTACAAGGCATATCTTCTGTACTGTGTTTGCACACACTTTCCACAATGTTTTTGTACTCTTGACAACGCGTACTCCCCGTTTCGCAACACGTACAGAGTAATCCTTTACAGCTGCCTGCAAATGAGCTTTATTTTTGAAAACCATATCTAGATGGATATCCCCTTTGGAGTAGTCGTAATAATCTCCCCCATCTACCTGTTGGAATGTCTAATGAGTCTCCAAATACTTCGGGGTGTGTCCATTGAGAAGAATGGAATTGTTGGATAAAGGACATGAGTATTTGTTGTGGTTGTGTCTGGTACATTATCTGGCACTTCTTCAATATCAACCTCATCGTCATCAGACTCATCCTCAGATGGAATTCCCTCCGGTTCAGTCTGAAAATCATCTCCAAAATCCACAAAAGTCTGCTAGTGGCTCGGGAACAAATTGTCAGCAACTATAGGAGCATCATCTTGAATCCTAGAGGTAGTTGGTCTTTCTGTATCTACTACAAATGGACCACTACCACTTGTTGGCATTTCTGTAATAAAATCATAATCTCTCCGTTCTGTTTGTATATACATCTCCAAACAACTATATTTTGTTCAGAATCCAATACCCATGCTAAATTGTAATCACTGTCAACGGGAAAAATTGTTTGTTTTATCCCAGAAAAATCACTAAATATATATTTACAATATTTTTCAGAATGAACTGGTTACGGTCGATGCCAGTATATCATATACGGTCGTTCACTAACTGTAATAATAATAGTGCGAGATATTGTCACGCCTTTCGACGGACCACCACATCATATCTAACAGATTCTGAATCTTGTAATATATCGCCTCCCCAATACAACAAAACTTTAATTGACATACCTTAAAAATAAACACAAATTTTATAAATTAGTACAGTATATATAATATTATTAAATTTAATTATTTGTATAACACATACTGTAGAGAAAATATTCGCGAATTCTGAAGAGAATTTGAATTTCACGAATTCTGAAGAGAATTTGTTCGAAAGCCGAAGAGATTTTGCTTTATATTTCAAAATGAGTAACATTTTGTTCAGTTTTATAGACAAAGTAATTGATTATTGTCGCCATCTAAAATGGTGACATTAAAATAAAAAAATAAATTTTTTTTTGTCGCCATCTCAGATGGCGACATATTTAAAAACAAAATAATTTATGTAGTTATATACCGACACCGGCGGAAAAAATAATTTTTTAATATATGTCGTCGCCATCCTATATGGCGACATCTTTTAAAAAATTATTTTTAAAAGATGGCGACATCAGAAAATAATATTTTTTTTTAAGAATTTTATGGAAGTCGCCGGTCAGATGGCGACTTCACCTAAAAATCGTCATCTGACATGGACGACATCAAAAATAATATTTTTTAATAATTTTTTGTGAAGGTCGCCATGTCCAGATGGCGACTTCAAATGAAGTCGCCATCTGACATGGCGACTTGGTATTACTAATTAATAATAAATTATTTTGTTAAATAATTTTTTTTCGATTAAAAAGTAAAATCTCCCCCCATCGGGAGGAGACGACTCGAACATTTAGAAAAGTTTAGATGACAATCATTAGACTGGAAACCATTTAAACTGGACACTGATACCCGATGAATATGAAATAAAATTGTGAAATTTATTAACATGTTGCATTGTGACTTGTGAGTACTGAGTCCCCTTAATAAAAATTCACAAACATAAACTTAACTGAGAGTTTTTCCTCCTCCAAAAAATCCAAATCTAGTTCGGTCTACGATTCCTTCGTTTCGTTCCAGCTACTTGCTCATATATATATATATAGAGAGTTATTTTTGGGAGTTGTGAGGAATTTACTGGTTTACTTTTTTTATTAATACCAAAGATGAAGGAAGGAAATCGGCAAAATTGAATCTTCAACAGGAATCGCAGCATCTACTTCAGAATAATCACGTATCATCGTTTACAATAACGAAGCTGTTGGATCCTGATGCTACTTGGGATAAGGTTTCATATTCGTCTTTTTTCATATACATTTATTGTTACTGTTGACATTTTGAGGGTGAGAAATGCAGAAGATATGGATGATAAATTTTGTGGATGCAATTCAGACTGATGAGTCTATACTTAAAGGAAGTATTTAAATTGAGATCCGAGATGGGGTCATGATTATTGCTTGATCATGTTTATTTAATAAAACAAAAGCTTGAATATCCTTAATAATATTTATAAACACCTCAATTAAGAGAATTTCATAGATACCTATGTCCTTGAGGTGCTGACATCTAATTTGAAGTGATTGTTTTTATTTATCTATTATAGGATCAAGTCGCTGATGTTTTACATTGGATTAGACAAGCATTATCCCTTATATTTGGATTGATATGGGGTGTGATTCCCTTAGTTGGGGCCACCTGGTTTCTTCTGTAAGTAAGTGACAAGCAAATTGCGGATATGTTTACCAGAACAGAAAGATGCACGAAAGCTGTTGTAAATCGAAAATGTGTTAGATTCATCTGTCTTTTTGGAAGTGTGAACCTGCCGTGGTGGAAGAAATGAAGAAAGCCAAAGATTGGAAAGAAGATAGTGATAGCGTGCCATTGAGAAGAAAACATATGAAAAAACAAAAATGGTGTCAGAATCTAGTTTACAATTTTCATCTATACTATCTTTTAGAGACATCTTTCTAGGTTCCATTAGTTCAGGCTCTGGATAAATATATTTAGCAGCACAAATATAGGTATCTTGAGTTGTCCATGTCTCCAAAGTAAGTATCTCAAATTTGTCAAAATTATTTACTTTTACAGAAAAAAACCTAATAGCAAAGTAATAAAATAAAATCACCCTCGAGTTCCACTAGATTCTCTTGTCAAACATTGTCCACTTTCTCCTTTTGTGCGTTACTGCTCAAAATATTACTTAGTAGACATGCAATCTTGCATGCTCAAGCTTGTCAGAAAGCCTGTTAGTATCAGATAATGAGGCAAGTGCAGTAACCACATCAAACGTTCCATTTCTGTTTTTCATTTTATCCTCATGGAGCATCATTCATGGAAAATCTATGTTCTTACCTAATAAGGTAGAGTTTTACCTGACTTTTTCCTTTATTTAATCCATCATCAATGCCTACACAATAGCAATTCTCCAAAAAAACAATAACATCACAAGACGACTTCATTGGAATTGTAAAAGTTTCCATAATAATAAAATATTTGTAACGATTGAGCAGTGACTAGGATTGTGTGTCTGGGACCCTGGGTTTCATGAAAAAGTTCAATGTAAATGAAATTGTTGTTGTTTGAGCATTTCTTTAGATGTGGATTGGTTGCTGAATGTCAACTACTAATTTGCTTTGTAGAATGAAAAATTTTTAATGAACTCACGGAGACTCAACTTGCTTGGACGACGGGAGTCCTCCTGCAGAATTAGGCATAACCACATAGTTATTAAAGGTGTATAGCGCACTGAAACTCATCGGTGTCCTGTAGTCGCGACGCGATATATTCTTAATATATCAATAGTGCTCATAAATTTTAATTAAAAAAAAACAAATTTAAAAGATAACAAATTTAAGTAATAAAGTAAGCATAATGACAACAAAATAAAATAAATATTAAACTACTCAAAGTTTCAAAATAAATAACTAAATATTAATTAATCACTCCTATCTTCATCTTAATGATCACTATCATCTTTTTCATTTGTATTTTTTCACCAAACTTATAGCACTCGACCCCATCACTCTCCTCTTCAGTTTCCATCATCATGGTTGAAATCTATTCACCTGCGTCTATAACACCAAGTGCATATTTAGATGTAGATGGAGATGTTCTCTTCCTTGATAAACTTGACATTTTCTCCTTAGATGCAGCTCGATAATCTCGCGAACCTCTAAAAGTGTATTGAGCTTCATCTACTTCCAGCAGCACTTGAAACATCACCTAACGTCAAATCATCACCATCAAATACAGGAGCATCATCTTCATCTTCCAGCCTCTCCAATGTCCCACAAGCCATTCATTGTCTCCATTTAAATTATTATTATCCAACACGATGGGATCGATAGTGTCATACTTGTCATATCTACGCTTCAAACCTCTATTGTACTTGATAAAACCAAATCATTTAATCATTGTTCTCTAATCGGTTTCTTTTTCTTTGAATTAATCTGCATAATATATTATATAATTCGTAGCATTTTTAAAAGTTTATAGTAACAGCTGAATATGTGAAAAATAAACCCACATTTTCAAGTACACTCCAATGTCGTTCACAACCAGATGAACCAACCAGATGAACTACAAGTGAGATTCAGAATTTTGATGATAACTTTATGCAGATTTAGTGTTGAAGATCTATATGAAGCCCACCGTTCGCCTAGTAAGCACGCATATTGTCAAGATATATTAAATATACATATCAAATGAATTTAACATTTTTATGTGGTGCTAATAAGCTTCTTGGCCTTTTTCAATAGGTTTTGAAAAGACCCCCCTTCTCTTTTGTAAATAATGAGCTCCTTACTGAGTTCATCTTGTACACTAATGCCAGACACCATTTTACTACAGTATCATACAAGCCTGACATCACTTCTTCATCTTGTTCGATGTTTGCATTCTCATAGAAATATTGAGGGTTAAGAAACATCCCGCTGCATGTACGGGCTGATGAAGGTTACAATTCCACCTCTTGTCAACGACTTTCATAAATTTCTTTATACTTCTCCTCGACATTACCAAAATCAATATTAGTTTTCTCCTTTGCTTATATTCGTAGCCTTATAAATGTAACCAGTGGAGGCTTTCTTTTCCCCCATCTACCCCGAAGGACCTCCACCAGTGGCCAACCAATTTCACAGCATAAATTATATGATTCCATAAGGAAGGCATCAACATAAATTTTGCTACGTTTTTTCCAATTTTCTCTTTTGATAAGTAAACATTTTTCGTAATTTGACTTATGTTTCTTGGAAGCTTCTCAACGTTTAAGAGAGCAGTGGCAAACGAGTCTTTGCAACACTAATCATATCTTTTTTGACCAGTGAATTCCTCATCATGTTCAATACTTGAGCTCGATTATATATGTAATCATTGACTGAGATTGCTCGCTCAAGTGTTCGTCTTGAAATCAGACATCTTGAAATGTCTTCAAACATTAAATCTAGACAATGCGCACAACATGGAGACCAACTTATGTGACTATATTTTGCCTCTAACAGTTTTCCTATCAATTGTAAATAAAGATCAAAGTAGTTTGTAAATATGCCACATTCAAATGATATTATAAATTTCTAATTTTAATACCTCACCAGTCTGGACATTTGAACTTGCACTATAAGCAATGATTTGAACTACATTTTTCTCCATACCCGAGTGGAGAATAGCTCGATGCATCAATTGATTCTATGAGCATACTTCATTTGGGGTGTTCACGAAAAAGTTAATCAAGGACCCTCAATTTATTATCTCGCCTACCATTTTCCATTAGGGTGCAAGCCATTCTTTTCATTTTCCTCCTCGTGCTCAGTCAAAATTGTTTTTGTGTGTTCCACCTCTGCCTTTAAACATGTCACTCTCATCTAATGAAAGCTTGGAAGTTTTTATGCCTACTTCAATCATAGATTTGAAGCTATCATTTATGAGGCTATGGATAAAACATTGGAGAAAATTGCTATTGCTTTTGATAATGTCGAAGAGAAGTAAAAAGAAATTTATGAAATCATTGACAAGAGGTGGATTGTCAGTTTTTACATGCGGTGGGTTATTTCTTAAATCCTCAATATTTCTATGAATGTGAACATAGAACAAGATGAAGCAGTCATGTCGGGATTGTATGATACTATAGCAAACTTGGTGTCTGACATTAATGTACGAGATGAAATCGGTAAGGATCCCATTATTTAGAGGTTCGCGAGAAAATGTCAAGTTCATTAAGGAAGAGAACAACTCCATCTACATCTAAAAATGCGCACTTGGTGTTATAGATGAAGATGAATTAGATTACAACCGTGATGATGAAACTGAAGAGGAAGAAATGATTTCGAGCGCTGTAAATTTGGTTTATAATACAAATGAAGAAGATTTAATTTTGAAACTTTTGATAGTTTAATATTTATTTAATTTTGTTGTCATTATGGTTACTTAAATTTATCTTTAAGTTTGCTTTTTGTAACTGTTAAAATTTCTGAGCACGTTTGATATATTAAGAATATATAAGTTAGTGCGCTTCACTTTAGTAAAGCGTGCGATAGCCCCGAACACCTTTATGCTTCAGTTCGCTATATATCTTTAATAACTATGATTTGTGCACTCAATCGTCTTTATTCAAATTTACGACTCCTGATGAAAATTTTTGGGCAGCAGAAGGTACTGGTTTTTGTGAGTATTTGGTCATGGAAGACTAGAAGGAAAAATTGTGGTCTTTGGTTTGCTTTTGGGAATGGAATTTTCTGATGTTCTCCTTGCAATACCCATCAATATGCATAAATTGTAAGTTTAATGAAATTCTAGTGTCATTTGTTCAAGGAAATTATTATGGCATGTCTTCCTCATTATCAAATTCTATTTGATTCTCGATCGGTTGAAAACAAAATTAAATCAGTGCTTGAACATTCTACGAGTGACGAACTTCATCATGTAATTTTCAATAAAATCTTTTGACAATAAAGAAGTTATTTTCACCTGTCTAAAGATAACAATTCAATTAGTTACTATTCTTCAAGGTTATATACTCCCAATGCATTTTGCCATGACTAACTTTATGTTGATGACGTGTTTCCATCTCAAGTTTCACTTAAATAAATACATTTTATGTTTTGTTTCTGAGTGTTTCCCAGCTAGTATGGATTCTAGTATACAGTTTGGCACACTTTTGAGCATTATGTACCTGCAGAAACATATTCTTCAATTACTTTTTGGTGATCGTTATTAGCCTGAAAATGTAGGATAGGCTAAGCTTCCATGTTGTTTGAGCTTTTTTCCTCAAGATTTTGTTTTGTTTTGTATCATTCTTGTAAGTTTTTAAATATTTGTTTTCCTAGATACATTTGTTTTATAAGCGTAGATATGCGGCAAGTCTCCTCAATGAGACCTGCCATTTTCACAATTAAGTAATTATGACTCTCTTGTTTATGGTCACTGGTTTTTTTGGGAACCTTGGGTATATATTAGTTGGTTGAGAGAGTTTGTGTGTGATGCATCCGCATAGCAGTTTATTATGATTCTGTATGTATATTTGTGTGTCTGATGGTAAGGCCTCAGGCTTTCGTATTAAACTCCTATATGGGTAGAGCTGCCAACCTGCCTAACCCTCCTCGGGTTGGGCCACCTAACCCGCC
Source organism: Haberlea rhodopensis (assembly GCA_907163345.1). Lineage (NCBI taxonomy): Eukaryota > Viridiplantae > Streptophyta > Magnoliopsida > Lamiales > Gesneriaceae > Haberlea > Haberlea rhodopensis. The sequence continues at coordinate 7,309,300 of CAJQUN010000025.1, forward strand.
TTCAGGAGAGTCCAAAGGGGTTGACTAGGCATTTTAATGCATATCTTCACGTGCCTACACCTATACAATCACACATATGCACGCTCACCCGGAAATTTCGAGAGCCTATTATCCACATGCAGAATTTGATGCTACCTGCATCTCACAATATATTTGGAATGTTTCAAACATTCTAAATGGCATATTCCGAATGTATGGTACATTTAAGGACAATGCTTAAGGTTAACATCAAATAAACCTATCAACATGGAATCTTTATCGCTAACAGTCATTCAAGTCTTTTAAGTAAAATAATAATGAAATCGATCTCCCAAATAGTGCATATTTTTTTTGTGTGATCAAAACGAAATAATAGATTCAATGTTTTCCAGACACTCGTTGGATAACTTGTGAACATGTAACAAATAATTACAATAAGATACAACAAATTACCACTTTGATATGTTATTTCTAAACCACGATAAATATGCCCGTAATTTGAACATGCTCGTGCTCATCAAATACAAGACATGAGCTAGAGTGTAAAAAATAACACGGAATATATCTCATAATTCTTAGGCAGATGCCACAGTTATTGGACATAAAAAAAAAAAAAAAAAAGTGGCATACAACCAGCAAGAATCGATTCAAAGTTGATCATCTGGTAAACGGGTCCCCTGGTGGATGGAGGCAGAAAAGGGAGATTTGAAACAGCTTCATCACATTAACTGGCTTTAGACAATTCTCTTTTGAATCTATATATTCCAGCATCTTGCATTTGCGTTTAGAAGAGTTGCATTGTTCCATGATCTCTCCACGAATGGAGCCCTTCATACTAGGACGTGACCACCGACAAAGCAAAACAAAATCCTTCTGTTTTGCTTCCTCATCTTATTTTGCCATTGGAGAACTTGATCGTCATTTGATGGATGAAAATATGTAGGATATGGTATCGTAAAATCGTTCTTGTCCCACAGGCTCGAATCAATTGACAGCATCATGTTTCGTGACTCGGGCAACAACATTAGCTTGTTCCCCCAATCCGAGCCCTCATTGATTGCCCTTCTAAGGTCCCCCGTTATGCGCCCAGTAATCAAGAATGATCTCTTCCTCCGATTCTGTTCCGTTCCGATTTCTCTTTCAACCATTTCATCAATCCCATGGTTATCATAATCCTTAACAGATGTGTTTTAATGATCTCACAAGTATCTAGCAATATCCGACCCTGGATAATATGGGACAAAGATTCCAGCAGTGTTTGATGAGCCACTTGTTAAGAATTCATATTGCTTCATTCTGTTGTGGATATGATATCTTACATGAATTTGTGTGTAGCATCCAACCGGAGCTCAAGAAAAGCCTGTGTCCCGAGTAGTTGCCCAAGTCCTAGGTTGTTGAAATAAGGGCACATGTTAAGCCGTTTGTTCAATACCTGGCACTGATTTATCAGATCATGAATCGTGCAGGTAGATCGAGTATGTAGCTATATCTACCATTGCATGATTTTGTTTTCCTCCGGTTTCCACCTCCATTATTGTTGTCATATTCTTCTCCTATTCTTGTGGTAACAAGGGTTCTAATTATTTTTGTAGCCCTTCAAGATCTTGTTTGAATAAATTACTCATGATGTATCTTTGGGTATAACAAGCAAGATAACGAATATTTTTTATCGTCGAGGCAGGATTCTGACTCTTTGTCCATGAAACGATATTGCCCAGCTATGGTGCTTTGTTTTCCAAGATACAACGACTATGATTTGTGATAGAAGCACTTCAAATCACGAATCCACAAAGGTTTAAATGCACTCAAATTTGAACAAAAGATGAAAAAGAACAATATGCTCAGATTTTGCACTTTAATCTTGTGTTTGATCTTGAAAAAAACATGTTTAATTCGTCCAAGGGTTGTTCTATATATGCTATACCAAGGGATTTCTTCAAAAGACATCATTTGGATGCAAGGTTCCATGAAAAACATATCGAAAAGTGAAGAGACATCATGCTGAAAAAAGTGTGCCCTCTTTATCCAAAAACCTGCCCGGCGCAATCGATCGCGTCCAACAGGTTTTTGGTACCTGTTTTTCCCCATATACGCCATCGATCGCGCCAACACATGACGATTGATCTCGGTCTCCAAAAGGTATAAAGAGGACTCGTTCGGTGAATGAGATATGTTGGAAAATTGCTTAATGAATTAAGCATCGGAAAAACGAACGAAAATCGAGCACGAGGCTGCTGGATGCAGCGATAGGTCGCTGCCTGTACTAAGCCACGAGACTGCTGCAAGTAGCGATAGATCGTTGCTAGCAACGTTCTTTGTAACATCTTATTACTTTGTTTTGTTTCATCCAAAGATACATCCATGCCTTATATTTCACCTCTCTCCAGGGTTTTCTTCCCCAAAATCCCTATGAGAGTTGCTGGCTCGTCTTCGTGAAGTTCTTCTCGCTTTTCGATTACAGAAGGTTTTGGTGCAACATCTCCTTTTCTTGGTTTACTTTGAGTATTTTGGTGTTGTTTTTCGTTGGACTGTTTTTACGGCTTACTTGGGGTTTCTGCTGAGAGCTTGCGCTATGGGCTACTATTCTCTTGGCCCGGATTTGGCTGTGTTCTTGTGCCTATGGCGGCCGTGTCTGATTTCTTTGGCTGAAGTGTTTGTACTCTTTCTTCTCCAAGCCGTGGCGGGGTTGGGTTGCACGGTTCGTAAGAAATCTATCCCTGATTTCTTGTGATCCTAACAATTGGTATCAGAGCGATGTCATGGGTTCGAGCCGTCCAGGAAGTAATTTATGGGGGTGATTGTCGAGAGTATTGTACCCAACAATCCTTCGGTGCGCTCGTGGCCGGATGTGCAGTCATCTACCATATAAGGCATAACAAGTTTGGCTAATTGGCACCCACATGGTACAGCCCCTCATGTGCGCTTCTCGCTTAGCATGGGGCTTTGCGTTGCAACTATGTAAGAAAATAAAGTTGTGCATTTGTTAATAGCTATAGTTTTTGGCCTAATGTTATGCGTTTGATCCTAACTCGCATTATCGAAGCTATATATCATAATTGAAATCTTGACACCGTTCAATTGTAAGTGGTCTTCAAATTTTGCCATCATTTTTAGCTTTGAATTGAAGCTAATTGAGTTCATTATCAAAGCTAAACAGATTTACAAATCATGTGTTTTAAACGGAACAAACATTTAGCTTATTTTCACTTGGACATGAGAGTTGAAATACAATTAATTTGTGTTCCCACTTCCCAGGCTAGGCTAACTCATTTCTTTTACACGCAGTCAAGCCAAGAGGGCGATCAAGTGTATTTAACGTGCATGAAGAACCATAAAAGCAAGTTCTACATGCTTGGTAATGGCAACACCACTGCACAATTCAGCAACTCTGTGTAGACCTCTGCAGGTGACTTTATCGATCAAAATGGCTCTATTTTATAATCTCCTTGCATAGATCGGTTGTGAGTCCCTGTCCATGCATCAACACATATATATAGACAGGGGCGAGCCTTTTGTGGGGGCTAGACTGGGCTTCAGCCCAGTCTGAGCCCAGTCTGCAGCCCAGTCTAGCTCCATTAATTTTTTTTTTTTATGGGTTAGACTAGCCCAATAACAACACAAAAAATTTAATTGGGTCAGGTCCAAATACCAATTTATTTAAATAACCCAATTGACAAATTCAATATATTAAACCCTAAATACCTATCATATTATCATTCTTTCTTTTGTTTGAAAAGAAAAATTTCTTAGCAATCTACAAATTCTACACGGCTGAACCATCTCCACTCTCCACTTTCAAGTGAATAATAATAATATTTAAAGGTTAGTTTTGAACTAGTTATTGTTGTCAATTATTTGTGTTTTTTTTTATTATTATAGAATTAGTTACCCATGAATTGAAATATTAAATTTTTATTTTTTTAATACTGAAAAGTGGAAATGTTTGATTAAAACATTGTGTAGATAATTTTATGATGATTAGTGTGATTCTATTCATTATGATCATTTTTTGGAATCAATAGTACACTAGAAAATGGAATTGTTTGATTAAACAATTTGGATTTATTTAAATGATTTATTTAACAATTGTTTTAAATATTTTGTGGAGATTTAAAATATGAGTAATGAAATTTGATGTAGGTTATTGATATAATGTCAAGTGAGCATATCCTCAAACGTGCAAAATCGAAGTTAACTCTTCACCAATTTTACAACAAAGCAAATGATGGTCAAACAAGTGCAATTGGCTCTTCATCAAATATTGATGTCCAATCTTCTCTTCCTAAATCTCCAAGTGTTGAAGTTGAAAAAATCCATATTCCATCAAATACTTGTGGTCCGTATGTGGAACGTGATCCCGGATTACGTTCATCAATATGGTCCTATCCAGTTGAAATGCATTATGATATTAGAAAGGAGTATATCAAAATGGGACCATGTCAACCTAAATTAAGTAAGTATCCACGCATTGCATATGCAAAACAAAATCGACATTTTCAATATACTTGGTTTGGACAATTTCCATGGTTAGAGTACTCAATAGCAAAAAATAGTGCATTTTGTTTTCCATGCTATATTTTTGATAATTGTTCCTCGAAGTATGTCACATTTACCCGTGAAGGATTTCAAGATTGGAAGAGAGTTAAAGAAAGGAATAAATGTCCATTTGCACAACATGAAGGCAACCATGATTCACTACATAATGCTGCTATGGAAAAGTGGCATAACTTGATGAACAAATCTCATCACATTGACAAGGTTATGGATAAGGTATCTTCTCAAGAAATTCTCAATAATCGATTGCGACTTAAGACTTCAATAGAAAGCATGAAATGGTTAGCTATGCAAGGGTGTGCCTTTAGAGGTCATGACGAATCCACACATTCTACTAATCGTGGAAATTTCATTGAATTGATAAAGCTGCAAGCAAGAGCTAATGAAGAAATTGCTTCACTTGTCCTGGAAAACGCTCCTCACAATGCCAAGTACACATCTTCTAAAATTCAAAAAGAGCTTTTGCATATTCTTGCCAACAAAGTGCGAAATATGATCCGTGAAGAAGTGGGGGATGCCAAGTTTTGTATTCTTGTTGATGAAGCTCTTGACGAATCTAATATGGAACAAATGGCCATTATTCTGAGATATGTGGACTGTAAGGGTTTTGTTCGAGAACGTTTCTTTGAAGTTGTTAATGTGAATGGCACAAACGCATTGACTCTTAAAAATGAGATATGCAATGTGCTTTCTCATTACAACCTTTTGATTGAAAATATGCGGGGTCAAGGATATGATGGAGCTAGTAATATGCGGGGTGAATGGAATGGATTACAAGCATTATTTCGCAAAGATTGTCCTTGTGCCTATTATATACATTGCTTCGCTCACCGTTTACAACTTGCTTTAGTTGCGGTATCCAAAGAAGTGCATGAGGTGTGGTTATTCTTTTCAAAATTGAGTGTCGTTGTCAATTTTTTTGGATCTTCTTTCAAGCGTCATTGTGAGCTAAAATCTGTTCGAGAAGATGAAATCATTGATATGATAGCTTCAGAGGAACTTAAAACCAGTACAGGGGCTAATCAAATTCGTACTTTACAACGAGCTGGAGCTACTCGTTGGAGCTCACATTTTGCTTCTGTTAGTAATTTAATTGATATGTTTGGTGCAACTTGTATCCTTCTTGAAAGAATGATTGATGATGGACTCAGTAGTAACATCCGTGGAGAAGCTAGAAGCATTTATAAAGAAATGATGTCATTTGAATTTGTGTTTATCTTGCACTTGATGAACGAAGTTCTAGGAATCTCTAATATTCTTTGTCAAGCATTACAAATGAAATCTCAAGACATATTAAATGCAATCAATTTAGTCTCATCAACCAAGATATTGCTTCAACGGTTACGAGAAATTGGATGGGAGAAATTTCTAGAAGGCGTCGTGAAGTTTTGTGAAAGGTATGAATTTATTTATTTAATAATCATTTAATTTTCATTTTTACAAGATATATATTATATGATGATAATGTTTTTTTTTTTTGGAAAGGTATCACATTGAGATGCCTAGTATGAGTGCTCGATATATGGAAGGCACAAGACGTTCCTGTCAACAGAAAAATGATATCACAGTTGAGCATCATTATCACATTAGCATATTCAATGTTGTGATAGATTTTCAATTGATGGAGTTGAATAATAGATTCACTGAAGAAACAATGGAACTCCTAACTCTCAGCTCAGCTTTGGATCCTATCAACGGATTCAGATCATTTAATATTGAGGATCTCTGTACTCTTGCCCAAAAATTCTACCCTCAAGATTTTACTCGAATGGAAGTAGATATTTTGAGAAGACAGTTGGAACATTATGAGTATGCTGTAGTTCATCACGCAGATTTTCAGAAGATTGGTTCACTTTCTGAGTTATGTCAAGTATTGGTTAAAACTAGAAAATTTGAACACTTCATTTTTATTGATAGATTGATTCGTCTAGTGTTGACTCTTCCAGTTTCAACGGCAACTACAGAGAGAGCATTTTCAGCAATGAATCTTGTTAAGACATCACTTCGCAATAAGATGGACAATGATTTTCTTGCAGATTGCTTGGTTGTTTACATTGAACGAGAGTTTGCTGATTCAGTAGATGTTGAATTCATAATAGATGAGTTTGATGAGAAGTGTCGTAGAGTAAAACACACTATTACCAAAATTGTTTGACTGCATTTCATTGCATTATATATGTCTTATTTTTTTGAGTTATTCGTTTGTATATTGGTTGAAATATTATTCAATATAAAATGCTAAATTTATTATTTATTGTGAGCTCATTGATTTTTTTATCAATGATTTTTTTAGCATAAAAAATTATGAGGAAAAAAAGTTTAGCCCCCCCTAATATAAAATGCTGGTTTCGCCCCTGTATATAGATATATATATATATATACGTATGAATTCCCCTCCTCAAAATAAACACTTTTTGTTGTTGGAATCATCCAGAAAAATGATTCCAATAACCCATGCATGATGCATCGCAATATTTTCTTGCTTTTATTTATTTTTTCTTTATTGACGTTATAGAGGTTAGTTAAAGTGGTTATGGGTAGTTGGTCTACAACCAAAATAAAGTAGTCATCTACCAAAAAAGAAAAGAGAAAAAAGTATTTGATTCACAACTTTTATTTTGAATTCAATTATAAAGAAAATGATATTGTTAAAATAACTTTATATAGAAGAAGGGTACTCATCCATCTCAAGAATTAATTAATTTTTTTTAAGAAAAGAAAAGGCTTTACTATATTAAAATGGAAAATCCTACATAGGCCTTAATCGAAGTCTCAAAAATTTAAATAGCACCATCAATGATCTATGAGCTACGATATACGGACACGGCGACACTGACATGACACGACACAGATACCGCGACACGGATTTTCAAAATTTTCAAGATACGACACAGCTATGATACGTCTGTATATTTTTATATTTATATATATATTACACAATATATTACAAATACTAGAAATTCACATTTTTCAAATTCTAAAACCAATGTAAAATTAACAAAAATATTCTTATCAAATTCAAAAAGCATATAAATAAATGCATGTCATACATATTACTTTGATTAATATAAAGTTTAACAAGTACGTCCAAATAAAATATAACATCAAAAATATTCTTACCAAATTCAAAAATAATATATAAATATATGATACTGAAATCATCATAATATATTCATACTAACAACAAATGTATATTACTTCAATTAAATAGAGTTTAAGTAATACGTCTAAATTTTATTTTAGCCAAAAACTTTTAAATTGCACAATTATCACCCAAAAGTGTCATTTATGTATCGAACACGGCTCGGACACGCCTATCAGCCATGTGTGACACGGTGTGCGATTTTTAGGGGAGTGCCCGACACGGGTGTCCGATTTTTATTTTATTAAAAAATAAAGGACACGACGTGTGGCATGTCCGACACGTATCCGTGTAGTGTCCGAGAAGTGTCGGTGTCCGAGAAGTGACCGACACTGCACCTAGTGATTTTTAGGAGTGTCCGTGCATTATAGCCTATGAGAAAACGATAAAAAAATATATTAAAATTTAAAAAAATATAAAAAAATCTGAATTTTTTTTTTTGAAAATAAAAAAATGCTTGAGTCTAGCTTCAAAATTCAAATGAGTTTTTAGATATATTTCGAGCCCATGAAATCAATGGTAAAATCAATTTGTGGATTGCTTAAAGTGGAAGACCAGCCCCGGAAACAATGAAAATTTTAATAAAAGAGAGTGCACGCTTTGAAGCACAAATGGTCCCATTTTCTGACTAGTGGACTACATAAGAAGTGACATAATTATTAGCTATGTATTCCAAGTCCAAAAATCGAATTTTTTTTGTTTTTTTTATAAACCAAAATATTATTAAATAAAGCAAAAAGGTGCTTTGAAATTACAAAAGTTTAAGAATTAAAATAACGAAGGCAACACACTTCATAATTATCAACCAAACCGACATAGCTCCGAAACCATCAATAATAGCCATCAATAACGACCACAGATATTAACCCATCTGAAATGAATCAAGTGCTCACAATCCCCTCCATGAATATCACAATCAAACACAAGTACCAAACACCACGCACCACTCCACAAATACAATAACAATCTTCCTAAAAAGAACGCAAGAAAGTAAAAGAATACAATATATCACTCAATTGCAACCCACCAACTGTTACCATTTGAATGCCGAAACTCCCCACGAATTGACCAACTCGAGAGCTTTATAAAACCTAATACACAGATAATCATTGGAAATATCGGGCACACCTCTTCCACCCACTGAAAACAAAGACCTCCCACATAGAATGGTAATTTCCCCTATCAACCAACTCCAAGTTGAACCTAGAAGACACATTATTTCAACAAATATCCTAAACGACAGCTAATCGACTGGAACCAACACCCCAACCAAGTAACTAGAATTTATCACTAATAGACATTATGTACACCAGCCTTATTATCATTTTCATCCCTTATAGAAGCATCCACTCTATCCCTGGTTTCCATTTCAATTAACTTCTGGATGATTTCAAAGTCATTCCACATTCCCACCACACCCAGTTAAATCCCAAATACTAATGGCTTCATTTTCTAATTCGTTCTCACAAATAACCTTGTTCCTATTCCGAATCTGACTATCCAAAATTGAATTGCTGAATGAAGGTTTATGAATGCGACTAGTAAAAACTTTGCCAAAACTCCTCCCAATATCCATCTTCGGCCTCAAACCACAAATGTTTGAAGACACTTCACCAAGAACAAGTGATGAACAATATGTTTATGCAGATTTTTCTCTCAAAAAAGACTTTGATCTTGATAAAAAGTGTGTATAATTCACTTAGGATTGTATTTATACTTGGCCAAATGGCACCACAAAGAACACCATTTGGAGGTGTTTATTCATGAAAAAATGCACCGGGACGTGATGGGACACCCGTTCACAAAAAAACCTCCACAAACTTTTCCTCGTGCATTATTTTTTCGTCCATTTTTGCTCGTTTTGTCATTTATCAATTCTTCGACTTTTTTCTCGTGTCAACTTACTTAATTTCAATTCATTAAGCACATTTTTCAACAATCCCCCACATGAATTAAAATTTATGCATGAATACAATGAATCGTTATAGCATCTGGAGAGGTAGCTTGCGGCTTCGAATCTTCCGTAGCAGTGTTCAATCGATTTACTGACTTAATAGTGAAATTAAAGTCTTGAATTATTTACTCGTTTGTGTAACCCTAGACAATTGAATACACACCATAACAACTCTAACTTTCGTATTGGTTTTTACGATTTTGTCTGTTTCGGCGATGGATCAAGCTTGGTTTCATAAGTACTTTCCATTTTTGAAGCGGTCACACTTCGCACTTACGTATGTGATCTCTTATAAGAGTATCTCGCTATACTCCAACATATCCTTATACGTCTTAGGAATCATTACAGGTTTTGCCTATCCTCGTACCCTTTTTGCAGGCTACACCCCTTATCATATGAATGGGTTGGAGATTGATATCCAAGGTGTTTATACAATCTCATAATTTAGTTGTCCCTTTTGAACCTAGATCTTAGGATCTCCAGTCAACAATGTTGGGTATCCACTATGAGATTTTGATTATAGGGTTTTAACCTTATTCCCTTCGATAAACTTTTTACATGATCTCTTGGTTAATCATTCATAAGCGGATCCACGATTTTCTCACATAACCAATTAAGATTATGTATATAGAGATCATTGCCATATGGTCATATGCCTACGACTTTCATGTCGAGACTTACCATTATACATACTACATTGTCCCATTTCTACAACATATTGGTTGTCACAATGTATTATAATTGCAAGCACATGTTCAATTAAACATGGAATTTCTTCTAAGAAACCTAGAAGTCATCCGGCCTCTTCTCTGGTTTTCTCCACCACAATTAACTTGATTTCATTGTGGATTGAGATATATATATATGTTTGCTTTGAAGATTTCCACCCAATTTTTTTTGCTCTCCCAAGCCTAGCTTTAATGCTCTGTACCAGAGACATGTTACTGACCTATACCTGACCATTGCTTTGAGGGTAAGCAACAGTGGTAAAGACCTGATGAATCTTCAGCTCTTCACACCACGCCCGGAGTAAAGCCCCCTGAAATTGTCTTCCATTATCAAAGATAATCTTTCTCGGGACTCCATATCGGCAGACAATGTTTTGTTGAAGACTTCTTTCTCCGTGATTCTGGTTAATGGCTCGGCTTCAACCCATTTGGAGAAATTATAAATAGCCGCAATAAAAAACATCTTCTGAGCTCTAGCTGTTGGAAATGGTCATACTATATAAATACCTCACTGATCAAACGGGCATACTGCCACAATTGCTTTCATCATCATGGCAGGCTGATGCTAAAGTCTAGAGTGTATCTGACAAGTACCACAAGATATAACCATAGTTGTAGAGCCTTTCTGGATTGTAGGCCAAAAATCTAGCGAGGAGTACCTTTTTTGCCAGAAAATATGCTCCTAGATGATTTCCACAGCATTCCTCATGGATTTCTCTCAATACATAATCTGGTTCATTTGGTCCCAAATAGCGCAAAAGTGGTCGAACAAAAGACCTCTTATACAAGATTCCTCAACGAGTATGAACCTTTGACTCATCGGCTTGAGCCTGTAGGCTTTTTTGGGATCGTCTGGGAGCTTAGCATTGTTAAGATAGTCTAAGAGATCTGTTCTCCAATTATTTTTTTCAAGAGATTCAGATGGATGATCTTGACTGGGGGTTAACTCAATTTGAAACAACGCATCTCTATTCTGCCAAGTGCGAACAATACTAGCCATTCTAGCCAAGTTATATGCTTTTCTATTCTTCTCTCTTGGTATTTGTTTGAACATTACCTTTAGAAATTCCTCTTTGATTTTCTCTATGGTACTGACATATTGAATTAACTTTTCATTCTTAACCTCGTAGACTCCATTCATATGTTGAGCTAAGTTGAGAATCAGAGAAGACATGTATTTTCTTAGCTCCAACATTCTGAGCAGCCATCAATCCGATTAATACTGTCTCATATTCTGGTTCATTATTTGAGGCTCAAAAGTCCAATCGTACTGCCAGTTGGACCTCATCTCCACTGGGGGATATTAACACAACCTCAATTCCACTTCCCTCATTACAAGAGGAGCCATCAACAAATGCCTTCCATAACTCTTCTTTATCAGGATGCATAGTTTTCGCAATGAAATCTGCTAACACCTGAGCTTTGATAGTTGTGTGGGGTTGTAGTGTATGTCATACTCTCCTAGATACGTTGTCCAATTTACTAACCATCCTGAGACATCTGCTCGACTTAGTATCTTTCCTAGAGGGCTGTTTGTTAATACAATTATAGGATGTGACAGGAAATGTGATATCCAATAATTAATTGTATTAATCCAGGAGTGATTAATCCTTAATTGATTTTAATTGTGGTAATTAGGAGATAATTACGGTGTTGAGACTCCTAAGGATGTTACTCTGGTATCGGGGTTGTTGGATCCAATGATTGAGATTTTATTCTCATTGAGACGTTAAACCTTGGAATTGTGTTGGTAGTGGGATTTGGAGTCTGGGGACTTGGGATTGAGGTTTGAGATAAGTGAGGGGAAGATAATTATTGAACATGTATGATTATTAAAGAGTTTCGGTGCGAGTATTTGAAACTCGAATTTTTAGAACCTTGGTATTATATATACCAAGTTGACTCGGTGTTTAGTCATTGCACTCGCTTTTTCTCTCTCTCTCATCTCTCTCTCGCCTCTCTCTTCCCCATTTCCCCAATTGATGAAGAAATCGACAGAAGGCTCGATTCTTGTGGGATTTTCGAGCGAATAATTGGGTAATCTTCTTCCCATCGCTTTTATCTGCGATTTGATAGTAGTTTTGTAGAGTTTGGTTATGGTTTGATTTGGGTTTGAGTTTTGGGGGAATTTGAAGACGTTAATAAATTGATGTATGTAATATTTTGTGTGTTCTTGTAGAGTTTTTGAAGTATTGTGGGTGTTGGGGGTGTTGGTTTTGAGTTCGGGTTCGAAAATCGCCATTGAAATGAAGTTTTGGCAAAAGTCAGGGCTAGCGATCGATCGCTAGGTTTGCAGCGATCGATCGCCCAGAGAAAAATCAAAATTGGTGACGATGAATAGTTTCAGGGATTGATTGCTGGCTTTGTAGCGATCGACCGCCCGTTAAAAAATGCTCAGCGATTGATCGCTATTATTGGAACGATCGATCGCCTAAAGGGGAAATTTGGCAAAAAAAAATTCTGCCCCCAGAGATCGATCACTATAATGAGAGATCGAACTCTGTCCTGAAAATTTTGGAAAATTTATATTTTGTTAGCAATGTTGATATATGATCATGTGCAGTCTATTTTTTACGATGATTATGACTTTATGTGAAGTTTTATTGACAATGGGATAAGGATACAAGTATTGAACATTAGTAAGACATGTATTGCATGTTTGAGTTAAATGATAACTCAAGTTAATAAATGATAAATGAGATGATTTGATTAGTATGCGGAGTACAATATTTGTGAATGAGTATGATAGGAGGCATGTTGAATCTATGTGATCTTGATGTTATTGTAGGGGTTATTACTATGATGTTGATTTTGAATTGATGTTCCAAATAGATACTGTACGAGCCTTCGGTTATCGGGGATGTCTAAATCATATCATCGACCATAAGGCACGTGTAACGTACAAGCATATGTAAATGCATTATTGTTGCATTTAAAGAATGATATATTCTTATCTTATTTGATTTAGTACGTAAAGACGTACAAGTACTTAAAGTATAATTGTTGACATGGTTATTGAGAAATATGTTGATAGAGTTTGAGTTCCCAATGAATGGTGTGATGGTTATAGTGATGCCGCTATTGAGCGTGCGATGATTAGTGATGCCACTATTGAGCGTGCGATGGTTATGGTGATGTCGCTATTGAGCGAGCGATGTGATATCATGAGAGTATTCTGCATGGTTCGATTGATTAACTGTGCCAGTTGATCCATAGTAATCTCTCACGTTCCTGACAGGAGAGGTGGTTGATCTTCATGTTGTGGAGGGATATTATGATTTTCATTGTCAGTGCTTCATCTTCCACCAAGGTTCATCCTAACTCTCCGCCCACGTCCACGTCTTCCAGCCATATCAACGTCTTGAACTCAATTTCCTACAGACGGCGTCAATTGATATCACCAAAAAATGTGATTATCTTCAGATATCAAAAGAAGATAAGACAATACCTCCATGTTCTTCAATAAAAATAATAATATCGTCAATTTTGCTTAGAATCCTCGTCACAGAGACCTGAAATCACGAAATAAACATGAGAAGGGGGCCGGAAGCATTCCAGCGTGTCCCCTCCGACGCTCAAGTCAGACGAGATGATACAAGAAAATATATACTTGTAAAGTAAGTGAAAGGATTATGAATGACCAAACACATGGATTGAACTTGGTATTTATAGGCGGAGAACTAAGAGTTATCATGTATCAGTGGCTCCTTTCATCTTTATCCAAATCTTCTCAGGATATGATGAGATATTGTGAATGCAATTAATTCCCCAATATTGCTCCGCAGATCACGCACTTTCCTAATTTAGGAGATACAGTCTCCTGGTTGTGTCCACATATCAAACAAGGTCGTCTCACCAGATGTTGACTACTATTAAAAGATATCAGGACCCTTTGATATAACATTATGGTATATCGATATTACATTATGCTAACATCTCATTACGCTTTCCTTTACATTTAATCTGTCGGTCAAACTTGCTTTAATTTAAGAGGACGTGTCACCGTCTATTTTTTCCAAATCCGATACTTCGCTCATTTCTTCGGACATTTTCAACTAATCTGGGAACAAATTTTTAATGGATTTTACATTATTGGGGAAATTGGGATCGCACTTTTTTTGAGAAAAAAATGCAAAAAGTATTAGATATTAAAAATATTTGATGCCTCATTCAATTTTAATTGGATATCACCATTTGCTCTTAACTTAAGACCACGGATTTATCACAAAAAAATTATAAATCCATTTTGAAATGCAAACAACAATTTATCTTTTTTTTTTAAAAGAGAGAATGCGAGACCAGAAACAAAGAGTAGTCAAAAGAAAACATTTATCGGTTATTTAAGAATATTTTCGAATTTAATGGTCCCTAATTCTTTATTTTACTTCGAAAATAATTGGTATCAATTTAAATATCTAAAATTTAATAATCAAAATTTGTGTTCAGTGCATGCATGTAGAGCTAGGGGTGGGCGTGGGTCGGGTTTTATCGTGTTAGGATAGTTATAGTCGGGTACCCATATATTGGGTAGGAAAAAAACGTACCCGATCTTAACTCGATGTGGTCGGGTACCCGACTATCGGGTACAAGAATAATATCGGGTATCCGTCGGGTACCCGATAAATCAATTTAAAAATAAAATATGGAGCAGAACAGCAAGCAGGCAAAGCAGGGGAAGAAATATGGTTGCACTAAAGCAATGTCCTTCGGAGCCTATTGCTTGGGCTAAGTAAAAGTTGTTGATTAATCAAACAATTCAAAAGAACTCTTTATACCTTTAGGTACCGTTTGGTTTGACGGATTGATACGTAATGTAAAGATTAAAAAGTATGAAATGGTTGTACAAATAATGTGTGCTAGAGTTCATAGCTGTTTGGTTTGAGGATAAGATGGTTGGATAAATTTATTATTTGGTATAATTACTAAATGTCTTACATAAAATAATAATAAAAAAGAAGAGGAAAGAATAGTAATAACAGAAGATTAAGAATATAAAAAGATTAGGATTTTTAGGTAGCTAATAAAAGAATAATAATAATGGATATTATAGTATTAGAAAAAAGTACGATAAAATAAAGAAGATAGAAGAAGAAGACGACAGAAGAGATAGAAGAGATTATAGGACGAGACAAAGAAAATATCTTAGATAGAAGGAAAGAAAAGAAAAGGAGAGGAAGGTAAATAGGAAAAAAAAAATGAAGAAGAAGAAGAAAGAAGGATACATATAGAGGAGTTATACATATAAAATAGTAATTAGGAGAAGAAAGGATTTAGAGACGTAGAGAGGAGGAGGGGGAGAAAAGAAGGAGGAGAGAAGAAGAAGAAGAGAGAGAGAGGAGAGGAGAGAGAGAAGAAGACGATAGAGAGAACAGGGGGAGAGAGAGAAGGAAGATTTAGAGAGAGAGAAGAAGAGCGAGAGAGAGAGAGGAGGAGAACCTCAGGAAGAAGGAGGAGAGGAGGGAGAGAAAGGAGAGAGAGAAAGAGAGGAGGAGGGAGAAAGAAAAGGAGAGAGAGAGAGGAGATGAGAGAGAGAAGAGAGACTCTTAGAAGAAGAAGGAGTGGGGAGAGAGAGAAGAGAGACTAGAGAGAGAACAGTTAGAGAGAGAAGAGAAGAGGGGAGAGAGAGAAGAGAGACTGAGAGAAGAAGAAAAAGAGAGAGAGAGAGAAGAAGAACACAGAGATAGAAAAAGAGAGATCCTTCTTCTTTGGAGAAAAGAAGAGAGATACATAGATGGAGAAGAAGAATAACCATAAGAGAAGATCTCTAGATTTTTTTTTTTGAGTAGTATATCTGATTATTATTATCAGATCTAATAAGGTATAGATAAATGAGTAAGAAGAACAAAACAATTTGATATATTAAATTTATATATAAGATTCTGATAAGAAAAAATATGTATAATAATAAGATACAAATAAAAACAAGTAAATATACATCATATATATATAAATATATATAAGAATTATTATTTTATATAAAATATATTTACATATATGGTATAATAATAATAACCATATATAAATAATATATATATATTTATTATATTTATTTTATAAATGTCGATTAATATTTTATTTATAATATAATAATAAAATAACAATAATAATATAATTAAATAATAACAAATACAATAATAATATAATTTGTAGGAAATAAGTTGTACTTTTTTGGAGGGAATATTCAAAGTTTTGAAATAGTAAAAAAATGTGGGAAAAGGGTAAATATTTCTTTTTACTATAAGTTTGGAATAGAAGGTGATAAAAATGATGGGATAAAAATTTTTTATACAACAAAGTAAACATGGGATAGATAAGTAATCTAAAGATTAATAATATCAATACTCAATCCAAACGGAGCCTTAGGTTCTAACAAAGAGGGCGGAGCATATGCATAAATAGCATGGATAAAAAAAACTCACATTGAATATAATTTGTCTGCATGTTCTGACTATAATTGCATGACCCATAGTTCTTATATGCTGGAGTTTCAATGTTTACACCATAACAACTCACCAAAAGGTGCATGTTGAAAAACAAGTGATGTGTACTTGAACTAAACTACTATCGCAAATTTGGATTAAGAGAACCTTTTGTTTTTTATGCAGGCCGCGTGAGGAATATATATTTTTTTTCTACCTAGATTAGGGTTAATGGGTGGGTACTCGGCCGGGTTACGGGTAGGATTTTTCCTACCCGTACCTAGGGCTGCTTATCGGACCCGTTGGACCGATTTCAGTTCGGAACTGGCTGATTTCGGGTCTGATTTTACTAGAATCGATCCGGTAAAAAACCGGATCGGATCCGTTTCTGGGACCATCGGTTCCGGGTTTATACATGAAACCGGTTTTTATTTGTTTTTTTAAAAAAAATTTGATGCAAAATTTTTTTTCACCGGCAGGGATTGAACACGCGCTATACACGAAACCGGTTTTAATTTGTTTTTTTCTTAAAAAGTTGATGCAAAATTTTGTCACCGGCAGGGATTGAACACGCGACCTCGCGTGTTCGAGAGAGAAGCTCTAACCAATTGAACAACCGATCTGGTCCGGTATCTTACCGGTTCGGGAATGGTTAGCCTGATTCCAGTTTCAAATCGAGCAAATCGATCCGGTTCCTAGCAGGGTCCGGATTGCCCCGCCCCGTTAAGTAGCCATACCCGTAACCGACCTGATAAAAATAATTTCGGTTCGGGTATTTTTTAAAAATTACTCGACCCGATCTGGTTGGGTCCGGTATCGGGTACGTGTACCCGAATTTCCACCACTATGTAAAGCTGTCAAAACATGTCAACACAATCCAACATGAGGCGGGCCGTGGGTTGTGATGGGCCAACCCGCCTAAAATTTTAACAAAAAATTAAGAAAAAAACTTAGTAAAGAATTCCACCTGAACTTACCGAGCTTGGGAGAATACTGAAACTTACTTCAGGTTTTATTTAGACATTAAATACCTTGCTACTAAAATATTTGCTTAGAAATTAATATTTTACTCAATTTTGAAATACATGTTGCAACTTTCAAGCACAACCAAACCTCCAAAATTCGCGGCCCAAACAGCTAAAAAAAGGCTGGCCCAATCAGTCTATTTGACAGGTCCGATTGGACCAATCCTACAGGCCTGACCCAATGTCCGGTCGGTTGGACCAACCCAATAGACGTTTTGATATATCTACATGTATGCACTAAAGGCAAGCACAATATATAGAATAAAAGTGTGTGAACGTATATGATATTATGTTCTAATTTGGCGACGAAATGTTATTTTTATTTCCGGGAATTTAGCAAGTGATTGTGGCGAATAAGGATAAAGTGTAAATAATAACTAATACATTAAATATAGTCTACCCAAAGTTTTAGTGAATTTATATTTATTTATTTAAAGTCAATAAAGCGGATAATTATTCCTACCAATTTTTTTTTATTTTTTTTTTGTTAATTAGCAAAGTGTCACATGAGAGAGAGAGAGAACAAACATGTTATGGTATTATATTTGTATTTTTAAATTGAAATAAAAAAAAAACATGTGTGATTTGAAAAGCAAAATGTTTGATAAGATAATGCTAACTTTTTTTAAGTTTGTAAAAACAAATTTATCATTCAAAAAAATAGACACAGACACTGACGTATCAGAATATACAGACACTGACGTATCAGAATATACAGAATACATAACATAGATATCTGGGGATTTAAAAAAAAACGTATATCTGCTAGTTCGTTTGTCTTTTATCAGTTTATATCTCTCATCTATTTGTCTATGTTCCTTCAACTAATTTTCATGTGGTGCATGATTTGAGAGGACCTGGTTTCGCTATGGTCGTCTTGGTTCTCTTCCGATCAAGTTCGTGCACTTATGATGTGAATCACCTTACCATTAGCACTTTTCGTATGCCTACTAACCAATATCTTTATGTTATTGTTCTTATTGGATCGTTGTATTTGTTGTACCTGTTGTTAGTATAATATATTCCATGTTTGACGTTTAAAAAAAAAAAGCATACATATGGATATATGGATTTTAATCTTATTCACTTGACGATCAACTGATGAGATTTCATTCTCAAGAAAACTTAGTATTCCTAGCTCTCCAAGTGATATGGAAATTCGAACATATTTCCTTGAAGCCGGATCGAACGGATCCAATTGATTTGGAATCATATGGACCAATTGACTCGGAATCATCGAATCCACATGTTAATGTGTAAATCTCATGGTCTAAAATCTAATTGAGGTCATTGATCATGCACTCACTCAATGGTCGACTCTACAACAACCAAACCGTTAATCTCAATGGATTATGATAGACTACATTAATCATAGAAGAAATCAAGTCGGGTCGTACACATGTATATGTCAACTCCATGCATGTTACGAATTTCAAATTCTTGGATTATTATTTATATCTGAATTTTTTATTAGTTTATTTAGTTAATAATTTGATATGAACATATATATTATATAACCCAAAAAAGGGAAATGGAAAAAAGTTTAAAAGGAAATGGGAAAGAGGGAAAATGAAGGAGAAAAGGAGAACAAGATATCGAATATCATAATTGTGTACATATAATTGAGTAGAAATTTGTGATGTATACACATAATACCAGTTTAAGCTTCGGCTAAGCCATGAGGGGATATGCAGGGGCAATTGCCTCTTTTCCCATATCATTATTATTATTATTATTATTATTATTATTATTATTATTATTATTATTATTATTATTATTATTATTATTATTATTATATTTCCAATTACTAAAATTAATATTAATTACCATAATATTCCATTTAGATAGAGTCCAATTACACAGCTCCACGGCTACATCAAGCTTTTGAATTTATGCAAGTAGAGGGAAATAAATCGGGTTTTTTAATAATTTGACCCAAAAAAAAAATTAGTTTAACAAAATAACTCAAATTTTTTTTAGTTTATTAAACTGACCGAAGTCGCCATCTGAAATGGCGACTTCTACTAAAATCGCCATCTCAGATGGCGACTTCCATAGAAAAATAATTTTTCCCATTGATGTCGCCATCTAAGATGGCGACATCAATAAAAAAATTATTTTTAAGGGATGTCGCCATCTCAGATGGCGACATCGATAAAAATAAATTTGTTTAACTGATGTCGCCATCTGAGATGGCGACATCAGTTAAAACATATTTATTTTCAGCATAGTCTTCACTGTACGTAGAGAGGCTTTGCTTATCACAATCTGACACGCAGCACTCGGTTGAATTCATTTGCAACAAATAAAAAGTCACTTTCTGCTACATATAACAAATGATTGCCACGTGGATTGATTGGAATTTTTCTAACAACATTATCAAACTTCCTTTAGAATTACTATTCAAATAAAATATACGAAAATCTCATGTATCCCATTACCAATCAAATAATTAAAAATTTCCTAAAGATAATATATTTATGATTTGACAATTAATTTATCAGATAAATCCCACTATTTACAAGATAGTAAAAATATATAATAAAAATATATATTTAGAAATTGTTGCAATAAACATAAATATAATTGTTGCATAAATATAGTACAATTTTAATATGTAAAATGATACATATCAATTCCACCAATATGATGATTTTAAAAATTATTTTAATCCTATTTTGAATAATCATTTAGATATTAATTGATATTCCTAAAAGTTTTTCAGAATTCTTTTAATACGTATTATGAGTTTAAAATATATTATAGAATGTTTTAAATAATTTGTTATGTCATCATGATTTCTAAAAAAATAAATTCTGTCTTGAAAAATTATGCAACAATTATATTTATGTTTATTGCAACAATTTCTAAATATATATTTTTATTATATATTTTTACTATCTTGTAAATAGTTGGATTTATCTGATAAATTAATTGTCAAATCATAAATATATTATCTTTAGGAAATTTCTAATTATTTGATTGGTAATGGGATACATGAGATTTTCGTATATTTTATTTGAATAGTAATTCTAAAGGAAGTTTGATAATTGTTGTTAGAAAAATTCCAATCAATCCACGTGGCAATCATTTGTTATATGTAGCAGAAAGTGACTTTTTATTTGTTGCAAAGGAATTCAACCGAGTGCTGCGTGTCAGATTGTGATAAGCAAAGCCTCTCTACGTACAGTGAAGACTATGCTGAAAATAAATATGTTTTAACTGATGTCGCCATCTCAGATGGCGACATCAGTTAAATGGCGACATCCCTTAAAAATAATTTTTTTATTGATGTCGCCATCTTAGATGGCGACATCAATGAGAAAAATTATTTTTCTATGGAAGTCGCCATCTGAGATGGCGATTTTAGTAGAAGTCGCCATTTCAGATGGCGACTTCGGTCAGTTTAATAAACTAAAAAAAATTTGAGTTATTTTGTTAAACTAGTTTTTTTTTTGGGTCAAATTATTAAAAAACCCGAAATAAATCCGTGATTTAAATGTATTTAAAAATCATATAAATATTATTATTTTCGAGATAGTCAACAGTTTGTCTGTTATTTTTTGTACCAACTTATTTTGATCATTTTATGTTTGTAATTATTATTGTTATTATATATTTATAAATCTGATAAAGATATAGCTGACTTTCAATTAATAACTTAATGATAAGCCAATTGCAATTAATTTAAACTGTTCTTCATTATTATAATTTATTATTTTAGGGACTCTTCAATTTCAGACTGCCCATTACCATCAATTTTTTTTTTTGAAAAGAAAAAGATATTATTAGCTACCAATCTACGAGTGCAATAGAGCTTGCGCAGATTCTTCATTCCCCTAAGAAGGATCCTCATAAATTTCTTCTTGGAAGCATCTCGCTCTGATACTAATTGTTATGATCAAAAGCTTACTATTTTGCTAAAAGTTAGATACCCAATTTTATTTTCTTATATAATGCCCACATAAAACCTCGTACTATGCGTAATGTGAGTGTCAATATGTTATGATTGTTATACCATAGACGGTGTAAAGTTACACGTTTACGAGCACAAAAGAGATTATCGAGAGCCTTGTGCAAATATCCAACATATATAATAATATATAAATTCATCAATATCGTAAACTAATAAATATTTAATAATTTATTTATATATTATGGCCTATTTATATATTTATTTTAGAATTGGAAAAACATATAAACAGTATTTGATTAAATGAGGAAAGGACAAATATTCATATTCAAGCGGCCAAATGCGTAGTGACTAATAATGGTAAAACGAGTAAGTTTAACAAAAAGTTAGAAGCCAAATGAAGCAACCAATTGCGAATGACTTAGTGATTAGTAATAAGGCATACTAATTAATTACAAATAAAATTGAAGGCACGTGGGCTCACACCCTCTAATTATGACATAGTATTAAATTTAACAAAATTTAATTTTACTGGGAGACGGCGCTTGTGTTTTGTTGAAGTACTGGTTTTATCTTTTAGTTTTACTGTAGTTTACTATAATCGATATGTTGGCTATCTTTAGTTAATATATTTTAATTTTTTTTAAAAAAAGTTAACAACATTATAATTATTATTATTTTATTTCTAAGAAAACAAAATAAATAATTAGATTTAGATGTACAAAAGTGGGATGCACATGGAGGAGTTGGAAATTTGAAGATTCATTTAATGATGTGACAACACCACCTCCTATACTACTTTTTCTACGTAGTAAACTCTCATTTCCTTCTTGTGAAAACTTTATGCAATAATTTTCTTAAATTTTTCTTTACTATAAAATTTTATTAATTATTGTTTTTGTTAATTATTTAAACATTTTTTTAGAAGGGAAGGCGCTTAATATTTTTCATATACTACAAAAATCGAACTTGAATCTCTTCAAAATGATTATAAGCGTTTACCAGCTGGGTTAAGCCTATAAACACATTATTTAAACGTTTTAATAAATAAGTATTGCACGAGTAAAAATTATTATATTTTGTAAGATACTACTCAAGTTTGTTTTTTATATATTTAAAGAGACAATATATATATATATATATATATATATATATATATATATATATATATATATATATATATATACACACACACGTACCTCCCACCCCCACAAAAAAAATAAAAGTTTTTTTTTTAAAAAAGTTTACCATTACTTTTTTTTTTAAAAAAAAATTTTGCACTCACAAATTTTTTAACCCTTAGGTATTATTAAAAAAAAATCGCTCTCCCAAAAAATTTCCTTAGTCCGGGCCTGTATTATATATATTTATGGGCAAAGTTCAGGTCGGTACCTTATATTGAAACTTTCTTCATCCTAGTCCGAGAAAAAAACTTGCAATCATTTAAGTACACTTTAGGTTGAAATGACAAAGTGTCATTGTGCAGGCTCACATGATGGCAGGTGAACTCTTAATCGGATTCCACTCTGTTCGCTCAGAGGTGGCTGGTCAGCGTAAGGAAACTCACCAATTTCAAAACATGTGCGAGGATCAGAAAAAGACTGTGGGCATTCTTGATGAACATCATTCCTCTGTGAAGGCTGCTAATGAGAAGGCGCAGAAGGCCCTCGAAGACGAGCGTAGGAGGTTAGAACCTGAAGAGGCCAACAAGACCCTCTCAGAGCAATATAAGACCCTCTCAGAGCAACTTGTTCAAGAGAAGTCCTATGTTGACGCTGGGATATAGGAGGCCTGGATCACGAGGAAAGCTGACTTCTAAAGTCCTCGGAGTACAGCAATCTGGTGGCGGATCATGCCTCAAAATTCTTTTATCATGGTTTGAGGCATGTGCTCATCAGTTTGAGGTGAAGGGTTATCCACCTGAGGGGACTCCAACGGACTTCTTCGATTAAGCGGCTGCTCTGAAATGCCTTCCTCCCGAGCTCTTCGAGCCATAGAATAGGGTTATAATATTTTTCAATATTTTTAATCTTTGCTCCTGTAATGCCTTTTCTATGAGTAAAATACTTTTATCAAATTTGTTGTTCGAAACACCGATTCTCAACACCTAGGCAATTTTTTAGGTTTAAATATGGACCAAACATCCTGATCCCACGAGTAAACTAATAAAATTTCGAACAAGCTTGCTACCCTGAGCACAACAACTTAGGTAATTTTTTAGGTTTAAACGTGGACCAAACATCCCGGTCCCAAGAGTAAAGTAATAAAATTCCGAACAAGCTCGCTACCCCGAGCTCAACAACTTAAGCAATTTTTAGGTTTAAATGTGGACCAAACATCCCGATCCCACGAGTAAACAAATAAAATTCCAAACAAGCTCGCTACCCCGAGCACAACAACTTAGACAATTTTTTAGGTTTAAACGTGGACCAAACATCCCGATTGTTGGAATCGAAGAGGGGGGGTGAATGAGATTCCTTGGCTACTTTAGCTTTTTAAAATGAGTTTGAAAAATAAAAGAGTTTTGCGCTTGCGGATGCCTTTAGTCAATCGATAAATAAAAAGAATAAATAAATAAATGTGTAATGAAAAATAAAGCAATAAATAACAAAAGGATTTGTTATAGAAGTTCGGCGATGAATCGCCTACGTCTCCTCTTCCCGGTTAGATAACCTCCAACCGAGGTTCCACTAGAATAAACGATCTTGGCCTTGAGGGCTCCAAGTTAGCCACAACCCAACTCTTCCCGAGTTTACAACGCTCTTCCCGAGAACACTACTCTTCCCGAGTACACAAGCTCTTCCCGAGCACAATACTCTTCCCGAGTATACAAAGCTCTTCCCGAGCTACCAACACTCTTCACGAGTCTTCTTGGCCTTAAGGGCTCCAAGGATAGCCACAACACATGCACCAACTTCACTTGTTGGCGACTTTACAATTTTCCAACTTGCTTTGATGTTGGAGGACCTTTACAATAAACCAACAAACACCTTCATGGTGTACTCACACGAAGATAACAAGACTCTAACAAAAAGAATGAATTACAAGCTCCAATACAACAACAATGTATGGAGATTGCAATGCTATTTGAATTTTGAATGATCAAAGCTTTGTAGAAGTTTGTAGGCTTGTTTCTTGTCTTCAAAATGCTCCAAAGCATCAATATTTATAGTGTAGGAGGCCCCCAGGGCTCCTACTAGCCGTTGCTACACATAAGGCTTGAATCACGCCTCGATCGCCTCGGACATCGCCTCGGGCGATCTCCATCGCCACCCTTTAACGGTCAAATCTGGCCCAGATCGCCTCGGGCGATCTCCCCATCGCCCGGGGCGATCATCAATGATAAACAAGGCCGTAGGTAAAGTTCTGGATCGCCTCGGGCGTTCCGTGCATCGCCTGGGGCGATCGCCCTTCAAAAAAATGGCCTAGGAAGCATTCTGGATCGCCTGGGGCGAGGTTGACCATCGCCTGGGGCGATCTGATCGCCAGCGTGCCCACCGTGCCATCGCTTCAGTCGATGGTGCGCAACATGGCTCGGATCGCCTGAGGTGATGGCCCGGATCGCCTGTGGTGATCTGCCAGATTTCAGCACTCTCAAACGTTGCACTATTAGACCGTCTTAAGCTCATTTCTGGGAAATGTGGTAAACATGAAAGTTGTAGCTCTTCTTCCTATCTAGATGTGTACAAAATTTCATTGCATTTCATTAAGGTATGAAGACGTTATGCCCAAAATTCTACAGTCGCTCAAACCTTGCTACAATCTGCACTTGTTATGACTTCCATGACATTTTGCTCCATGATGCAATCCGAATTGGACTGCGATGTTCGAATATTAAATCTAGAATATTGAGTTTGCTTTCCAACCTATTTGGATTCACCTTGTTCGGAGCATCGAGCCAAGAGATATAATCAAAACATTGCACTGTGCTCCAATTGGCTTCTATACGAATTTGCCCACCAACGGACCATTGGTTTGTGGGTCTTCATCCCATCATAAGAAGTTGTTCCAACATCATTCCACACATGTTGAACACTTAAATTGGTTGTTCATAGATGTCATTCCTTCTCGTCCAAGCTCAATAGATTCCTTGATAAAAATCACCGCTTGTCCTATGAACTCGCATATGTTATTGTATAACTTGGGTTCTCTTCCATTGGTCTTCCCAACCAATTTATCAATAACCCTGTACACTAAGTAGACATATTAGTATAACAAATGCAAGTTTTGTTGATCATCAAAACTCAAAGATTAACCGGGGATAATTTAACGCATTAAACGCAACCATGCGTTTAAGGCTCAACACCGATCACACGAGTAAACTAATAAAATTCCGAACAAGCTCGCTACCCCCAAGCACAACCACTTAGGCAATTTTTTATGTTTAAACAATGACCAAACATCCCGATCCCACGAGTAAACAAATAAAATTCCGAACAAGCTCGCTACCCCGTGGCCCGTGCACAACCACTTAGGCAATTTTTTATGTTTAAACGTGGACCAAACATCCCGATCCCACGAGTAAACTAGTAAAATTTGAACAAGCTCGCTACCCTGAGCACAACCACTTGGGAAATTTTTTATGTTCAAACGTAGACCAAACATCCCGATCCCAAGAGTAAACTAATAAAATTCCGAACAAGCTCGCTAACCCGAGCACAACCACTTCGACAATCTTTTGTGTTCAAACGTGTACCAAACATCCCGATCCAACGAGTAAACTAATCAAATTTCGAACAAGCACGCTACCCCGAGCACAACCACTTAGGCAATTTTTATGTTTAAACGTGGATCAAACATCTCGATCCACGAGTAAACTAATAAAATTCCGAACAAATGCGCTACCCCCAAGCACAACCACATACGCAATTTTTTATGTTTAAACAATGACCAAACATCCCGATCCCACGAGTAAACAAAAAAATTCCGAACATGCTCGCTACCCCCGTGGCCCGTGCACAACCACTTAGGCAATTTTTTATGTTTGGATCAAACATCTCGATCGTGGACCAAACATCCCGATTACACGAGTAAACTAATAAAATTTCGAACAAGCTCGCTACCCCGAGCACAACCACTTAGACAATTTTTATGTTTCCGAACAAGCTCGCTACCTCGAGCACAACCACTTGGGCAATTTTTTATGTTCAGATGTGGACCAAACATCCTGATCCCACGAGTAAACTAATAAAATTCCAAACAAGCTCGCTACCCTGAGCACAACTTGGGCAATTTTTTATGTTCAAACGTGGACCAAACATCCCGATCTCACCAGTATAAAATTCCAAACAAGCTCGCTACCCCGAGTACAACCACTTAGGCAATTTTTTATGTTTAAACGTGTACCAAACATCCCGATCCCACCAGTAAACTTATAAAATTTTGAACAAGTTCGCTACCACGAGCACAACAACTTAGGTTATTTTGTATTTTTAAACATGAACCAAACATCCCGATCTCACGAGTAAACTAATAAAATTCCGAACAGACTTTATATGCTCTGATCGTAGTCATTCCACTCAAACCGAACCCCTTGTCTTAATGCCTTAAAGAAAGGCAAACTTCTATCGGCTGAGCGAGAGATATGAAGCGACTTAACGCAGATATTCTTCCTGCCAACCGCTGTACATCATTTAACATCCGAAGAGGATTCATCTCCTGAATATGCTCTTATTTTTTCCGGGTTGGCTTCAACACCTCTCTCCGTGACCATGTATCCAAAGAACTTCCCACTATGTATTCTAAACGTGCACTTTGCAGGATTCAACTTCATGCCAATTTTTTGTAAACTGCTGAAGACTTATTCCATGTCATCAATTAGATGTTGCGCCCTCTTACTCTTGATAAAGACATCATCTACATATACTTCTACATTTCTTCATATCTGATCTCTGAATATTTTGTCCACCAATCTCTGATAAGTGGCCCCAGCATTTTTCAGGCATAAGGGCATGACCATGTAAAAAAAGGTTCCCCATGCTGTGACGAAGCTTACTTTTTGTTGGTCATCCTGTGCCAAAGGGACTTGATGATATACATGATATGCATCCATATGGCAAAGCAGCACATGCCCCGTGGTAGAATCTACTAACTGGTCAATCCATGGCAACAGGTAGCAATCCTTAGGGCATGTTTTATTCACGTCTCGGAAATCCACACACATTCGCCATTTATTTCCTGATTTGGGTACTAAAACCATATTTGAAAACCATGTAGGAAAACTGAATTCCCGCACGTGGCCTGCTTTAAAACATTCTTCCACTTGCTTAGCAAAAATGGCAACATTCACAGATCCAAAATGCATCCTCTTCTACTTGATTGCCCGATCGTTATGACTAACATTAAGATGGTGCAAAGTATCACTTTCTTCGCCCATCCGACTGTAGAGATCCTTAACCTCTTTCACTTCTTCTTTCGGCCCTTTCGAAGAAGCCAATTCTTCTTCCTCTTTTAGTGGTTCTCTCTTGCTAAGGTGAGATCATAAATTGCTTCATGACCCCCCTACAGTTTTTGCAGTTACTTCAGTTAATTGCTCCATAGGCAGTCCTCCAGTAGGAAATGCCCGAGGAATGTTTTGGGACGACTCCACATCATCATATTCTTCTTCGCGCACCGGGGACGAACATGAATGGGGATTTGGTATATACCCCCTTGAACCACCGCGGTCTTTACTTCTAACCATACTTCTTTCCTTTGATCTACGCGAAATTCCTTTTTATTCAACGTCTTAGCTAAAAGTTTCCTACAGACGGCGCTAATGATGCAATCCTATATTTTTCATATTCGGTAAAACTAAGTGTTTGCGAAAAATAAACGAAGAACACCACAATTTTTACGTGGAAAATCCTCAAAAGTGAAGGAAAAAACCATGAGTCCTTGTCCTGTATAAATTCTTCACTATAAAAAATGGATCTATTACAGGACTTTGACACGAAATATGAATAACAAATTCCTTAAACAAAAATATTAGAAAAAGACATAAAAATACCGAACAAACTTTATATGCTATCTTCTTAGTCTTTTCTTGCCTCAAAAGTCCAACATTTTACAATGATGCCATATGCATGTATTTATAGTGTTAATCCCGGTGAGTGGTATGCGAGAAATCCGGAACATGATCTCCTTTGATTACAACGTCATGGATTCCAGATGTGTCCGAGAAATCCGCCCGCCAATGACGCACGTTCGTCCGCACCCGTTAATTTGTCAGTTATGTCCGGTCTTCCACTATTACTTTTACCAAAAATCCAAGCAGGGTTTAATGATGTTCGGGTACCTTGTGCTCGGTATTCTGTCCTCGGGATTTCCCTGTTTGGCACTTACGAAGGATTTTATCCGAGGAAATAGATTCATCATATGACATTAATATTGTTTGCTGCTATTGAGGTTTTATAGTTATGATTCATTGGTGTCCCTGCTTCTTTGCACGTTTCCAAAATTTACAGCCTGAAACTTGCAATGAAAAAGATCACCCAGAGAAAAATTAATTGGTGCACGAAAATTATAAAAAGTAATTGGTGCACGAAAATTATAAAAAGTAACTGGTGCACGAATTATTAAAAGTAACTGGTGCACGGAAATTAAAAATCAGTAATTGATGCACGAAAATTAAAATCAAGAACTGATGCACGAAACATAGAAAAAGTATGTGATGCACGAACCATAGTCGCATGTGGGTGATGCACGAACCATACAATTAAGTAAGTGATGCACGAACAATACAATTAAGTGCACCAGTTATCGTATTTCGTGCACCAGTTGTTTTTTTGCAAAATTTGTGCATCATTTAATTAACACAAAGTTCGTGCATCAGTGTTGTATTTTAATGCCTTAGTGTTATATTTCGTGCACCACGAAAATTAAAAACAGTAACTGATGCACGAAACATAGAAAAGTATGTGATGCACGAACCATAATCGCAAGTGGGTGATGTATTAACCATATAATTAAGTAAGTGATGCACAAATCATTTAGTTTCGTGCACCAGTTATTATATTTCGTGCACCAGTTGTTTTTTTGCAAAATTTGTGCATTAGTTAATTAACACAAAGCTCGCGCACCAGTGTTGTATTTCATACATCAGTGTTATATTTCATGCACCACGAAATTAAAATCAGTAACTGATGCACGAAACATAGAAAAAGTATGTGATGCACGAACCATAATCGCAAGTGGGTGATGCACGAACCATACAATTAAGTTACTGATGCACGAACCATTTAATCTCGTGCACCAGTTATTTTATCTCGTGCACCAGTTGTTGTTTTTTAATTTTGTGCATCAGTTAATTAACACAAAATCTGTGTACCAGTGTTGTATTTTCATGCATCAATGTTATATTTTCATGCACCAATGTTATATTTTCGTGCACCAGTTACTTTTTATAATTTTCGTGCACCAAATAATTTTTCTCTATGTCATATTCTTCGTTGCAATATCTTACTGTCAGGCTGTAAATTTTGGAAATGAGCAAACAAGCACGGACACCAACGCATACATTACTTCTTCATCCATATGCATCAGTCAAAGCCATGAGAGTTTTTTTTTATAAAAAAAACATACCAACAGAGTAGTTCGAGGAATGTGCATAGTAGATCCTTATAATTCACATACACACACAATACACACACACACGATGTAATGTGCATAGTAGATTCAGAAATTATATGTGCAGAGTAGTCTGAGGTCTTTTCGATTCAAAAAGATTCCAAATGCAACGAACAATTTAGATGCTTCGATTCAAACATATTTCATGTACAGAACATTTTAGCAAATAACTTTTAGGGATGAGGCGACAAGATGATGAAGAAAATAATGATCTGAGAATCGCCGAAAAATTTTAGCAGAAAACTTAAGGTGTGGGGTGACAGGATGAGGAAGAAAAAACAGATCTGAAATTAGGTTTAGGATGTTTTCAACTGAAGGGTATTTTGGTAAATAAAAAACATCTTTTCAAACCAATGGTTAAAAAATTGAATTTATTTGAATATAATTTTCTTCTAAGTGTATTTTTTGGTAAGAAGTTTTTTTTTCATATTTATTTGTAATAAGTTTTGTAAACAACATTTATTTGCAATCCCTCCTATATTTATTTATTTGTGTGTGTGTATTTGTTTTAAGTTATTTTTTAAACTTATTTAAACAACACGAATTAGTTAGACAAAATCAAAACTCTATAACTTGACTAAAAAAGATTGTGTTTTTTCCTCATTCAAAACAAGAGATATTGATCAAATGAAATATAATCTTAAAATTGAAGTGTATGATATATTTAGGAGTAGCCTATTATATCGAACCGAACTTAAAATCGAGATTGAGCTAGGTTACATTTATTAGGACAAGAACTCTCCCACATAAATTTTCTCGTTGTATAGGGTTATATTTATTATGTTTTTAAGGGTACTGTCCTTATGGACAATTCAATCCTCCACGTGTAATCTATAAATGTAATATGTAAAGAATATTTCGTGTGAAAATATTTCATATGAAGGGTTGGGTTGTCTCCAGAAAACTGACATGACCACGGTTAGACAGTTTAAAAATCCAAACTCTTAACCATTATCTTTGTAGACAGTTCTGGTTACGGTTAACCACCGGTTACTTAAACCTTGTATTTAAAAAAAATTATTAAACCATATACGAAAAGTGCTTTAATGTGATTTTCCTCCATCGATCAGTCATAAAATATCCATCGACCAGTCATAAAATAACGTGAAGTAAATTCAGAATGAGCTTGTTAAGCATAACTACTTGATGGAAAAACAAGCACAAAAGTCTACAATTTTTCAATTCGGAAAACAACATTTTTCAATTGAGCTACATAGATTGCTCCAATTTTGTAGTATTTTATTTAGTAAGCATTACCTCTTCTTTTTCTTCTTTATGAGTTTATTTGACGTTTTTCTATATTAAATTTGTTGTAGAGTTGCTTCGATTTTACAGGATTATATATAAGAACTTAAGTTTTTTTACTCCACTATTAATATAATAACCAAATAATTATTGAAAAATGATGAAATACCTTTATTGATTTTTTTGATTATATATGTCAATATATATTATTTTACAAACATACAACGTGCTTACATCGTATTTTAATATATCTTATAATACCAGAATTAGCTCAACAAGGTTCTATAGTTTCGATTACGATTCAGACCCGGTCCGTAATCGACCCGTCGAACCGGGTCCTACATCAACACACATTAGTTTCAAATTCATAACATTTTAAAAAAAAATGCGAGGTTTATACCCAGATGGGTCGATTACGATTCAGACCCGGTCCGTAATCGACCCGTCGAACCGGGTCAATGGGTAACCGACCTGTTGACAGTTTACGGGTCCGGACCGTGCCCACATCTACATAAAACTATCAACATGTGAAATATTTCCAATAAAGGGCAACAGGTCCATGTCGGGTCACGATACGTCTACATAAAATCGTAATCGACCCGTCGAATCGGGTCAACGAGTAACCGACCTGTCGACAGGTTTACGGGTCCGGACCATGCCCACATCTACATAAAACTATCAACATGTGAAATATTTCAAATAAAGGGCAACAGGTCCACGTCGGGTCACAATACGTCTACATAAAACTATCAACAAGTGAAATAAAGGGTTGGGTTGCCCCCCCCCCCCCCCCCCCCCCCCCCCCCCCCCCCCCCCCTTCTTTGTAGACTTTTTTTTTTAAAAAAGTAATTTTCAATGGGAAGATCTAAATATTAGAAATGTGCCAACTTTTATTTTGAAAGAAAACAAAAGATTATATTTATTAAAATATTTTTTTTTCATTTGGGCATACTATGAGACTCAAACTCGAGACTTCCCAAAAGAAGAATGAGCTTTTATCAAGCCGGCTAAGCCGGAAGCTCAGATATTTTTTTATTATAGATGCTTAGTATACAAACATATCTTATGACATATCAAAACTCGATATATAAATCAAACTTGACAGTAAATGTATCAAAACAATTTAGATGCTTCGATTCAAACATATTTCATGTACAGAACATTTTAGCAAATAACTTTTAGGGATGAGGCGACAAGATGATGAAGAAAATAATGATCTGAGAATCACCGAAAAATTTTAGCAGAAAACTTAAGGTGTGGGGTGACAGGATGAGGAAGAAAAAACAGATCTGAAATTAGGTTTAGGATGTTTTCAACTGAAGGGTATTTTGGTAAATAAAAAACATCTTTTCAAACCAATGGTTAAAAAATTGAATTTATTTGAATATAATTTTCTTCTAAGTGTATTTTTTGGTAAGAAGTTTTTTTTTTCATATTTATTTGTAATAAGTTTTGTAAACAACATTTATTTGCAATCCCTCCTATATTTATTTATTTGTGTGTGTGTATTTGTTTTAAGTTATTTTTTAAACTTATTTAAACAACACGAATTAGTTAGACAAAATCAAAACTCTATAACTTGACTAAAAAAGATTGTGTTTTTTCCTCATTCAAAACAAGAGATATTGATCAAATGAAATATAATCTTAAAATTGAAGTGTATGATATCTTTAGGAGTAGCCTATTATATCGAACCCAACTTAAAATCGAGATTGAGCTAGGTTACATTTATTAGGACAAGAACTCTCCCACATAAATTTTCTCGTTGTCTAGGGTTATATTTATTATGTTTTTAAGGGTACTGTCCTTATGGACAATTCAATCCTCCACGTGTAATCTATAAATGTAATATGTAAAGAATATTTCGTGTGAAAATATTTCATATGAAGGGTTGGGTTGTCTCCAGAAAACTGACATGACCACGGTTAGACAGTTTAAAAATCCAAACTCTTAACCATTATCTTTGTAGACAGTTCTGGTTACGGTTAACCACCGGTTACTTAAACCTTGTATTTTAAAAAAATTATTAAACCATATACGAAAAGTGCTTTAATGTGATTTTCCTCCATCGATCAGTCATAAAATATCCATCGACCAGTCATAAAATAACGTGAAGTAAATTCAGAATGAGCTTGTTAAGCATAACTACTTGATGGAAAAACAAGCACAAAAGTCTACAATTTTTCAATTCGGAAAAAAACATTTTTCAATTGAGCTACATAGATTGCTCCAATTTTGTAGTATTTTATTTAGTAAGCATTACCTCTTCTTTTTCTTCTTTATGAGTTTATTTGACGTTTTTCTATATTAAATTTGTTGTAGAGTTGCTTCGATTTTACAGGATTATATATAAGAACTTAAGTTTTTTACTCCACTATTAATATAATAACCAAATAATTATTGAAAAATGATGAAATACCTTTATTGATTTTTTTGATTATATATGTCAATATATATTATTTTACAAACATACAACGTGCTTACATCGTATGTTAATATATCTTATAATATCAGAATTAGCTCAACAAGGTTCTATAGTTTCGATTACGATTCAGACCCGGTCCGTAATCGACCCGTCGAACCGGGTCCTACATCAACACACATTAGTTTCAAATTCATAACATTTTAAAAAAAAAATGCGAGGTTTATACCCAGATGGGTCGATTACGATTCAGACCCGGTCCGTAATCGACCCGTCGAACCGGGTCAATGGGTAACCGACCTGTTGACAGTTTACGGGTCCGGACCGTGCCCACATCTACATAAAACTATCAACATGTGAAATATTTCCAATAAAGGGCAACAGGTCCATGTCGGGTCACGATACGTCTACATAAAATCGTAATCGACCCGTCGAATCGGGTCAACGAGTAACCGACCTGTCGACAGGTTTACGGGTCCGGACCATGCCCACATCTACATAAAACTATCAACATGTGAAATATTTCAAATAAAGGGCAACAGGTCCACGTCGGGTCACAATACGTCTACATAAAACTATCAACAAGTGAAATAAAGGGTTGGGTTGCCCCCCCCCCCCCCCCCAAAAAAAAAAACCTATCATTGGCATAGCATCATAAAAGCTGTTGAGTAGAATTCAAACATAAAATGAGACATTTTATCAATCAAATTATGGAGTTTCCCCTGCGAGAAAATAATAATTGTGATTTTGTCGCATGTATCTAAGTGGTTATATCCCTCACTTTTCCAAATTTAAAAATCATAGCCACATGTTACGCCTAAACTTCCGTTTGACGTTAAAGACAATCTATATCCTCGTTTCTCCTTCCACATTCTTTTCTACGTTACATCCTATAATTTTACTTATTTTCTACATAATAGTAATATGGTTTCTATAATAAATTTTACTTTTTTACAAACATATAAAAATAATGAAGATAATAAAATCAAAAAAAATAATAAAAGATTCCATATTTGGATTCAATAAAAAAGAAAAATGGAAGCCAAAAAAAAATTTTAAAAACATATTTTTTTGGGGTTAAATACATTTGCCCCTCTTAAATGTCAAAATAACAAATACCTCACTTAAAAAGTTGAACGGTTAACAAGTCCTTAGCTTTTAAAATATTAGCTCAAATCCCACCTCCATCCGAAGTTGTGTGCACACGCGCTACAAATGCAAGTGTTTATATTATTTTGTTTTGTTTTTTTGTACAAAAAATATCGTAATTGACATCCAAGTTAAAAATAATTATTTTTCGCACCATCTCGCCCTTACAACCGGCCGGAAAAACTTTCACACCACCGCATACAACCATTGCCTGTCCATGTCCGACCCACCACCGAACTCTATACACGATGGTCCACCTTCTAGCACAAAAAGTCTCATCCACAGCACCCCTTATCACCGAAATTTCACCATGAAAGTCTTGGGTTTGCCTTCCAAATTAAAAAAAATGCATCACTTCCCCTCTCTATACTGGCCAGAAAAAAGAGTTCACATTGTCGTCTAGAGCCACCACCTGGCCATCACCGACCCACCACTGTACTCTATACTCGACGGTGCACCTTCCAGTATAAAAAGCCCATATGTTGCGTGTTAGAAATTCTAACATGAATACTTAATAGATTTTCTTTGTACCAAAACATATGTCACACAAAATCGAATATACAGAAATATAAAAGTTTAGTGTTACCTCCAGCCATTGATTTGCTTTTGATCCAGGAACCTAAAAAACTGTAATATTAGAGATGCTTCTAAACCTTTATCAATCTCCTTTAGATGATGTCTTGAGGACTTAATAGATTGATTGGCTTAGGGACCCAAACATCTAGTATTTATAAGTTCAATACCATCAATGAGCATGTGAAATATTATGGACCACTTAAATGAACAAACACTTAAATGAATACTTTAATTAACACTTCAATGAATGAACACTAAATGGAAGTTTTACAAAAATAAATGTTAACATTCTCCCACTTGGTCCATATATTTCATCATTCACCACAGTAAGAACCAAAATACATGGATCATGGCGATAGGTTCTCTAAATACGATTATTATCTTCCATGTATCACAATGCATCATGTTCTTCACATACTACCTCATTTACGTATTGAATAAAAATGTCAATGGTATTTCTCAAAATAAATGTGTACATAAGTCAAAATATGAGACAATATCACAAACAAAGTTTCACAAACATTCGTGCTTACAACGAAATCACATAAAGAACCAAGTCTCATTCTTTCATATGATTTTAAATTTTAATAGTGGCATGCCTTTTGACAAAGGATCAACAATCATCAATTCAGTACTAAAGTGTTTAAACCACTGTTTCATCTTTAACGTGTTCCCTTATGGCCAGATACTTGATGTCAATATGCTAGCTTCGACTACCACTTACATTGTTCTTAGCCATAAAGACTGCAGCTTAATTGCCACAATATATTCTCAATGGCTAGAAATCGAATCTACAACTCTAAGTCCAGAAATGAAACTCTTCATCCATACACCATGCAATATAGCCTCAAAACAAAAATGAACTTAGCCTCCATAGTGAAAATACATTATTAGTCTGTCTATATATATAAGCATGTAATCTTTGGTCCCCCTTAAAGTGCATCATTACTTTCTTTGCGGCTTTCCAGTGGTCTTTACCTGGATTACTCTGATATCTTCCTAACATCCCAACAACAAATGTAATGTCAAGTCTTGTGCAGACCTGAGCATACATTATGTTTCCAACGACAGAATCCTAAGGAATGTTATTCATTTGTTCCCTTTCAAGCTCATTTCTTGGGCATTATTTAAATTGAATCTATCACGCTTCATAATGGGTGCTACACTCGGTGAACAATCACTCATCCAAAACCTCTCCAAAACTTTGTTAATTAGGTTTCCTTCTATAAATCCAAAACATATTTGGATCTATCTCTATTGATCTTAATGCCAATGGCATAAGATACCTCACCCATATCTACCATATCAAAGTTCTTAGAAAGAAATTGTTTCGTCTCATATAGAAACAATCATCTACATACAAAACCAAGAAACAAATGTTACTCCCACTAACCTTCTGGTATATACATTGATCCATTACGTTCTCAACAAAACCAAATGAAGAGATAACGTGATGAAATTTTAAATACGATTGATGGGAGGTTTATTTCAATCCGTATGTAGATTTCTTAAGCGTGCACACCAAATGCTCACCATCACTAGAGGAGAATCATTCAGATTGTTTCATATAAACATCTCCCACAAGAACATCATTGAGAAATGCCGTTTTCACATCCACTTGATGCAAATCCATATCAAAATTGACTACTAATGTCATAACTACACAGAGAGAATCTTTCTTAGATACAGGAGAACATGTCTCTGTATAATCAATTCCCTCCTTTTGACCGGATCATTTGGCAACGAGTCTAGCCTTATATCGTTCATTGTTGCCTAGTGCGTCTTTCTTTGTTTTCAATACCCATCTACATCCAATGGCTTTTACACCATCAGGTAACTGACCAACTCCCAGACTCCGTTATGTATCATTTAGTCCATCTCATCATTCATGGCTTCAAAACAAAATTTCGATTCCTTACTTTCCATCGCTTGTGAAACGTTTCAGGATTATTCTAGTTATCACTTTTGAGCTCAGGAACTTTACATGTCATACTAGATAAATTAACAGGTTGAATAACCACAATAAAAATTCAAAATACATTCTAATATCACAAATTTCGAAGCAAATAACCGAATGTCATGTTTTACCAATGTAAACCATGCAATAACATATGAATCCCTGACATGAAAATTACATGTTGGCTAAATTTCTAATTTAAATAGATTCATACAAATTTATGATACAATTATTGAATTATCTGACATTCTTAATACATGTGGACAAATTAAAAAAATAATTCAATATCTTATCCTAGTTAATCATATTTACTACAAGAAAATTTCTTGTGGGATAAATTCCAATATATCAAATATAATTAATTACAAGTAATGTCTATTTAGCATTATGTGATTTTAGGAACTTAATGTATAATCTAATTAATTAAAGCTGTTGTGGCTACATTTTAGTCAATTATATAATACATATCACATAGATTTAATCCAAATGCACAAAATATCTATGCCACATATCCATTAAATTAATAAATGTTTAGTATACTTTATGTAATTCACATGATTAATGTATATATCTTATATATTAATGTTGTTGTGGCTTTACTTTAATCAGTTAAACTACACAAATCACTTAAACATCTCAATTATCCATGCATAAAAATATTTTATGCTTTAAATAAATTATGGTGCATTTATCCATAATAAAACAATCAAAATTACACATAAAGATTGCATAAAATAAATTTTAAAAATAAAGCAGAATTTCAAATTTTTCAGAATGCATCAAATCCAAACAGGGTCTTAAAATTTTAAAATCCAAATCAGAAAATTGAACCCCAAACAAGGCCTTAAATTGAGAAAACCATAATTCCCAAAACAGGAAGCCCTAATTTCAAAACCAAACCCCAAAATGAAAACCCTAATTGCAAACAGTGTTGTTCACGCCGCCACCCACTCCGGCCATATCACGATCGACTAACGTCGACCATTGCCATGAGCACCTCCGAACGGTCGTCTCCCACAAACCGTAGCAGACCACCACGAATCAGCCTCCAAATTTTTTCGGGATTAGATTTCTCGCGCAGGGCGTGACTACTAGCCCAAAATCCATTCAATCGACGGCCTTATGCCATCGAATACCATCACCCAGATGTTTGGATTCACTTAATTGACGATTACATGGAGAGCCGCAAACCAAATGGTCGGAAATCAATCAAAAAAGGGAGACAAATCGCGCGAACCGAAACCTCGATGTGTTCCTACGATTTGCAATGAATGATTCCGCCCAGCGGCGTCCGATAATCGTCCATTCATGGTGGTTCTACAGGTACCCTTTATCACCGGAGGTGGATTCCAATCGGCGGCCAATTTCATTGTTTCAAAGGCTAGGGTTTCAACAAAATTGATTTTGATACAAAATTGGAATTTTTTGAAGTTCATGATGATTTTTGTCAGAATTTTGGCCTAGATCAAAAATCTCAAACTTATCAAAGCAAAGGCAAAAATCACTCTGATACCAACTGTTAGAAATTCTAACATGAATACTTAATAGATTTTCTTTGTATCTAAACATATGTTTCACAAAATCGAATATGCGGAAATATAAAAGTTCAGGATCGGTTACCTCCAGCCATTGATTTGTTTTTGATCCAGGAACCTGAAAAACTGTAATTGTAAGGATGCTTCTAAACCTTTATCAATCTCCTTTAGATGGTGTCTTGAAGACTTAATAGATTGATTGGCTTAGGGACCCAAACATCTAGTATTATAAGCTCAATACCATCAATTAACATGTGAAACTTTATGGACCACTTAAATGAACACATTAATTAACACTTAAATGAATAGTGTTACAAAAATAAATATTATCAGAATTTCACCATGAAAATCGCTGATTATTTTAATGTGTTGTTGGCTGCGTGACGAGCTTCTTCAATTCGTGCTCCAAATTCGTTCAATCTAGGAAAAATTGGTTCGAGCCCAACCCCTCAAATCCTTTCCCACATACCTCCGTTCATTTCTACGCCCTTTCCGCCGCCACAATCGTTGAAATGTTACCATTAAAGTCGCGTATTGTATTATATTGTGGGCTGCATGACGAGCTTCTTCGATTCTTACTCTAAATTTGTCCAATCTAGGATAAATTGATCGGAGCCCATCCACCAAAATCTTTGCACACACACCCCCCTTCGTTTCTACACCGGCCACCACATATGTCGTTGTCCCAATCGTCAGATTTTTGACGAACCTCCATGTGTTTCCACACAAACAGAAAGTCTATTTCGTGTCATGGGCATAAAAATCATTTCATAATTCTTTATATTAGATAGTTGAGACTATGGCATGTGAGCTAATTATTAGAAAGTGGGAAGATTTTTAGCCTATTGATTATTTCAATTAGGTCCAATTTTGGTCAAAATGACCAAAATAGCCTTCTATCTTCCTTGCTCATCTCCTTCAACCTCAAAATCCTAGTCTTCAATTCTCACATCAGCCACATATCCCAACCACCAACGCCAGCTGTCGGAAGTTGGCGCTCCTCCCATGGCGTCGGAGCTGCGCGCACTGGTCGCGAAGAAACGAAAACAAAAAGGTTGTGCAAGAAGACAAAATCTTCCCCTTCTTCTGTTTATCATCTATTTACCGATTGCGTTGATTTTGTTTATATATCTTATAAATTTCAATTTATTTGTAATGACTGTTTGTAGATTTTTAATGTGACGTAAAAATATAATGTATTTGGGATGTTCGATCAATTGTTTGAATGAAAATTATATATTTATTATCAATTTCAATTTTATTGTAATGATTGTTTGTAGATTTTTAATGTAAAACTCAAAACTATAATGTATTTGAGATGTTCGAACAATTGTTTGAATGAAAATTTTGAGAATGCAATGATATTGAAACCATTGGTGCATGTAATTTACATGCACCGGCATCTCATGAGTCTATCGGTGCATGTAATTTACATGCACCGATAGACTCTCTGGTGCATGTAATTTACATGCACCAACAGCTCATGAGTCTATCGGTGCATGTAATACATGCACCAATAGACTCAGTGATGCATTTAACTTACATGCACCTTTAGACTTATGTGTTGCTTTCTTATTCAGTTTTCACATCACAAGCCTTCTATTTCAGTTTGCTATTAATATTTAAAAATTTAATGAGGAAAAAATGTTCCATATTCAAAAGTATATATAAAAGACTATGTTTTTGGTTAAATATAGTATAAGTCTAACAGTGCATGTAATTTACATGCATCGATAGGCTCAACGATCAATGTAATTCACATGCACCGACTTGCTAAAATCTATCGATGCATGTAATTTACAACCACCGATAGACGGTAATGCACTAATATACTATGTTTTTTATCTAACTACTAAATAACAATGATCAAATCATAAAAATATGAATTAATTTTTCATTCTATAATTTTTACAATTGATCTTAAACAAATTAAAGATACAATAAATTATTTTTTAGAAATTAAATTTTTATTATGGGTGAGTATATACTATATGATAAATTATTGAACATTCGCATAATAAAAGTATATTATTTTTCAAATGGTAATATATTACACATACGTGTCTTAATTTTTAAGTATTATTTGTGATCATCTTTAACACTTACTGTATGATACTTATTTATTATGTAATTTGAGAACTAATGCAAATGTTGAGTCTACCGGTGCATGTAATTTACATGCACCGATAGACTAGTGGTGCATGTGACATGCACTGCTATGTGTTGCTTGCTTGTTGATCTTATAACTTGCTTGTTGATCTTATAACAAATTAAAGATACAATATATTATTTTATGAATTAAATTTTTATTATGGATGAGTATATAATATGATAAATTATTTAATAATCCCATAACAAAAGTATATTATTTTCAAATGATAATAAATTACACATACGTGTCTTAACTTTTAAGTGTTATTTGTGATCGTTTTTAACACTTACTGTATGATACTTATTTATTATGAAATTTGAGAACGAATACAAATGTTGAGTTTACCGATACATGTAATTTACATGCACCGACAGAATATTGGTGCATGTAAATTACATGCACGGGTAGACTAGCGGTGCATGTAATTTACATGCACCGCTATGTGTTGATTGCTTGTTTAAGATTGTTAGTTCTTCAACTTTGATTTGGGAAGATAAGATAGTGCTACCTCACTGATATATTGTCAGGAATTTGATATATGCATCGTTTATGTTATTATAAATCATTCCACTAATGTAGTGACATGATGTCCAAAAGTTTAGAAATGAACACAGTATGTAAACGATGAAAATGAAGTTTTAGAGTCTATTTTTATTTGGTATGTTGTACATAAACAAATGAAATTTGAAAAAAAAATAAATCAAAACCTTTGGAATGGGATGATATGTTGTTTATCTTTTTCCAAATTTGCTACAAAAAAATTTGTTTACCTAAAGAGACCTTTTAGCAAGCACATAACGTGCACCAAAATTGAAATGAAATTTCAATATTAATTATATCCAAAAATACCATAAACACATCAAACAAAATTGAAACAAAACGTCGGTTTTTTGTGGTTGGAGAAGAATGACATTTGGCAAAACGAAAAGGAGTCGCAGCCGCCTCCACCACAACACCGCCACCGCTCCATACTCCTCGCCTAACCACCATTGCTGATTTCCCTGAACACGCGACCATCACCAACTCTCACGACGAGGAAGAGATAATTCAACTGTTATAAATTGATTTTTAGAACAAGGGTGTTTTAGGAATAACAAAGGATTAATTATATCAGGGTTTCATAAAAATAGACTTAGTTGAAAAAAGATTCTCACAAGAAGTATTTAGTTGAAAAGAAATATTTTGCTAGATTTAGTTGAAATATGTTTTGAAAAGTGATACCTATATATAATTTTGTCAAAAATTAAATTTAAAACAACTTTTGATCTCTATTTAAATCATAACATATAAATTTATGTAAAATAATTATATTACTATATCACGTATCTAGTTTGTTAGATAACTGAAATATTAATTGTAATTTAACTTAAAAGTATATAATTAAGATAGTATTATTTAAATTCAGAATATAAATTTTTTTATTATTCAAACAGGGCAGAATATGACGGTCAAATTACAGCACTGCCACTGTACTCTCTCTTCAGAAATAAATACTCCTATCCCCTCGGCTCCCTCCATTCATCCCTCATCCCCATTTCCTTTTTCCAACTGTATCTCTACTTTACTCCTGCTTTTCAACTACCAAACCGCGTTTCTCTGACATCTACTGAGAGAGAAAATGGCTTTAGTCGTGTTTGCAGCCTGCATTGCTTACCTAATTTCAGTACTGCCATCGGAAGCCAGAATTCCCGGCGTTTACTCCGGCGGAGGATGGCAAGGAGCCCATGCCACTTTCTACGGCGGTAGTGATGCCTCCGGCACTATGGGTATGTAACAAATATAGCATTTAGCATACCATTTTCGTATGACGGCAAAATGTTTCTCACTACATGTTGGTTACAGGTGGGGCTTGTGGGTATGGAAATTTGTACAGTCAGGGGTACGGAGTGAACACTGCAGCGCTGAGCACGGCTCTGTTCAACAACGGGTTCAGATGCGGGGCGTGTTTCGAGATCAAGTGCGCCGATGAGAAGCAGTGGTGTCATGCCGGAAGCCCTTCCATTTTAGTGACAGCCACCAATTTCTGTCCTCCCAACTATGCTCTGCCCAACGACAATGGCGGGTGGTGCAACCCCCCCAGAACCCATTTCGACCTCGCCATGCCAATGTTCTTGAAGATCGCCGAATATCGCGCCGGAATTGTGCCCGTGAATTATCGAAGGTATATATATTAGATACAAGGAAATACAAAATGGAGAGCATGCCACACAACTACTACCTCACATTAAATTTACCCACAAATTTTTTTCTTCAAAATTACAGTTTTACCCGCAATTTTTTTTTTACCTTGCCTTAAATTATTTGACACAAAAAAATTTATAGCCTCCGTTTTTATGTTGTATGTACGGATCTTGTCATACATCAACACATATAGATATATACTATATATATGTATATCTTACATGTTATGTGTGTTAGTGTGAAATTCCTCTAATTTAACGCCTAAGAGCATTTCTAACTCTGTATAAAATTGGGTTTGTTTGATGATGTGCCCTTGAGGGGCATCATTACCTTTAATTTGGAATTTTTTTTTTAAAAGAAAAAAAAAATTCTACCTGGGGTGGATGATGCCCTTAAAGGCAGCAACAAACCAACCATAAAAATGGCACCTTTTGGTTGGTTTATTTAAACCATTTTTGTCATCTTTTTATTTTGCTAAAATTAAATAAAATTATCATCAAGTACAAATTATAGCGTTGAGGGTAATTTAATAATTTCAAAAGCCTACTTAAAGTAGGTGTGACATAAGACGGGTGTGAATAATTTTGCAACAGAAATTTGATCGTAGCCATGTGAGTTGTTTGTTTCAGTATAGGGTCCCAATCACCAGAAATGTTTGTCTACAGATGGGATAGCGGTTGTGAGTTAGATTTAACCATCCAATATAATATATGATTGTCATGAGGTAGATCCCACCATTCGATATATTTCCAATATTGTTGTAAATTTATGTCATTTATGATTGAATCTATCCTCAATCCGGTTTGTTGGATGGTGGATGTTACTCCTGAGTGCAGCGCCATTAAGGATAACAACAAAGTTTCCCTCAATCAATGGGTTCTTCTGTACCCTATAGGATCTTGCCATGTTATACTCTGAGCAAAGATCTGGTTCGTAGATTTATATCTAGTCAAAACATCAGACCCGAGGACGTGGGTCATAGT
Organism: Haberlea rhodopensis; assembly: GCA_907163345.1. Lineage (NCBI taxonomy): Eukaryota > Viridiplantae > Streptophyta > Magnoliopsida > Lamiales > Gesneriaceae > Haberlea > Haberlea rhodopensis. Next base: position 7,353,821 of record CAJQUN010000025.1, read on the forward strand.
CTCCAGTGTGAAAAATACCCGCCGTACTCACGACTGAATCCCTCAATTACTATTTTTACGACTCTTCATTTTAAATTAAAAAAAAAGGGTCATAAATAATTTTAACTTTTTGAAATTTGAATTTAATAATTCTATTGTGGTAATGCTTGTCTTCAATGTTATGAGTTGATTTATTTTTCAACAACCTTCTCGAGGCAATTGGTTTTTAACAACGTTAGTCTTGTCGTAACAGTAAAAATTGTTGTGACATGATCTGAGCCTAATGAGTTTGAGTTGTGGAAAATCTTTTGTATCGAATACTTCTTTTCCCATATCACGCATATAACGGAGGCTTGTGCACCGGTTTTTCTTTTAGCGAGAGTATGAACTCAAAGACGCATTTTGCGCTCCAAAATTGCATATCCTTGAAATTGTATTTTGCCACTTTTAAATTAATTATTGTTATTATATGTTGGCAGGGTGTCATGTAGGAAGCAAGGAGGCATAAGATTCACAATCAATGGTCACCGTTACTTCAACTTGATCCTAATCACCAATGTGGCGGGCGCAGGTGACCTCGTGAGGGTGAGCGTAAAAGGGTCGAGAACAGGGTGGATGAGCATGAGCCGGAACTGGGGTCAAAACTGGCAATCAAACTCCATTATTGCTGGTCAGTCACTCTCCTTCAGGGTAACAGGCAGTGATCGCCGCACTTCTACCTCATGGAACATCGTCCCCTCCAATTGGCAATTTGGTCAAACTTTCGTTGGCAAGAACTTCAGGGTCTGAATAAAGATTTAGGGATTTATTATTTTCTAAACTCCCGCCTAAATTCTAGTCACCATTTTCACTACTTTTGGCGCCAATTTAATGGTGTTATTGGGATTGCTGTAGTGGAGAAGACTTTACTTGTGTTGGGTTCAGAAGGTGGGGATTGTGGACTTTTTGGACTTTTATTTTATTAATTAAGTGCAGCGGCTGCAGAAAAGTTGTGGCTGAGGGAGTCTTTTATTTTTCATATATTTAGTATAATTAATATTAATATATGACTAAAGCAGTGTGTAATTGTAATTTTTAAGCCAATGTATTTCAAGTCTTGTGGAGTAATTCTTTCTTCGTTGCTTACTAATTTATAAATATAAATATTATTTTTCTAATGACTTATAAAATTGGAATGTATTTTATAAAAAAATATTTCATTGGATGAAAGTATTAAACCCAATAACCCAAATATGGAAAGTGGGTCTTTATTGTCCGTGATTGTGGGTTTAATTTGGGTGTTAAATGTTTCAAATTCTTTTATAAAATGGTCCAACATGACTAGTCAACTATAGTCCCACAAAGATTGTATTGTACTAAAAATGGTAACTATAGTCCCACATAGATTGTATAGTACCAAAAGTGGTATCATAATTGAATAAGAAGTTTAAAACCACTTTTGATAAAATACTATGACGCACGGATACGTCGATACGTGGATATAGATACGATTACATGAGATTTTTGAAATTTATAGGATACGATACATCTGAATACAGTAAATTTTTTTACTTTTAAATATATATATACATCAATAATATTTATAAGAAATCAAGTTTCAAATATATAGTCAACTATAAACACATAAAATCAATAACAAAGTTTAAAGTTAATCAAATCCACAACAAATAATAGAGTTTTAAACACCAATTACTAAATAAATCAAGAAAGTTACATAAAAATATTATCTAATCATTTAATTGACTGCGCTATCTCGATATATTGATTCTTCATTATCATCACCTGCAAATGTTGGTACACCAAGTGAGAGATTCGCAATATCAAGAATGCTAACATCATCTAACGACTCAAAAGCATCTCCAATCACATCTTACATTTTGGAGTCGCCCATCATATATTGTGGAGATTTCATTGAAAGAAGACATACTATGAATGAAAATCAAATCTTCGACACATTGTAGTGTTATTTGGTTTCTCTTTGTTGAATGAATAAATGCATAAGTACTCAAATATCTCTTACAACAAGAAGAAGAAACTTGGTCGTATTCATATAACTATCTGAGATTAAAAAATAATTTTAAAATTCAGATACTACATATGGCGTATCCGATACGTCGAAATCTAAAGTATCTTGAAGTATTTAGACAGATATCCAAAATAAAAATTTAATTTTTAATTCAGATACGCCACGTTGCGTATCAGATACGTATCAGACAATTATCAGTGATTATCGATATCCGAAAAGAATCGGATACGTGACCTTCAAAAATGTAGGAGTATCCGTGCATCATAGATAAAATATAATTTATGTGGGATTACAGTTGATTAATCATAAAAGTTTGAGAATAATACTAATTTAAAATAATTTATGTGGGATTATATATGTTTGGGACTAAAATTAAAAATGTCTATCATATGAGATTCTTTTGAAATTGAACGTTTCAATTTCAAGCTTATTGATAGGTAACCCATTTACGCAACTCACATAACGAATTTTCAAGTTCTCTCGTTCTATTCCTCTCATATTTTTAGTACTATGTTAGCTTTCCCCTTTGATTTACTGAAGTTTTTTTTTTTTTGACGAAAATGATCTTAATTAGCAGAAAGGCAAAATGAATTGAGTTTATTACAGGCCTTACAATTACAAGAACTAAAAATAACATTTGAATCATAAAAACAGTCCAAAATAGCAGCATTCGGTAGAAAACCTTTCCAGTATTTTGATCGAGCCCACTTTGCAAGATTATGAGCAGCTTTATTGCCCAAACTTGGGATTTTTCTGATCTTCCTCTGGTCAGAATGATATGCATATCAACAATGAATTCTGATGCGGACCAGTTAACATCTGGGACAACTCGATTGAATTGTTGAACAGTATCTAAGCAATCACTTTCAACGATGATAAAAATTCAGATATGTATTATGTTCGTATGATTTAGTCTTTGTATCCATCCTAGGAAATTATTGTCCACTGAGGCTCAAAACACTTGCGTGTGAGTGCAAATTTATTTTAAGGAAACTATAAATTTCACAAGGCTCGATTCTATTAAACATACTTTATAAAATAGAATTAATTTGTCTATATCGAACTAGGTTTCATAATCGGGTTTAGATTTGAGTGTTGTCTTTGTCGAACTGGAGTAGAGTGTCCTCCTCGAATTAGTAATTAGTCTTGACTGAGTTCTGCCTCCGGTGAAGTGGTAATATTATAGTTGATACTGCCACCACCCCATGTTAGCATAAAACTACTCCCCAATCAGAGTTGCTCTTAATCCACAAAGGGTTTGATTACCATTGAATATCTTGTTGTATTGCCTGATTTTTCTTTCTTAACCAAAAGTAATCTTACATATTTCGCTGCAGTTTTACTTAATTGTTTTATTTCAATTTTTATTGCAATTTTGTAAAATAATTTTCCAACATTTCTCATTGTCCATTGTTAGAGATGTCAAACGGAGCGGACGGTACGAAGCACGGCATAAGCACGGCACATCACGGAGCGGCACGGCAAGACACGTTTTGCTACAGCGCCGTGCCAGGCACGGCATGTGGGCCCTGCCCATGCCTATTGTGGAAACAGGCCATTCCAAATCGTACTGGCACGGCACGGCCCATTTGACACCTATATCCATTGTAGTTCTAACTCTTTTTTTTTTTGTCCAACCCTAAAGTCATTTGGGTATGAATCAATTTCCATGGGAATGATCTATGAAGGTTGGGTCAAGATACCCGTTAGAGACACAATATTGATTATTAAAAAATAAATTACACAATACGTTAAAGTGATACTAAATTACATATTTAGTGTAATTCATTACTTGAAGTAAAGAATTTAGATAATATAATTCAAGTATGATTTCATAACATTTTTTTAAAAATTAAAAAGTTAATTTTTTAAAATTTTATATATAATATAATATAAATAGAAATTATATATATACTATAAATATGTTATAATAATAATAATAATTATTATTATATTAATTATAATAATAGTTACAATTAAAATAATATAATGATTATTATCATATAATAATTACGGATAGTGTTATACAATTATTCAAAAGTAGCATATCAAACTATTTACGTGCACGATAATTTAGATTCCCTTCAGTGCCTATAAGCTGACCACTAAGGTCTGTTTGTGGAGCTTTGTTGAACCTTAAACGCATGGTTGAGTTTAATGCTTAATTTATCTCCGAATATTTATGAGTTTTGATGATCAACAGAACTTGTGTTTGTTATACTAATGTGTCTACTTAGTGTACATGTTTAATGGTTGAAAAGTGGATTGATTGGAGAAAATCAATTGTGCAAAGTCTGGGCACGATCGCCCCAGGCGATGGCAGCCAGGAGGAGCATCGCCACACACATCGACTGGAGCGACGCCGAGGCCTGCGGCGATGGCTTGATCGCATGAGGTGATGGCTTGATCGCATGAGGTGATATCTTGAACGCCTGAGGCGATGAGTGCATCGTTTGAGGCGATGAAGATTTTTGATCAACCGAGGCTACGTCATTGATTTTTGGTGGTGATCGCCTGAGGCGATCCATACATCGCCTGAGGCGATCTGTGCATTTTGGTGACTGTTGGGGCGCGGCGATGGTGATCGCCCGAGGCGATGTCCGAGGCGATCTTGGAGTGATTCAAGCCATAAGTGTAGCAACTGCTAGTAGGAGCCTCGGGGGCCTCCTACACTATAAATAAGCTGTCTTGGAGCATTCTGAAGACAAGAAACAAGACAATAAACTACAAGAAAGCTTTGCTCAATTCAAATTAATCTAGCATTGCAAACTTCATACATTTGTGTTGTATTGGTGTTTGTAATTCATTTCTTGTTGTGTGAGTTTTGGTTCTTCGTGTTGGTACACCGTGGAGGTGTTTATGTGAGTTATTGTAAGGTCCTCCAACACCGACGCAAGTTGAAAATTGTAAAAGTCACCAACAAGTAAAGTTGGTGCATGTGTTGTAGCTATCCTTGGAGCCCTTAAGACCAAGAAGACTCGTGAAGAGTGTGGGTAACTCGGGAAGAGTTTTGTGTGGCTATCATTGGAGCCCTTAAGGCCAATAAGACTCGTGAAGAGTGTGGTGCTCGTAAAGAGCTGTTTTACTCGGGAAGAGTTGTATTGTGGCTAACTTGGAGCCCTCAAGGCCAAGATCATTTTCGTTCTAGTGAAACTTCGGTTAAACGTTTTCTAATCGGGAAGATGAGACTTAGGCGATTAATCGCCGAACTTCTATAACAAATTCTCGTGTTCTTTATCTTTATTTAAATTACGCATTTATTTACTTCTTCAGTCTATTTATTTATCGATTGACTTGAAGTCTTCCGCAGCGCAAACTCGACATTTTTGCAAATTCATTTTAAAACGCTAAAGTAGCCAAGGAACCTCATTCACCCCCCACCCCCCCCCCCTCTCCGGTTCCAACACGTGGTATCAGAGCCATTTGAATTTTGTTTTCTATGTCTAATCTAGCAAATGAGTTTAATCAAGGTCAATCGACCAATCGCCCTCCGCTTTTCACGGGAGATAACTACGGTTATTGGAAGAATAGAATTTCTCTATACATCCAATCCGTAGATTATGACATATGGAAGATTATTGTGAAAGGTCCACACATTCTTTTAAAGGAAGTTGGGGGAATAAGTATTCCCAAAGAAATGGACGATTTTACAAGAGTGGATATGATTTTAATTTCGCAAAATGCTAAAGCTATTAATATTTTACATTGTGCTTTAGATATGAAGGAGTACAACCGGATCTCGATGTGCTCAACCGCAAAGAAAATATGGGACAAATTGCAAATTTGTCATGAGGGCACAAATCAAGTGAAGGAGACAAAGATAGATCTACTACAACTCAAGTATGAGACATTTGATATGGAATTTGGAGAAGACGTTGACTCGATGTTTAGAAGGCTCACCCAAATCATAAATGAGCTTGCACAACTTGGTTGGAAGTACCCTCCAAAATAAATATGGAGAAGAGCACTAAGAGCCTTGCCAAAGGAATGAGATGTAAAGAGGACGGCCATCATCGAATCCAACAAAGGAGAAAGTGCATCATATGACCTTGATGAACTTCATGGTAAGTGTCAACAAGGAAGGGAATAAATGAGGATGAGAGATCCATAAGAAATGGGATAGCCTTGGTCAGGAGGAAAGATCAATCCGATGATGATGACGATGAAGAGATGATCTTGTTCACTAGGAAATTCAAGAAATTCTTCAACAAACATAACAAGCCAAAGACTACTAGTGCTACAAAACATGATTCCAAACAAGAGGTAACATGCTATAATTGTCAAGATAAATGTCATTATGCTAATAAATGTCCTAGGAAGAAGAATGAGGACAAAGGGAAGAAGAAAGCTCTTATAGCCACATGTAGTGATAGTGACTCCGATGGAGAAGAAACAAACATTTGTCTCATGGCTAAAGATGACGCAAATGATGAAGGAGATGAAAGCGACGATGAGGTACCATCTTTTGATGAATTACTAGATTCTTATCATGAGCTTATTGATGTTCTTGGCAAAACCAAGATGAGTAACAAATTACTCAAGCTTGAGTTAGCCAAGAGAGAAAAAGAAAATGATACATTAAAAAATGAATTAAGTTCTTTGAAGAAATCTTTTTGCAAATTTAGTGATAGTAGTCTAAAGATGAATGAATTGCTTGGCTTGCAACGTTGTAGCTTTGATAAAGCTGGACTAGGCTTTTCAAGCAAATCTAAAATATTTTCAAGCTTGTTGGCTAAAGCCAAGCATAATTCCCCTACTTGCACTTATTGTTGTAAAGATGGTCATACAAAGAATAAAAGCGGTTTGCTAAAATCCAATACCAACCTAACAAGATGTAAAAATGGATTCCAAAGGCATTGATGAAAGCTAACCCACAAGGACCCAAAAATAAAAAGGGTACCAAAGATCCTCCAACTGTTAATTTGTTTTGTAGGAACAACAAAGAGATGGATGATGAAGGCACTAGCACCTCAAGGGAGGAAATCATAGTATGCACCACAATAGAAGAAGCGCGAGGTATAGAACCAATGACAAGAACGTACTCTTGTCATCAAAGGTAAATTTATTTTGTGTATTTAAAGAGCAATTCAAAATTTCATTGGCACAAATTAATTGTGACCAATAAATAATGAAGCTCAATATTCATTGATAGTAAAATGCATTTCCCCTTAGCATGTGCACATATAAATTGTTTTGATGCATGATTTATGCTTATCTCATTATGGTATATATCTTGATGTGCCTTGAGTTCAAATTTGAATATGCAATGTGAAAATGTGCAATTATGTGATTAATAATTTTATTAACTTATCAAATGATGCTTTGAGAATTTTAATGTCCATTGGGCATGAGTACATGAACATATGCACACTTTGCAAAATTTAGAATTCATTGTTGATTGCATTAAACACATGTTTGTCTTCCTCTCAATAATTTAATCTTATGCTCGTTATGGCTATTACATGCTTGATGATGAACATGTGTAAATTGTTAAAATATGGCTATGTATCAACTTACACTTGTGATACGATTATTTGAAATTTGTGCTTTTTGATTATCACGAAAAGGGAGAGAATTTTGTGATAAATTTGAAGTGTTTAATGCATGCACAGTTTGAGGGGGAGAGTTTTTATATGCATGGTTTGAGGGGGAGAGAGCTTTTTATGCATTACTTGGTTAAATCTTGTATGTGCTATGCAATTGTTAAGGGTGAGTCATGTTTACTCACATTTCATGCATATTACATATTCAAGTTTATCAAGTTTTGTGATCATAAAAAAAGGGGGAGATTGTTGAGCCTTATACGCATGATTGAGTTTAATGCTTAATTTATCTCCGAATTATTTATGAGTTTTGATGATCAACAAAACTTGTGTTTGTTATACTAATGTGTCTACTTAGTGTACATGTTTAATGGTTGAAAAGTGGATTGATTGGAGAAAATCAATTGTGCAAAGTCTGGGCATGATCGCACCAGGCGATGGTGATCATCGCCCCAGGCGATAGCAGCCAGGAGGAGCATCGTCACGCACATCGACTGGAGCGACGCCGAGGCCTGCACGCATGGCACGAACGCCTGAGGCAATGGCTTGATCGCCCGAGGCGACATCTTGAACGCCTGAGGCTATGAGTGCATCGTTTGAGGCGATGAAGATTTTTGATCAACCGAGGCTACGTCATTGATTTTTGGTGGTGATCGCCTGAGGCGATCTGTGCATTTTGGTGACTGTTGGGGTGCGGCGATGGTGATCCCCCGAGGCGATCTCCGATGCGATCTTGGAGTGATTCAAGCCTTAAGTGTAGCAACGGCTAGTAAGAGCCTCGGGGGCCTCCTACACTATAAATAAGCTGTTTTGGAGCATTCTGAAGATAAGAAACAAGACTATAAACTATAAGAAAGCTTTGCTCAATTCAAATTAATCTAGCATTGCAAACTTCATACATTTGTGTTGTTGAGTTTGTAATTCATTTATTGTTGTGTGAGTTTTGGTTCTTCGTGTTCGTACACCGTGGAGGTGTTTATGTGAGTTATTGTAAGGTCCTCCAACACCGACGCAAGTTGAAAATTGTAAAAGTCACAACAAGTAAAGTTGGTGCATGTGTTGTGGCTATCCTTGGAGCCCTTAAGGCCAAGAAGACTCGTGAAGAGTGTGGGTAACTCGGGAAGAGTTTTGTGTGGCTATCATTGGAGCCCTTAAGGCCAAGAAGACTCGTGAAGAGTGTGGTGCTCGTAAAGAGCTGTTTTACTCGGGAAGAGTTGTATTGTGGCTAACTTGGAGCCCTCAAGGCCAAGATCATTTTCGTTCTAGTGAAACTTCGGTTAAACGTTTTCTATCGGGAAGATGAGACGTAGGCGATTTATCGCCGAACTTCTATAACAAATTCTCGTGTTCTTTATCTTTATTTAAATTACGCATTTATTTACTTTTTCATTCTATTTATTTATCGATTGACTTGAAGTCTTTCGCAGCGCAAACTCGACATTTTTGCAAATTCAATTTAAAACACAAAAGTTGCCAAGGAACCTCATTCACCCACCCTCTTCGGTTCCAACAAGCTTCATCAGCATTTTCTTCATTCTGACTCTATTGTGAAGTAGATTGTGGTACATCTCTATATGCTGACATCATATCACCATATGGAATGAAGATATATAATGTGGACGTAGTGACACGTAAGCTAGTGTGTCAAGCTCCACGTATCCGAAGTACGAGGCCGTAAACATGCCATGATCATATAGAGTATATGGTGAAAAATCATCTGATATCATGGTCGTTCAATAGACCCCTTCCGCCTCACTCGTACCATGGAAGACTGGAAAACAAGATGTAAAAAGAGTGTCAGTGTCAAATCCTCCAACAATATGTTGTTAAGTACTCGTCCACTCGGTGAATGTAGAAGTAGTTGGTATGTCAACACTAGCATAAGTACCATAAACTAATCAACTAGACGACTGATACAGTTGGACTGGATGAGCAGGGGGTACTGGTTGAGCATTTTGATGTACTATGTTGAGAACATTCATGGTATTATCACCAACATAAGTGTGATGATCAAGTAATGAATTACAAGCCGCAAAGTCATCTTGAGATCTAGATCGAGCACTTATGCTAATAGTTGTCAACTGGTCAGCCTAAAATATATCTTGTAATCATTAATTAAGCATATAATATTTTTAGGATTATAGTGATAATAAACCATAATAATATTCAGTTATTTACCACAACAGTCATTATCGAAGCGTCCCCAGGTTGATATCCCGTACTTTGAAGGGTGTCAAAATACAATATCTACCGACGCGTAAATCTATCAAACCACTCCATATATCCGTCTTGAGTGGTAATAGAAGAAGTGATCGGTGGTCCACTAGCAGAACTCACACTCTCATTCAGCCACGTGTCAATGTAGAGTGAATGAAATAATGGCGATGATCATATTTATTTAGATGTAAATGTCGACCTCGTGGAGTGGCAGGTATATGATGTATCATTCCAAACTGTCACAGTACCCTATCAGGATAGTGCCACTCAACAATGTGGCAAAATATCAGTGGACATATAACTGTCCACCAATAGGGTGCATAATCCTCGGATAGCTCCTCAAAATATGGTGACGTATCATAGGGCTGCCTATAAACTGATCATAAAATAATTATCGTAAATACAAGTTTGTTCAATTAGCTCATATTAAATAAATGCATATTAAATATGTCTAACCATTTGTGGCACCATAAGATCAAGTATCTCACGGAATAGCCACACTGAATGTCGAGCCGTCGGATAATAACTCATGTTGGCATTCCAACTGCCAATTTTTAATGTAATCTGATATATTAAATAATTCATGTAACTATAAAATATCTAAATGAATGATTTTACCGTGCACCGTATGGAGGCATATGAAGTGTCAAATCAAACTCAATATACACTCATCCATGTTTTCATTGATGGCATAGACTTGCGGTGTTATTGGTGTGATCCGAGACCATAGACATATCATAGATATCCGGACGAGAAAAGTGATAAATATGTTCCCCATTCCTGACTCATCGTCATATATGAAGGAGACACAGTTGCACGGTGTAATTTCTCTTTTTCAATATAAATATCTAGTTCATTAAATTCAGCATCAGGACTCAAGAATATCAATAATGTACTGTCATCAGTTATCTGGACAATGGATTCTTTATTCGTCCCAAGTATTCACGTGACCACTTTACATATACTAATAATGAAAACTCGTTACTGTCGATCACGGTCCACTCGTACAAACTCGACACTAATCCAGAAAAAAATGTTGTGGTACGCATGGACAATGTTAGGATCGGTCCGGAGTGTTTAGAGGGGGGGGGGTGAATGAACACTCCTTCTAAAAATTAATCCTTCGTGATTTCTTTCGGATTAGTGAAAGAAATCTGTTACTTAATCAATTCTTGTACAAAACAGACCACTGAAAATATAAGTGCGGAACGGTCTGTTCTTGTATGTAAGAACGGCTCGATGGCTAGTGAGAAAGAACGAGTGCAGAATAAGATACACAGGATATGTTTCTGGAAGTTCGAAGGTGGTGTAATCCTTCTATGTCTCCCCTTCTTCCAATTAAGGAAGGTTTATACTAGAAGACTTTGATTTATACAATCCTGTTGTACAAACCCGATTCAGACTGGATTTACCTCACTACCAATCTGAAACTCCTAGTCACTCAATCTGCTCAGACACACTCTGTCTGACAGTTACAATATGTTTCTCACTTCTATTTTCAACACAGAAAACACAAGATGCGCACAATGATCCTAAATGATCAAATGTTACAGAGTAAACGTGCTTAAGAATGATTTCAGCTTGAGAGCTTCTGAACTTGTAAGCTTGTGCTGTTTTTGCTTTCTTGTTTTTCGATTGATCAGCGAATGTCGGTTGTCAGCTTGTAAGTTCCTTTTTGTTGCATCCTTTTATAGTTGAATGTACCAACGACATTATTTCCTTTAATGTGCAACTTTGACTCTGCTTAAACACTGAGTAGGCTTCAGTCTTCTTCTTTAGGAAACTTGCCGTTCTGGTTCATACTTTCGGCGACTGTCAGGTAAGCTACTCTTTGTCTTCTTACCTATTATGGCAATCTTCAGTCTTTGGTCCTTTGTAGCATTAATTACAACATTAAATGCTACAATAAATAGCCGTTAATGATTCGGACTGAGGAGCCATTCTGTATGTATCCTAAGCTGTTCTGATCTGATAAAGATAGAGATCGATCTGAAGCCACGGTTGAGTCAGTCTGATATTCATCGATCCGGTCTGATAAGTAATGTGACTTATCAGCTTGTTCTGTTGTTGAGCTATCGATCTGGTCAGTCTGATTACCCTCGATACGGTCTGATATGCTTTGTCATCTTAACAGCTTGATCTGTTTTGGGCGATCGTTCTGGTCAGTCTGATTTCTCTCGATCCGGTCTGATTTGTTTTGTCATCTTTAAAATCTCATCGATAAGATCCGGGACTAACAAATTCCCCCTTTTTGATGATGACAAAACCTAGCTTCTAAGTCTTTTTAATCAGTCTGAAGAGAACTCTGAAGCGAAAACTTTCGGATCGATTACTTCTTCTTGTTCAAAATAAATGAACATTATTGAGTTGGATCGATTAAGCTTTTATTATTAAGCCTTATGTTGAAGTTCAAAATAAATGAACGCAGACTTAATCAAAAGAGGATTTTATTGATCACCAAGAAAATCCTAAATACACAGTCCGAAAAAAAATTATTTTCTAGAAGACTGAGACGGAGGCGGCCTGAAGTCTTTCTTCTTTTCCCCCTTTTTGTCAGCAGCAATCTCTTGAAGAAAGTCGACAACCTGAGCTAGCTGCGCGCTGATAGCGTCAAGACGAACGTCTTGAGCGCGGAGGGAATTGGCAACAGATGCTCTGACTTCAGTGGCTAGCTCGATCTGCTCTTTTCTCAGACTGTTCTTGTAAGAGGCTTGTTGAGAAAACAGATCGTTTATGCCTCGCTGAAGGCTTCCGATACTGGCAGTCATCTTCTCTTTGAAAGAATCAAAGTCCAAAGCTGTAAGCCTCTGACCTTGATGAACTTCGAGAACGCGTTGAGAGAGAGACATGCAGTTGTCGGAGAGATGCTGAAGAGTCCTTGCCAGAAATGGAGGTGCATCAGAGTGTTGGCTGGGAGAGCGATCTGATGAGGACAAAGCCTGGTCATCGTCTTCATCGGATTGGACTGGAGGAGTGCTAGGTCTGGAAGGCTCCTCAGTCTGGAGAGCTGCAACAATGGTGGACACCACCAGATCCGGATCGACGAATTCTGAAGCGCCAACTGTTGCCAGTTCTACTGTTGGACTGATTTGAGTACGGGAGGCTGAGGACCCCAAAGGAATGGAGGTTGTTGGAGAGTCCAACAACACATTCAATGGTTCATCATCGGGCACAGACGGAGCATTAGGTAATGGCTGCTCCGCTGTCTGGTCTGGTAGTGGCTCTGCAGTCTGATCTGGTATTTGCTCTGCAGGCTGATCTGCTACAACAGAAGGAATAACCTCAATGAAGGGTTCTGCCATAGTCTTGCTTGCAGATGGATGATCCGGGCTGGTTGTGGGAGTGGATATACTAAGCTTCTGTCGTTGAAAACGGACAGCTAAGTGAAGAGCATGAACATCCATCTCTAATTGAGCAATTACAGCCCCATCATCTCTGGCAGTTGGAGCAAGCGGATCGAAGTTCTTTTTCTTGGCAGCTAGAAGCAGATTGGCCAGTCTGAATCTGTGAATAGCCGTAAATAGGTCTTTGCGCTGCACGGCAAGCCGAACATCATCAGTCTCTGTGCCTTTCAGAACTTCATCTTCCATCTTCTGCTCAACTTTCCGAAGAATAACTCAATGTGGTTGATAGTCCTGTATTGGACATATTCATCAAAGACCACAATGAGTTCCTTCAGCCTCTCATCAACATCCTCCATAGCGATGTCGATGGCTGTCTGTGCTGCAGATTTTGGTTTAGAGGAGAGGGGTTCGGAGAGAATGGCTTTTCCCTTGCCGGTGGAGGAAGGAGACTTGATCCCTGATTGGGTATAATCACCCAACTCAGTGATAACTATTCCTTTGACCGTGGGAGAGGCAGAGGGGACTCGGATAGTGACTTTGGGTGCAAGAGTTGGAGCCGGTGAAGGTTGGATGGAAGGTTGTGGTGCAGGGGTGGCTGTAGGTGGAGGCAATATGGGTAATGCTCTCAGGTGTAAAGGCTTGCTGGGCTTGGTAATCTGGGTTCTTGGATTTTTGGGAGGTGGCTTTGTTGGTGGCGAGGGAGCAGACTGAGTTTCTTCCGAATCAGTCTGGATGGTCAGTTTGCGCTTAACGCGAGGTTTGCGCGCAGCAGCCTGTTCTTCGCCCTTCTCAATCTTGACAGCAGCCAGAGTAGCGGGAGTGGGCGGAGCACTCTTGGACTTCAGCAAAGCAAGTCCTTTGGAGTTTAAAATCTTGAAGGGGCTGAGAACGGACTGCTTTCCCAGCTCGATTTCCAAGGACTCCAGTAGTTTACTGAGGGGAACAGCAAAGCAGACAGCTTGTTTCGAGGCAATCACTGTTTTCATCAGAACTCCAAACAGAATCACGGACCAGTTCATCTTCTGTCCGGATACGATAGCCGCCATAGCTCTGAACTTCTCTGCGGTCACTGCGTCAAAACTTCCTGCTTTCCCCAACAGAGGCTTGCCCACTATCTCGTACAGCACCTGGAAATGAAAGTGCATTTCCTTCTTCTTGAACGATGGTTGCAGGCGGGAGCCAAGAATAGATATCTTCTTTTGAAGATCTGACAGTGACGCCTGAGGAATCTGTCCAAATTCCGTCAGTCCGGAATTGGGGAGACCAAAGGTTTTGGCCAGCGTCAACGGCGAGATCTCAAAAGTTGTGCCCTTGATGGTAGTAGATATTGATGTCTTCTGGGAGACGGCATTGGCGAACAGTTCGCGGATTTCTGATTCATAAACAACGATGCCGCATTCCAGAAAGTTTCTCAGACCAGAAGATTCCAAAGCTCTGAAGATGGATACCATCTCTGCATCTTCTGTCCTGTAGATTTCATTAAACTCAACGGAGAGAGAGTTGTGAGTAATGGTAGCCATTTGATAGAAAGTAAAAGGGTGCAAGGGTGAAGGAGAGTGAAAGAGTAAGAAAACAGATAGCGGTAATATGTAAAAAGTGAAATAAAATGAGATGTTCAGCCCGCTAAATATGAGAGAGAAGACACGTGTCTTTATCTCGATGACTGATGAAAAGAAATTCAACAATAAACGGTCAGGATAACATATAGTTAAGGCGGTTAAAATGCGATCAGTCCGGGCTGTTTTTGTAAAAAAAAATGTATTGTCCAAACAGATTATGGGATAACATCAGATTGACATAGATCGGTCTGAAAGTTCGGACCGGTCTGTGTCTTTCTGAACATTGTATTATCAATCTGTGGTAACAAGAATCTTTAAACGCGAAAGAAAACATAGCTAAACTATTAAGATAAGTCAATTAATCCAAGAATTTGACGAAAATAATTAAACTTAGCCTCTGGGAGCGGTTTGGTGAAGATGTCTGCTGCTTGCTGCTCTGTTGAGATGTGCTCGATCCGAATTTCCTTTTTGCCAACATGATCCCGAATAAAGTGATGACGTATATCAATGTGCTTTGTTCGAGAGTGCAAAACTGGATTATACGTTATAGCGATTGCACTTGTGTTGTCGCAGAATATAGGAGAGTCAACAGCTTGGATGCCATAGTCTTTGAGCTGGTGTGGAATCCAGAGCATTTGAGCGCAACAGCTTCCAGCAGCTAGATATTCTGCTTCAGCTGTGGACGTGGCAATCGATGTCTGCTTTTTACTGAACCAAGAGATCAATCTTTCACCTAGAAATTGACATGTTCCACTGGTGCTTTTACGATCAATCTTACAACCAGCGTAGTCTGCGTCTGAGTATCCGATCAGGCTGAAGTTTGAATCTTTGGAGTACCAAAGACCAACGTTCTGAGATCCTTTTAAGTATTTCAGAATACGCTTGGCAGCAATAAAATGTGATTGCTTTGGTTCTGACTGAAATCTGGCGCACATACAGACTGAAAACATAATATCAGGCCGGCTCGCTGTAAGATACAATAGTGATCCGATTAGTCCTCTATACATGGTTACTTCAACTGCTGTTCCCCCTTCATCTTTGTCTAACTTGATTGTGGGACTCATAGGAGTTGATGCAGTTCAGCATGTTTCCATTCCAAATCTCTTGAGGAGCTCTTTGGTATACTTGGTCTGATTGATGAATATGCCATTGCTGAGCTATTTTACTTGGAGACCCAAAAAGAATGAAAGTTCTCCCATCATGCTCATCTCAAACTGTCCCTGCATTAGCTTAGAGAATTTCTCGCACAATTTGGGGTTAGTTGACCCAAAGATTATGTCATCAACATAAATCTGAACTAATAGGGTATGTTCCCCCTTAATAAATTTAAATAGAGTTTTATCTACTGAGCCAATCTGGAAATCATGATTCAGCAGAAATTGAGATAGAGTGTCATACCAGGCTCTTGGAGCTTGTTTCAGACCATACACTGCTTTATTCAGTAGATATACATGATTAGGATACAAATGGTTCTGAAATCCAGGTGTTGCTCAATGTAGACTTCTTCCTGAAGCTTTCCATTAAGAAAGGCGCTTTTGACGTCCATCTGATATACTTTGAAGTCTTTAAAAGCAGCATATGCAAGAAATATTCGGATAGCTTCAAGTCTGGCGACTGGTGCAAATGATTCATCGAAGTCGATTCCTTCTTCTTGTCTGAATCCCTGTGCCACCAGTCTGGCTTTGTTTCTAACCACAGTTCCATCTGCGTCTAGCTTATTTCTGAAGACCCATCTGGTTCCAATAACAGGCAGATCGCTTGGTCTGGGGGTCAGACTCCAAACTTGATTTTGTTCGAATTGATTAAGCTCTTCTTGCATTGCTTTAATCCAATTGAAGTCAGTCAACGCTTCATCGATCTTCTTGGGTTCCAGAGTTGAGATGAAGGCAGCATGAGTGAACTCATCCATCATCTGTCCTCTGGTTCTGATCGGTGCAGAGGGACTACCAATCACTAGATTAGGTGGATGCTTCTTAGTCCATCGATAGCTTGACTCTGGATTGTCTGGTACGATCGGATGAACGGTATCAGCATGATCAGCATCTGCTTTAACATTTGAGTGAGGAACATCCGGATCAGCTCGATCTGGGGAAGCTTCAATGGCTTGATCCGGTCTGTCTGGTACTTCTGGTTCTGGTGGATTGTCTCTTGACCTGTTAGCTACAATCTCATCATCACTGTTAGCTTCGAGATGGATATTCTCCATCTGATTTGAATTGAATCTTTGTTGCCCTCAACACATAATGATTCATCAAAAACTACATGAACAGATTCTTCTACAGTTAAGGTTCGATTATTGAAAATTCGATAAGCTTTGCTAGTTGATGAATATCCTAAAAATATTCCATTATCTGACTTGGCTTCAAATGCTGTAAGATGATTCTTACCATTGTTATGAACGAAGCATTTGCAGCCAAACACATGAAGGTGAGAAATAGACGGTCTGTTACCAGTCCATATTTCATAAGGGGTGAGATTCAGCTTTTTGTTAATCATAGACCGATTTTGAGTGTAGCAAGCAGTGTTTACAGCTTCTGCCCAGAACTTTTGCGAAATGCCAGAATCAGCAAGCATTGTTCTTGCTGCTTCCTTGAGCGTTCTGTTTCTTCGTTCTGCAACTCCGTTCTGTTGAGGAGTTCGAGCGGCTGAAAACTCATGCTTGATTCCATGATCTTCTAGAAATGATTCAAGATTCTGATTTGAAAACTCAGTGCCTTTGTCACTACGAATCCTGTCTATACTGGATGATTTCTCGTTCTGAGTGCGTTTCAGCAGCTTGATCAACTTCGGACCGGTCTGATCTTTACTGCTCAAAAATATAGTCCATGTAAAGCGTGAGTAATCATCAATAACAACAAGAGTATACCGCATTCCCCCTAAACTTGTTATTGGTATAGGACCAAACAAGTCCATATGCAGTAATTCTAAACATCGGGAGGAGGATTTGGCATTCTTGTTCTTGAAGGATGATCTGATCTGCTTGCCCATTTGGCAAGCTTCGCAGATCTTATCCTTAGCAAAATCGATCTTGGGCAGACCGATAACTAGATCATGTTTACACAGGCTGGAAATGGTCTTAAAGTTTATATGATTCAAACGCTTATGCCACAGCCAATGTTTATTATCATTGTTAGCGATGAAGCAAGTAGGATTATCAGGTTAAGCATGATTCCAATTTATCTTATATGTATTTCCATTCCTGATTCCTACGAGCATGGTTATACCGTCCGATGATTTAACAGTGCAAGTGTGTTTGTGAAATTCTACAGCATAACCATTATCACAGAGTTGACTTATGCTGATCAGATTATAGCACAGATTTTCAACTAACAGCACATCATTGATAATAATGTTACCATGGACAATCTTACCCTTGCCCACGGTCTTACCCTTTGAGTTATCTCCGAAGATGATTTTAGGTCCAATACATTCTGTCACTTCAGACAGCAGCTCGATGTTTCCAGTCATGTGACGGGAACACCCACTGTCCAAATACCAGTCTGATGCAAGTTTCTTCGGTACCTGTCATCAAAAATAATTATTGTTGGTACCCAATCCTATTTGGGTCCAGAACGGATTAGCCCTTTGGGAACCCACACCTGTATCAGCTTCAATGGCTTGTGTGTGTAGGGTGTGCTGTGTGCTGGTCTGTTTCGATGTTGTGTGTGATAATATGTGCGCTGTGAAAACCTTTGATTTTCATAAGGTAGTCTATATCTTCGTTGAATCGGTTTTGAGTTATAGTAATTGTATTGTCTTCCTTGCCTTCGATCTTGCACCTTTGGATTTGGTCTGATAGACGCAAATCTTGCTTGTGCCTTTTCTTTGGCTTGGTCAACATAACCAATTCCTTTTCTCAGATTTTGATTCACGTAAGAGACTCCTGTTTGAATCTTAGGTGCTTCAGTTTCATATACTGTGCTGGATTTAACAAATGTCATTTGTTTGACTTGATTCTTTACCAGCAACAGCTCAGATTCATCCTTGGTGCACTCTTTGGTGTCAAAGCCTATGCCGGTGAAATCACCGACGTTTCTTTGAACCTCTTGTAATTCTTCCAAGGATGTTCTGGATTTTGTCCATGTTTTGAATATATGTGAGAGCTTAGCATTTTGTGTGCTAATTCTCTTATTTTCTTCATGGAGCTGATCATAAGAGATTTTCAGCTTATTCAGCTCGATCTGGAGATTTTTGCACTCACCCTGCTCAGAGCAGCTTGGTTTGTTGTGCTCATCCATTTGATCACTGATTTTAACTTTATTCTTCTCAAATGATTCAGCTAAGATTCTATAATCATTAGCCATGTCTTGCAGTGCGGACATGAGCTCTTCTCGTGTAAATTATTTGAGTTAATATCATATACCTCGTCTGTCTGACTCATCTCTTCGTCTGCCATAAGACATTGAATATCTTCTTCGCTTTCGCTGGAAGAGTATTCAGAACTTTCCGAGTCTGAGTCTGTCTGAGCCCATTTGCTGTTTCCTCTTCAGCTACTAGGACTTTTTGGGATTTTCCATGATTCTTGCGGTCTTTGTAGTGCTTCTTCTTTCTATCATCACGATGCTTCTCTTTTCGTTCTTCTTTCTTCGGTCTGGTGCAATCTGCAATAAAGTGTCCGGTCTTACCACAATTGTAGCAAGCCTGATCATTAACAGTATCATCTTTTCTTGATTTATAATGATGAGAGGGTTTGAAGTTCCTCTTATTCTTAGACATAAATTTACCGAATTTCTTGATAAATAATGACATAGCATCGTTACTTATCTGTTCAGCAGATCGGTCTGATGTTGAAGCGTTCTGGTCTGGAATGGTTGCCAGGGCCTTGTTTGGTTGAGAGATGAATGGCTCTGCTTCACCTCTGCTTATCAGTTCAAACTCATAGGCCTTAAGATCTGCAAACAGATCATGAATTTCAACCTTGTTAAGATCTTTTGATTCCCTCATGGCAATGGTCTTAACATCCCATTCCTTTGGCAGAGCTCTCATCACTTTCAAAGCGATCTCTCTGTTAGAATATTCCTTCCCCAGACCATTCAGTTCATTTATGATGCCGGTGACTCTTTCATCAAACTCATTTAGAGTTTCTCCACTTTTCATCTTTATGCTCTCAAATCTTTGAAGAGCAACAGTTAACTTGTTTTCTTTGGTCTGGTCGTTGCCTTCACATAGCTGTGCTATCTTCTCCCAAATTTCTTTGGCAGTAGAGCACATTTTGATTTTGCTGAACATGTTCTTGTCCAAAGTCTTGAACAAGATGTCTTTGGCCACATTATCGAGATTTGCTTTCTTTCTTTCCTCATTCGTCCAGAGGGATCTGTCCTTTTCTACCATTTGTAGTTCTCCACCGGTAATGGCGGCTGCTGTATTTATTTTTTGGATCTTCATTGGTCCATCAGTGATGACGAACCACATGTCGTCATCCTGAGCTGCCAGGTGAGCTTGCATTCTGATTCTCCAGTCATCATAGTCTTCTTTTGAGAACATAGGGATTTTGTTGAATGATGCCATCAACTCGAGTGATTTAGCTGATTAAGATGACCTGCTCTGATACCACTTGTTAGGATCGGTCCGGAGTGTTTAGCGGGGGGGGGGGGGGGGGGGGTGAATGAACACTCATTCTAAAAATTAATCCTTCGTGATTTCTTTCGGATTAGTGAAAGAAATCTGTTACTTAATCAATTCTTGTACAAAACAGACCACTGAAAATATAAGTGCGGAACGGTCTGTTCTTGTATGTAAGAACGGCTCGATGGCTAGTGAGAAAGAACGAGTGCAGAAATAAGATACACATGATATGTTTCTGGAAGTTCGAAGGTGGTGTAATCCTTATACGTCTCCCCTTCTTCCAATTAAGGAAGGTTTATACTAGAAGACTTTGATTTATACAATCCTGTTGTACAAACCCGATTCAGACTGGATTTACCTCACTACAAATCTGAAACTCCTAGTCACTCAATCTGCTCAGACACACTCTGTCTGACAGTTACGATATGTTTCTCACTTCTATTTTCAACACAGAAAACACAAGATGCGCACAATGATCCTAAATGATCAAATGTTACAGAGTAAACGTGCTTAAGAATGATTTCAGCTTGAGAGCTTCTGAACTTGTAAGCTTGTGCTGTTTTTGCTTTCTTGTTTTTCGATTGATCAGCGAATGTCGGTTGTCAGCTTGTAAGTTCCTTTTTGTTGCATCCTTTTATAGTTGAATGTACCAACGACATTATTTCCTTTAATGTGCAACTTTGACTCTGCTTAAACACTGAGTAGGCTTCAGTCTTCTTCTTCAGGAAACTTGCCGTTCTGGTTCATACTTTCGGCGACTGTCAGGTAAGCTACTCTTTGTCTTCTTACCTATTATGGCAATCTTCAGTCTTTGGTCCTTTGTAGCATTAATTACAACATTAAATGCTACAATAAATAGCCGTTAATGATTCGGACTGAGGAGCCATTCTGTATGTATCCTAAGCTGTTCTGATCTGATAAAGATAGAGATCGATCTGAAGCCACGGTTGAGTCAGTCTGATATTCATCGATCCGGTCTGATAAGTAATGTGACTTATCAGCTTGTTCTGTTGTTGAGCTATCGATCTGGTCAGTCTGATTACCCTCGATCCGGTCTGATATGCTTTGTCATCTTAACAGCTTGATCTGTTTGGGCGATCGTTCTGGTCAGTCTGATTTCTCTCGATCCGGTCTGATTTGTTTTGTCATCTTTAAAATCTCATCGATAAGATCCGGGACTAACAGACAATTTGATTGGCAGACTGTCATATGTCACATACCAAGAATCATGAGATATATTACACCAGCATATACAGATAATATCACATTTATTCTAGGAGACATAGCTTGAAAGAAATAATACACAGCATTATTGTTATTCTAATATATTACAATTTTTAGAATATATATATATATATAATTACATATACATACATATATAGATCTATATTTATTATATAATATAATTAACAATAATTCATATATTGAAATCACAAAATACAAACAATTATATCTTCAAAAATGTAGTCGATAATGTCGCCGATGCCGCTTGTTGATAGTGGTGGTTTTTGTTAATTATAGTGGTGTAAAAATGATTAAGAAGATGGTGACATAACAATGATAAATTAAGCAAATTTAAAACAGACTCAACAATTTTTTTTAAAAAAAAGGCATCTTGCAAAATCAAGCACAATGAACGAATGACGGACGTAACCAAAATTGAGAAGATTGAATTTTTTTTGAGATGTGCAAAGAGAATTCTGCTTCGATCTCAATTTAAAGATGAATTTTGACTCGTTTGGCCGGTCAAAAATTTTCAAAATTAATTTTTTTTCATATGGATGACCGGTGTAATCAGTCATATGACGGTTCCACCGGTATGAAAAGAGTAATTCGTTTCTCCAAGAAAAGATTTCACATTTAACATTAAAAAAATTTGGTGAAACCCGTGATTTTTTGTCAAAGAAAAGAATCGCATTTGATCAAAAAGCTGAAATCGTTTGTTGGACAAACGATTTACAGTAAATTCATATTTTTTTATCAAAGAAAAGAATCGCATTTGAATTTTTTTATATTTTTATTAATAATTAATAATTAAGTCCCCGTTTAGATACCTTAACTGATAGTTATTTGTGTCCGAAGTAGGGATGAATATTTTGAATCGGGTAACGGATATCCGACCGATCGAGTGGGTTGGGTATTACAAAAAAAAATTCGGGTTCGATGTACTCGAACCCAATTTTTTTTTTGTCGAGTTGGTGTTATGTCACTAATGTTTTAAACCTAATATTTGATTGGGTTCGGGTATACTCGAACTAGGAATTTTTTTTGTCGGTTTAAATAATTTATATTTATATTATGAAAAATATACATTTAATATTATTAAAACAATTATATTAAATTTCGGGTATTGTTTGATAGTAAAAAAGGTTACCCGAATTTCGGATACCCGGTCCGACACCAGTCAAGGAGCAAGACCAAAAAATTAAAAGACATTTCGAATGCTATAACGAAAAAATACATTAGCTTTTTATATGTTTATATATAAATTCAAAACTTTGCGAGGCCATAACTGTTGGCAAGCTCCTGTTTTCCTCTGGGTAATGAAATTATGGAGTTTGGATTGGCGATATCTGTGTCATATGAATGTATTATTCCAACAATGTCATGATCAAAGAGAGTATCGAAATGAAAAGTTTGGATATAAAATATAAAAAAAAAAAAAAAAAAGCTTTTCTTTTGTCAAAGTAAAGATTTACAAAATCTTTAACAGTGCACGTCAAAGCTTTACCAAATTGGCTTATCTTCATCGAATGGTCGCCAAGTCCCAAGAATTATGATGATCGAGTGGACAAAAGAAGATAAAAGTTTTCTCAAGAAAAGAACCAAAAGGGATCCTTGGATAAAAATACTTTTTTTAAAAAAAATATTATAGAATCTTAAAATAAAATCAATCATATTCCAAGAAAAATAAATTAATTAATTTTAATGGAAAGATTGTGGGATTTGGGAAGACATTTGCAAGGGAAAGTCTTCAAAATTGGATTCCCATTAGTTGCAAAATGTTAAAAAGTAGGGATAAAATGCTTAGGATACCTTGCGCATGAATGTATAATTGAGTTATTTAGTCAAAAGTATATTCCTAGGAATTCATACTCCGACTACACATTGTAGAAAGTGGTCTTTTAGGAAAGTTTAAATATTTCTAAGATAATGGGTTGTCAAAAAGATCTAAATAATGCATATATTTGAAAATATAATTATTTTCATTTGTATATAAAATGCGTTTCGTCGATGGCTTGTAGCCCATCTGGCACTGGTAGCAATTGCGACTCGGAAGTCTCATGTTCGAGTTTTCGTTCTCCATCCAAGAATGTCGTAATAGTTATTAAAAAAAAAAGAGACTTTTGAATCCCCTATAAATTATTGAACTCTTTGGATGGCTTTCTTTTTTCCTTTCCTTGGGTCCGACCTTGTCAGAGACTTCGGTTAAATCTTACTATTTTGCAATCATTTAAGTCAACTTTAAGTTAAAATGACAAAAAGTGTCCTTAATAAGAAAAGACGGTAATCTAAAAAATTTCAATTTGTTACAGCACTTCGTTAAATCTATTTCTTTCACCACTGCGATTCAAATATCCTCGTAAATCTCTCTCGACAGTTACGATTTCTTACATTTGGTTTTTCTCTTCATCTTTTCGATTTTCTGTTTCATCACTTCGTTCCAGATTTTTTTTCAATTCCGATATGTGTGTGTGTTTGTGTGTGTATGTGTGTAAGAATATATATATATATATACTGTTTGTTTGTTGTCTTTTGAGGTTTTTTAGTTATTATGCATTGGTGTCCGTGCTTCTTTGCTCATTTTCAGAATTTACAGTCTGAAATTTGCAATGAAGAAGATGACCCAGATAAAAATTAATTGTGCACGAAAATTATAAAAAATAATTGCACGAAAATTATAAAAAATAACTGGTGCACGAAAATTATTAACAGTAAATTGGTGCACGAAAGATTGAAAATCAGTAACTAATGCACGAAAAATCAGTAATTGATGCACGAAAATTAAAATCAGCTACTGATGCACGAAATTGAAAATCAGTAATAAATGCACGAAAATTAAAATCAGTCACTGATGCACGAACATAGAAAAAATATGTGATGCACGAATCATAATAGCAAGTGGGTGATGCACGAACCATACAATTAAGTAAGTGATGCACGAATCATTTAATTTCGTGCACCAGTTATTATATTTCGTGCTCCAGTTTGTTTTTTGCAAATTTTGTGCATCAGTTAATTAACAGAAAGTTCGTGCACCAGTGTTGTATTTTCGTGCATCAGTTTTATATTTTCGTGCACCAATGTTATATTTTCGTGCACCAGTTACTTTTTATCATTTTCGTGCACCAGTTATTTTTATGATTTTCGTGCACCAAGGTTATATTTTTCCTGCACCAGTTACTTTTTTTTATCATTTTCGTGCACAAGTTACTTTTTATGATTTTCGTGCACCAAGGTTATATTTCGTGCACCAGTTATATTTTATGATTTTCGTGCACCAATTACTTTTTATGATTTTCGTGCACCAATGTTATATTTTCGTGCACCTGTTACTTTTTATAATTTTTGTGCACCAATTATTTTTTCTCTGGGTCATCTTCTTCGTTGCAATATCTTGATGCCAGACTGTAAAATTTGGAAATGAACAAATAAGCTCGGACACCAATGCATACCTTACTTCTTCATACATATGCATCAGTCAAAGCCATGAGAGATTTTTTTTTTTTAAAAAAAAACATATCAACGGACTTTCGCTATCTAAAATTTAGCATCAATATTCAAATTTATAATCGCATACACACAGTATACCCACACACGTTGGAATGCGCAGAGCAGATCAGAAAATTATATGTGCAGAGTAGTCCGATGTCTTCTTCGATTCAAAAGGTTTCCAAATGCTACGAACAATTTAGATGCTTCAATTCAGACATATTTAATGTACATAACATTTTAGCAAATAATTTTTAGGTCAGGGTGACGAGATGGAGCGACAAGATGATAAAGAAAATAATAATCTGAGAATCGCTGAAAAATTGGAGATTTACGTGGGGAAAATGAATGACGTAAAGAGTTAATGTGAAATTAGGTTTATAGTTTTTTATAACTTAAGGATATTTTAGGAACTAAAAAGTACATTTACAAACCAACTCTTTAAAAAGTGAACTTATGTGAATTTAATTCTCCCCTACCTGTATTGTTTTGTAAACATTATTTTTTGCCAGACTTATTTGAATTAACTTTCTGAAAATAGCACAAATATACAATTTCCCCAATTAAATATTAAAAGACTCTCGAAAGATATTTGTATTGGATGCATAATTTGTTATCGATGTAGGCTCTGAATCAACCATGTTTGTATTGGGCTACATTTGGGCAGATGTAAATGGGCCAAATTATTGGCTCTGAACCAACAAGCACACTGACTTTGTCAACAAAACTGGCACTGGCCCAATCTAGTGCATGTTACGTAAACTTTAATTGGTTTCTCGGGCCCCAGGTAAAAACCCGAAATATCTTTAAAAATCAGATGTGATACACCCTGCAAATGGGGTAAAAATACTCCCTGATTTTTAAATACACACGAGTTTGAAAACACCTTTAATTTTATACCGGGGTTTTATATTTTTTCGAAACACCTTTAATTTTATACCGGGGTTTCATATTTTTTCGATATTTCACGGAAATGATAAATACAATTTGTCCATTCTTCTTATCTATAAAAAAAATACACAAATATGAAACTTGCGAAAATAAATTAATGTGCCATCCTATAGGTTGAGGTGTGTGTCTGATACGTGTTCATTAAAATTAAGTACCGCTTCAGTTGGTGTTGATATCGCCTTAGCTGTCACTCTGTCTTTTGGTCTGCCTAACTCGTTTCTTGTTCCATCAAATGGGAATTTTAAATATAAAACGACGCATATTGAAGTCACCTTACTTCACCAATAACAAATTTGCTCAAATTTACAACATATTAGGTGACACCCACGACATATCATGTGAAGACCCGGTTCCGCCAGTCTTGCCAGATCAGTCCAGATTTGTAGTCTTGTTGTAAAAGCAAAATCAGTTATGTGAGCAGAACTGATACTAATCATCAACTCAACTTGTGATGATCTACACCAGTTCCACCATTGAAGTCCTGAAATCAATCGACTCAACTTGTGGAAAAGGTTCCATCTGCTCAACCTGTAGAGGAAGTTCGATCGACTCAACTCATGGAGCATACCATCAGCTCTACCTAAGCAACTCATCAGTTCTACATACTCAATCATCTCAACTTGCCAATCAGTTTCATTAGACTTGGTCAACCCACTACTTACCATCAGTTGCAAAATGATAGCAAAAAATGCTACGATTACATAAATTCAAGGAAGTTGCATTGAAGTGAGATAATGAAGAAGATAATGGCTAAGTTAATTGGGGGGGGGAGGGGGGGGGGGGAATGAAAAGTTCTAACTCCCTAAATTTTATCAATATAAATACCCGATGATTTCCAAGCAAGGATGACACAACAACTCTGCTACTCGAAATTCTCACACTCACATACTAACTCACTAAGTTTCGAGAATCTTCAAACAAGGAAGATGAGAGGCTTTGTTAGTATCTTCGTTTGAACACGCTTCAATACTTTAAGTGGATTTTTGCTACAATTGTCTTTTTGTTTTTGAAATTCTATATATGTGTTAAATTTCAGTCGAATATGAAAAGTATGATATAAATTTAAGTTCTTAAAGTTTATGAAAGATGTGCATCTAAATCTGAGGCTATGCGGGCAAAGTGTTATGTAAGTGAGAGCCACCACTTGAATCGTTAGGGCAAAGTGCTAGTATGACGGGAGTCACCTCTTGAACTTGCGGGGCAAAGTGCCACATCTACGGGAGCCACCTCTTATGTCTTATGAGCAAAGTGATACACGTACATGAGCAACCTATTGAATCTGTAGCAGCTATTATACCAAATCTGTTATGTTGTAAGATCAGTTCCGATGTGTGTTACCGGATCTGTGCTCTGGGTGAGCATATCGATTTAGGTTTTAGCGAGAGCAACACTTTATATTTCGGTTTTGATATAAGGAAATCAGTTTTGTTTTTGTTTTTAAATATGAAATCTGTTATGTCATAAGATCATCTAATATGTGGTACCAGATCTGTTCGGTTGAGATCAGTTCCGACGTGTGTTTCCAGATCTATTTTGACTCTATGTGAGCATATGAGTTTTGGCTCTAATGAGAGCAATAAATGTTTCAGTTTAGTTTGATATTTGTTTTATGAAAGATCTATTTAAAGAATTTATTATTGTATATATATGTTTTATCATGTTCGATTGACCCCCATTTGTTGATTGTTTTCAAAATACTCACCCAGATAAGAATGAATCCGAAGTAGATGACGACGAACAAAATCAAACCTAGGTATGGTGAGTAGGAGTCAACCGC
This sequence comes from Haberlea rhodopensis, assembly GCA_907163345.1. Classification (NCBI taxonomy): domain Eukaryota; kingdom Viridiplantae; phylum Streptophyta; class Magnoliopsida; order Lamiales; family Gesneriaceae; genus Haberlea; species Haberlea rhodopensis. The sequence goes on from CAJQUN010000025.1 coordinate 7,381,495, forward strand.
TGGTGATGTTTAGCTCAGTTTTATTAGTTTACGCTTACGCTATGTTATTCTTTTAAGATCCCTTTGTAAATCAGTATTACTTAATTATTAATTTAGTTGTAAATATAATTTAATCTTGTTTATGAAATAAAAACTGTTTTATTCGATATCTATATCAGATGTTTGTTGTTTTTAACTTTTTAATTTAAAAGCAACGTCAGTGTCATCGATCTCGATCTCGAGGCATGACTTATCCAATCTAAATTATCCTTACTAGACCCACGCACGCATGTAAGAGATAACCTAACAATTGTGCTACATGTGGTATATTATTGGTAACGAAATGACCAAGAATGGTATCATGTACGTTTATAAAAGGAAATTGTTGTATGGGATATGCTCTGCAAGGTAGGATTACATTACAAGCGGGCAAATTGCTAACAAGACCAGTTTAAGTTGCTTTTGTACCATTTCAAATCGCTCCCGAGCTTTAATTTCTCAAGCTCAAAAATTTAGGTCGAGAGGAGCAAAGAACATTAGAAATGGGGAAAAATATTTCTAGGTTGACAAAATATAATTTTAAGGGTGCAATCTACAATTTTGGGTGCTTCGGCTGGGCCGATAGGTTGTCCCAACCCAACCCGCCAAATAGACATGTTGGACCAAGGTTTTTTAGGCTTACCTAGAGCCGGAATATAATTTTATGGGGTAATATAAAAAAAATCTTGAGGGATGACATTTGATCTCCTTTACCTTCACATTTATCCGCGTTGAATACACGTCCAATTCTTGATCAGCGTTAATAAAAGTAATTTATATAGTATATTCATCACTAAGCACATATTTTAATAATTGATTTTCAATGATTATTTTTATTACTTGCCAAAGATTGAGCTTGAGCTCAAATTACTCAAAATATTACTCCATTTTCATCCCTATAATTACAAATCAATTTCAAATGTTGGTCACACTGTAATATCAATAACTTTTACAATTACCCTATTCAACAATTTCAAATCATCTTTATTCATGTAGTTCACTTTAATTTCAATTAATGTGACCATTCAATATTTTATTCATATTTTAATATATTCTTTTCATATTCACAATAAACATTTACAATTGTCCTAATGACAATTTGTAATTCCATTAAAGATGGTTTTAGCTTAAGCTCGAAAATCTGAATTTGATCGAGCTCGAGATTGAGTGATAAAATTTTGTTCGAAATTGAGCCCGAATAAGATGAGCATTAATTGAAATCCCTCATACCCGAGTACACCATTGCAAATGGTACAAGCAGTTACAGATCGTGTGACAAATATATGTTTCATATAAAGGTATAATGATTATGGTATTTGAAATATTGGGGTTGATGTTGTCATGTGGTTTCACGTCAGTGTGCTTATTGGGGCGGACCAATCGGAACCGAACCGGAACCGGTTGGTCCGGTTATAAACCGGAATCGGATCCGGGTTTTACCCGGATCGGATCGGTTCCAAAGATCCGGAACATTGGCGGTTCCGGTTCCGGAACCGGTGAAAAATAAAAAAAAAATAAAAATTAAAGCTAATGTTGGCCAACGGCATTGTAGCCGTTGGCCAACGGACTGCCGTTGCCAAACGGCTAAAATAGCCGTTGGGCAACGGCTTCATAAAAAAAAAAAAATTTGTTTAAAAAAAAAAAATTTTGCTTCTACATATACCTCACTTTTCCTCTCCAATTTTTCATCTCCAACTCTCTTACTCTTACAATCCTAATCTTGTATTCAATTATCTCGTTTTTCCATATTTCCACTAATACGATATCATCTTCTTCTACTGGTCGTGGTGGTTCCTCAAATCCACCTTTATTCCAAGAAAATTATGATATTTTTGCCGAGTTTGATAATGCTTATGATGTTGAAGAAGCGGAACACGTTGCAGAACCGGCGGCCCCCCAAAATCCGGCCCCCGGCGGGTCATCCGCGACTACTGCCGCTTCGAGTCGCACGAGTAACCGTCCCAAACGAAGCAAGGTATGAGATCATTTTGACGTCGAGACAAAACCAGGTACGAACGAATCTATTGTTATTTGTAAAATATGTAAAACCACATATAATTATAAAACAGGTGGTTCCGCTGGCGGTACCGGAACTTTTAAGAAACATCTAGTTAAAAAACATAATTTTGATGATGTTACTTTACAACCATTAGGTAAAGAACCAACCCAACTTCAAATTAATCCTCAGCCTGGTACTAATTTTAACTTAACACCGAAAATGAACAAAAGATTATTCGTTCGTTTTATTGTAAGATGCGAACTTCCCTTTTTATTTTCTGAAAAAGATGGCTTTATTGAATTTTCTTCTGGTATCCAACCATGTTTTAGACATATTTCTAGGCATACTTTGAAAAGAAATATTATGGATGTGTTTCTTGATTACCGTAAGACTTTAGTTGATCATCTTTCTTCTATTAACTGCAGATTAAGTTTAACTACTGATATTTGGACGAATACAGCACTACTTTCTTTTCTTGTTATTACTGGTCATTGGATTGATGATAACTGGTGTTTGCAGAAAAGAATTTTGTCACTGGATGAATTAAAATCTGCACATACTGGTTCCCAAATTGCTAAATATATTGTTAATGTTTGTAGATTTTATGGAATTGCAGATAAAATTTGTTCGATTACACTTGACAACGCTTCAAATAATAACGCGGCAATGCGTGAACTTAAAATATATTTACGACCAATGCTTAATGGTGTTTTTTTCCATGTTAGATGTGCATGCCATATAATTAATTTAGCAGCAAAAGATGGTTATGAAGATGCTGAATGTAGTAGCATAGACAAACTTAAAAATTGTTGTCAATGGATACGACAGTCACGCATTAAGCGTGATTGGAAACATACGTGTGCAAGTCAGAACCTTCGGTTTACTCTTTTTCCACCGCCCATTGTAAGTCGATGGAATTCTTTGCACAAAATGTTAGAATCGATGTTACCTTATCAAGATGCTTTAACTTCTTTTTATAACTCTTATCAAATGCCTGAAAGTGATGAAAGTTATTTATTGTCTGATAAGGATTGGTTTTTTGTTAACAATTTAACTGCTTTGTTATCAACCTTTAAAGATGCAACAGATCGTTTCTCCGGTGTTTGTAATCCTACTTCTCATTATTTTCTTCCACTTGTATTTAACATGTTTTGTAAATTTATTGAATTTAGAGATGATATTGAGTTGACGTCGTTCGTTTATCGTATGGAGGAGAAGTTTAAAAAATATTGGGAACAAATTCCACACGTGCACTATATATCTACATTGTTAGACCCAAGTCAGGGTGTAGGATCTTTCGATACTTTCTTTGAATATTACAGTACGTTTTTGGATAAGGATGTTGACGATCAAAAGACGTCAATCATGCATTCTCTCCAAAATATGTTTGGATTGTACCATAGTGAACATGGACAGAGCTCATCGGCGCGTGTAGTAGGAGGAGAAGAAAAAGATGCTAGTCAGTCACGAAGCGGAGGGATTAATCTGTTGCGGAGCCTTGGAAGAAAGAAGCAGAGAGGAAGCGGAGTGTCATCTACCGCTTCAAATGAGTTGCAGTTCTTCCTGGGTCAAATTTTCATTACAGATGAAAATTTTGACGTACTAGAGTGGTGGAAAGCAAACGCAAGACAATATCCAGTCTTAGCCAAAATGGCTAGAGATGTATTTGCAGTCCAAACATCCAGTGTCGCATCAGAGTCGGCATTTTCAACTTGTGCTTGGCTCATTGGAGACTTTATAGTTTCTCTACAAGCAGAATCATTGTGCATGCTTACGCTGCTAAGAGATTGGTTCGATGCTGAGAGAAGAAATAAGAGAGAATGAGGATCGACGAGTTCCGCAATGAAAGTTCCGAAGAAGAAGAAGAATTGGCCAAGATTATACTTATAAATTATGATGAGTAATGTATTTTTATTATAAATTTCAAATGATGTAACTTTTATGTTGTTTTTCATATTCAATAAATGATGTATTTTTCCTTTACGACTGGGTTGAAAAAAAAAATTAAAAAAATTCGGCTTGACGATCGATCGCCAGAATCATGGCGATCGATGGCCAGGACCCCGTGGGTTAAAAAAAACAGAAACAATTGACGATCGATCGCCGAACATAGCGATCGATCGCCAAACCGGTTCCGGTTGGAACCGATTTACCCCGGACCAATCCGATAATTCAGATCCGGGGTTCCGAACCGGATCGGTTCCATGGCATTTGCCATGGAAACGGAACCGGACCAATCCGGTTCCAAACCGGATTGGGCCGGTTCCACACAAAACGAGCACGGGACCGGTCGGATCCGGTCCGAATCCGGTCCGATCCGTCCAGTGAACACCCTGAGTTCCACGTCATGACAATAAACTGTAACCTTTTGCCCCGAATTGTGGGTCTCGAAGTGATGTAGCCTAAGAACACAAAGGTCAGATGAACGCGAGGTGGTCTTCAGCATATAGTCAGTCTGACGTCAAGTCGATATATGAAAAACAAACGAATTGGGAATCAAAGGAATTTATCAATTATCCACAATATATTTACCAATAATTATATGAAGAACCTGGTATATTTTTTACGGTATTTTTCGGAGAATCACTTGTCCTTCCTTTGCTGCCAAATGCCTGAATTTACAGTGGTGTCTGCACAATGATGACCCTTGAGTTCCGAAATATGATCTGCCCCTTATCAACCCAGGTTCTGTGCCTGATTCTCCGCAACTATCGTTGTTTGACATTAATGATGATTTGCCCACGATCCACGTATAACTCTCCGTATTTTTTGCCTATCACGATCACACATATAATCATCGCTCTGACTGGGCACTGAATTGGACCCTTGATTTGCGTATGCTGATTGAGTGGGCCGAGATGGTATGTCCGAGGATAAATGGGCCAACGTGAACATCCTGAGGTCGTATGGCCGATAGACTTGATCTGATGATAAATGGACCAAGGTGGTATGCCCGAAGTGATTGATTTGAGGATACATGGACTGAGGGGATACATGCCGAGGTGATACACTGCCACTTCAGCGATAATTAGTTCAGTTAATCTTCGAATATCGAGCATAGTTAGACTTGTCCGATATTAGGATTACCCGAGGTGACGTTGGAACTTGGGACCCTATAACATCATGGATATACTCTTAAACTTTAAAAACAAAAAAAACTAGTTTTGTGGATCTATCTATATATCCGAAACTATACATACCACGAAATCTTGATCGGTGGTCAAATAAATTAGTAGGGCTCTTTCAAGATCAAACTATACCGACGGCGGATTAAAGTATTCTTCATTAACAACCAAATTCACATATAAAAAAGAAAGTTGGGGGAATAAATTGACACACACGTGAACCCTCTCACAGCTATCTTCACATGCACACATAACACAATAGAACATAAGTTAAAACAAGAAAGGAACCTCAGTCCCTTACACAGTCTGCTATAAAACATTAAACTAAAATTAATAAGCAATTCTCCTGTCTAATTCTCTCCATCCCTTTTCATTATTTCACCTCCCATGGCTGCTTCTTCCGCGCCATTCTCACCCCACTTTATAGAATTATGTCTTGCAATACTTTTGCTGCAATTTTTCGCAGTTTCGTCAGTTGTATTAGCTGGTTTAAAGAATCGTGGCAGGCAAAATGGGCATTATAAAAATCCGATTCTTCAAGCTAATCTGAGTTCTTGTGATCTGTTTGTGGGTAGTTGGGTTCGAGATGAAAGCTACCCGGTGTACCAGTCTTCTTGTCCGATTATAGATCCTGAGTTCAACTGTCAAATGTATGGAAGACCTGATACTGATTACCTTAAGTATCGATGGCAACCTCGTAATTGCCAAATCCCAAGGTACGTATACTTAGTATTATTTCAAGTCGTAACACATTTGTAATTTCTTCTTTGACAATTTTGAATGGTCTATTTGTTTTCTGATGAATTAGAATTCTTGGTTAAAAGTGTTAAAATTCTTGATTTCATATGATTCATGGTATGCTAAAAAATGCATAAAATACTCTCTTTCTAGCTTAATCACTTCTCGAATTGCTAAAATAAACCCAATTCCCCTCATATAATAAATAAATATTTCGATCATGGCTCAATTTCCAGGTTTAATGGGCTTTATTTTGCGATGAAGATGAGAGGAAAGAGCATAATGTTTGTGGGAGATTCACTAGGAAGGAACCAATGGCAGTCTTTAATTTGCATGATATCAGCTGGATTGCCTGCAACATCGCCCACTCAAATTATAAGAAGAGACCCTATTTCCACCTTCAAATTTCTGGTTACATCTCTCATTAAATGTCACACAATCAATTAGTTATTTAATAATGTAGTTTATTTTATTAAATATTTGTTTGATGTGATTGGGAGAGAACAGGAATATGGGGTATCCGTGTCGTTTTACAGAGCGCCATATTTGGTTGATATAAAATCAGTGGGAGGCCAAAGAGTGCTGAAATTGGATGATATAATGGGGAATTCCAAAGCGTGGGTGGGTGTTGATGTGCTTTCTTTTAATACGGGCCATTGGTGGACTCATAAGGGATCTCTCCAAGGGTAAATCATTTTCTACCTTGTTTTTGTTCGCATTTTTAATACAGTTTACACCTCTGTAGTTTTGAAAAAAAACAGTTTATCCAATGTTTTGAAAATAGACCGTTTACCACTATGGTTCGTGAATATGTGCAAAACAGGGGCAAGTGTACTATGTTTGCAACTGTCTATTTTCAAACCACGATGGCGTGGAATGCCTATCTACAAACCACCACATGTGTTAAAGTTTATATTAACAATACCAGAGAGGGTAAATTGGCACGGTCTCTTAATTTTGCACATATAATTCGATCCTAACCAACAAACTAGTAATTAGTTTACTCTAATTGAACCTTATTAATTTTCGATAATGATTTCTTAAACATTTTTTGTACTTTCTATCAAAATCTTGCAACTAATGCAAGTTACTTTATTGCCTTACCACGAAAGAAACGGCCAATAACAGCTACCAAAATTTATTAGAAAAATCCAAATATGTAAAGTAAGGAAATGTGTTTGGTGCAAAATTGCAGGTGGGATTATATGGAAGCAAATGGGTCACTGTACCAAGACATGGATCGGTTAGTTGCCTTAGATAGAGGGCTCCGAACGTGGGCCAAATGGGTTGACTCGAGCGTCGACACTACTCGAACCAAACTCTTCTTTCAAGGCATCTCACCCACTCATTACATGTACGTTTTCTCTTTCCTCTTTGCTAATTTTAGGAAAAATGCATTAAAACGTCACGGTTTTATCACTAAAATTTAAAAAAATTCTAAATTTAGTCTCCGACATTAAGGACGTGTTTGCAATTGTTTATTCGAATTATTTTTATGTTGTTTTTGTTTAAAATTGTACAAATTTGATTTAAGCAAAAGTATTGAGTGTTTGCTGGTAAAATAAAAAAAAACAGTTTAATAAATTTCTATTAATTATAAGATTACCACCGAACAACTTAATGCAGTCAAAAGCATGTCATAATCTGATTCTCTGCTTCTGTTTTTTTCAGCTTATTTTTAGAGAAGCAATAGCAGAAACAATGAAATAAAATATTCAAAATCTGTTTTCTTTTTTTGTCTGAAAAGATGATAAGCAGTTTGCAAAAGCATTTGCAAACACCCACTAATTCGAACTAAACAAGCAAACGAGATAGACTGAATCAAGAATATTTTAAAAATTTCAAGGAATGATTTGGGAATAAATCAGACCCGATTTAGTCCCTAAAATTTTAAAAATATTCCTGAATCAAGACCGCTGGAGCATTCGTCACACCGAACGGCATTCGTCACACTGAAGCTTGAATTTTTTTTAAAAAATTATAGGGATTAAATCAAGTCACTGAAGATTTTAGGAATTGAACTGATAATCAACCCAAACTGTATATATGTTTTAATGATTATCCCCTCATTTTATATATGAATGGTCGAAAAAATTCAAGATGGACTCTACATCGTTTTACACAAATAATAAATTAATTCTAGATTATGATTTATGCCCATCTTTTCTTGGTTAATGTGTTCCTTTCTCTCTATTTTTTAATTATCTATAAATATAATGTAATGAATTGGATATGGTGTAGCTTCCATAATGCATTCTCTTCTTCAGTATTTCTCTTAAATTATTTACAAGTGCCAGCTTTGTATCATTATATGCAACTGTTTTCTGTCCTTTCTGTGCCTAGAATAATAGATGATTCATCTATTGTCGGAAGATGACCCATTAGTGTGTTGGAGCACTAATTAAAAAATTAATGGTCGATAGGTGTTCCAACTTGCATATATATATATCGACCACAATTTGATTTTGACTTCAAATATTATGTATATGGAGGTGAATGTTGGACTATGAATTGAGTGCACGGGAAGATGGATGTCCATCACAACATACAATGATGGACAAGATAAGAAATGAGAACCATATGGAGAAATTTGAGGTTGTGTCTACTGAAGAAAGACTTCGAGAGACGTAAGTAAGATGATATAAATATGCACTTAGGTGACCAATAAATGTCCAGTTAGGCGTGTGATAAATACGTAAATTAAACGAGTAATATGAAGACCAAAGAAGTTTTGTTTATCAATTGTAAAATAGGGTAAAATTCATTCACATATAAATTATGATATCGCAAGGGATAGAAACAATGAAATAGGAGAATCCATATAGATGACATTCTCTATAAAATAAAAGCTTGATTTTGTTGTTGATGTCGTTGGTACATCCCAAAGGTTAATTTAAGAAAAATATTAATTGATAAACCCAAGAAAGCCTGAATGAAAATATCCAAGTATCTTGCACAAAAAAAAATTTAAAAAATTCCATTTACCTCTGCTTGATATCGCATTATTTAGTTTATTAGATCAAAATAGGATTATTGGCAATGAATCTCCCGTGATTTTTTAAATAGATAGATTATACTTTTGTGGTTTGAAGTAGACAGTTTAATCTCTTATGGTTACAAGATAGACAGTTTACTCATTTAATTTGTGAAAATAGACAGTTTATCTCTTAGTTTATGAATATGTACAAAACATCCCCTTTGTGTATGCTATGTTTGCAAACTACGGGGGTAAACTATCGTCTATTGACTAACAGTCTGACTCATTAGTACCTATATGGTGCAGCCCCTCATGTCCTTATTACGGAGCTTTGCACTGTCACTATAAGAAAATAAAGTTGTGTCACTGTTACCAGCTATAAATTTTACGTTAGTGATAAACATTTGATCCAAACATATGAGTTAAGAGTAAATTTAAAAAAATGGTCTCAACAAATATGAAATTTTTTAATATTAGGCCCCTATTTATAGGAGTGATCAAATATATTTCCACAAAAATAAAAAACGAATAGTTGACCAAGTTATTTATGTTTGTGTATACATATATATCGTCGGTGGCGTGCTTTCCTGTAGTGCCTGTGCCGTCATCTAAAGGAGACCAGCAGTCCAGCCTAGGCACTTAATGCACTGAAGTGCGCCCCCATTTCCAACCATACACGCAACTAACTTATTTCATCTTAAAGTGAAAATATTTTACTACGAATAGTCTTTACCGACAAAGATTTAACAATATTGTATTGGTACGAAAATTCTTTTATCATATTTTCATTTGAATGAGTATGTGCTCTCTTTGATTGATTTTTTCCTGTATTTCCATTCTATAAAATTTCAAGTCAACATTGCAGGATTTGAAGGATATAATCCCTCACAAGTTGAATTTTAGGCTTCATTTTGCTTGATGCATTTGATAATCTAAGCTTTTGAACCTGCGAGTTTGTTAGAAGTCAGAATTAATTTAACAAATATTGAAGTTGTAACTTTACTCCCGTATCGGTTGAGAGAAATAAAATGACAAGCTTTTTTTGTTATATAAGAAGGCTTGGACCTTCTGATTTAAGTGCATCAGTCAGTAACTTATCTACCAACTTTTGACTTTAGATTAGATAATACTTTTGTGTTGTTTTCTTGTAAAGGGGAGATATGCAAGTTATAAAGTTTTTCTAGTTGGAAACCTTTCTAGAGTTAGAAAAGAAGTTGTATGGTTGTAATAATTTTCCACATAGTATTTTTTCTTTGGTCTTTGTGATTTTTCTCTTGATTTGATAGTTTTTATCGTTAAAATCATGTGTTATTATTATTTCTCTTTTTGTTTTATTTTTCTTAAGAGGGTAGAGTGAAATAACAAAGTTTTTTAAAAAACGGGTTTTATGCAGCCCTGGCGAGTGGAATGCATCAGCTTCCAAGAGCTGTTACGGGGAAACAACACCGATGATGGGCACTGGAACGACATATCCTGGACCGTTTCCGGATCAGATGAAGGTCCTGGAAATGGTGGTTAGATCCATGTACAGGCCTGCCTTCTTGCTCGACATAACACTGTTATCTGCCTTAAGGAAAGATGCACATCCCTCGATCTATAGCGGTGACTTGACCCCGGAGCAACGAGCAAATCCAGACCATTCTGCTGATTGTAGCCATTGGTGCCTGCCTGGATTGCCTGATACTTGGAACCAGTTGTTCTACACTGCTTTGTTTTCCACGCACTAGTTAGTACGTATAGCAAGTTAGGTGGTATTCTTTGCCTAAAATATTAATAATTTGCTATGTAATTGTGGATATTATATAATCAGGAACTGAGGCCAAATTTGCCTCTTGATTGTCTTGTATAATTTTAAGGTTGTCATGCATGTGTAAGAAGTGTGAGCAGAAGTCACACATAATATTGTTGTATTGGTCGAATGAAATTGTGGAATGTGGCTAGCTAGGATGCACGGACATTGACACAACACCACCAACGCAGACATGGACATAACAACATGAATTTTCAAAATTTTCATGTTGTGATAATGTTCAAAAACCAATCCATCAGGGAGTAGTTGCAGTTGCAATTATGGCAGCAATTTTAACAAATGATTATCCTACATTAATCAACAAATGTTTTATATATCAAAAGTATTTAAACCCCTGTTCTATCTAAAGTTTTTAGATAAACGATTTAACAAATGATTATCCTACATTAATCAAAATTTGTATATATAGGAACTTTTTGATATTAATATAACAAATAAATTGGTTGCCTGTCCTAAAAGCATCCGACAGTGCGCCAGGTAATTTTTAGGGTATCCGTATTGATGTGATCCGTTATTTTCTATATTCGGTAAAGTAGGTGCAATAGAAAATAAAATAGGAGACACCATGATTTTTTACGTGGAAAACCCTCAAGAATGAAGGAAAAACCACGGGACCCAGTCCAGTATAAAATTTCACTATCAATATTGATCATTTACATTCTATTTTCATACAAGAATTGAGCAATTAAAATGAAAGAAAAGTGCATTCCCTCCCCTGGAACGTGAGGTCTCCTTTTAAATGCACCATTAACCCTCTTTAAATAAGGAAGTCCTAGCCTATAATTCAGCCACCTTCCCTTATTCTAGCATTTATCATCGGCCCTCACTTCTCCATCAATCGTGCTCCACAATTGCTCCCATGATCATGCCATAACTACTCCCAAATCAGATATGTTAAAAGCATGTCCTGAAAATCCGGGTTGATTAACCGTTATGACCTGGTCTTATGCCACTATTTGACTACGTGGACCCAGCAAGGTAATATACTCTTCGGGTATTTTCCTGTTCGGACACTTTCTTGTTCGGTAATGATTTTACCCGATGTGGTCTAATTTCCCCACCACATCACATCACCCCCTAAAGTAAAGCAAGATGAGCGAAGTCGAGATATTGGTTTATATACATGGGGTAAAATCATTGTTGTTGTTTCAATGAATTCTATGGAACTTGTGAAAAATAAATCCGAGGTAATACCCAGTGAGAGGTAGGCCGAAATCCCGGGAAAACTAGACTGTGAGAAATCTGCTAGAATCATAATAAGCTGGGTGCAGCTTTGTAGCCCTTACAAGTCTTATGAGCCGGTTTCAAGCCATGAAATATGAAATCCGAGTTCGAGAATTAATATCTACCCAAGCAGATAAAGCTCATAAGATATAACCGAGCTTCCAGAGATAATAGATAAGCATCCCGAACAGATAAAATACGCCTGAACTCCAGTATATAAATCTCGATCAAATAAAGCTCGTGCAGAGTGCCAGAATTAATGTTCATGCGGAGCAAGTAATGCCCATCTTGAGCACCAATAATATATCTGAATTCCTCGAACATCCCATCAAATAGCAATCCAGAACTTCTGAAACACTGCTAATAAAGAATCCTTCCCTAACAACGAGCATTAAAAATATCCAGGGCAAATAAAGCTCGTCTGGAGTAAGAATTATCCCGAGCAAATGAAGCTCATCCAAATTCCATCATTAATGGGGTCTTAATAATATGCATCAATCCAAGCTCAACCAATCTCCAGAGCTAATAATTAACACGAGCAAATAAAGCTCAGCTTGAAATAAGAAATTAAGTAAAGTTCATCCTGAACATCAACAATAATACATATGAGCTCACCCCACTCAATAACCATCCAGAACTTCTGAAACACCGATAAAGAATCCATCCCGAGCAAATAAAGCTCGTCTGAAATAATAAATATCACGAGCGAGTATAGCTCGTCTGAATTCCAGAAATAGCAAGCATCCGATCAAATAAATATAATCAAGCTCAATGGGAAACATCCTGAGCAAAGGAATATAACCGAGCTCCAGGGAAAACATCACGATCAACAATATAAGGTACTCGAACATCCGGAGCAGATAGATATGATCGGGCTCGAGAGAAATATCCCGAGCAGATAAATATGATCGGGCTCGAAGGAACCATCCCGATCAGATAAATATAACTGAGCTCCAAGAAAATATCCCGAGCAGATAAAATAAATCGGGCTCCAGGGAAAACATCCCTAGTATAATAACATTGATAATTTTAAGTTTAAACGTGGACCAAACATCCCGATCCCACGAGTAAACCGAATAGGCTCGCTACCCCGAGCACAGTAACATTTATAATTTTAAGTTTAAACATGGATCAAACATCCCGATCCCACGAGTAAACCGAAGAAGCTCGCACCCCCGAGCATGAATCACTTAGTCACGGTTTAGGTTCAAATACATACCAAACAACCCGATCATGTATTTAACCCACCAACAACGGACAATAAATAAAATAAGCTCGCAACCCCGAGCATGAATCACTTAGTCACGTTTTAGGTTCAAATACATACCAAACATCCCGATCATGTATTTAACCCGCCAACAACGGACAATAAATAAAATAAGCTCGCGACCCCGAGATTGAATCACTTAGTCACGTTTTAGGTTCAAATACATACCAAACATCCCGATCATGTATTTAACCCGCCAACAACGGACAATAAATAAAATAAGCTCGCGACCCCGAGATTGAATCACTTAGTCACGTTTTAGGTTCAAATACATACCAAACATCCCGATCATGTATTTAACCCGCCAACAACGGACAATAAATAAAATACGCTCGCAACCCCGAGCATGAATCACTTAGTCACGTTTTAGGTTCAAATACATACCAAACATCCCGATCATGTATTTAACCCGCCAACAACGGACAATAAATAAAATAAGCTCGCAACCCCGAGCATGAATCACTTAGTCACGTTTTAGGTTCAAATACTTACCAAACATCCCGATCATGTATTTAACCCGCCAACAACGGACAATAAATAAAATAAGCTCGCAACCCCGAGCACGAATCACTTAGTCGCGTTTTAGGTTCAAATACATACCAAACATCCCGATCATTTATTTAACCCGCCAACAACGGACGATAAATAAAATAAGCTCGCAACCCCGAGCACGAATCACTTAGTCGCGTTTTAGGTTCAACTACATACCAAACATCCCGATCATGTATTTAACACGCCAACAACGGACGATAAATAAAATAAGCTCGCAACCCCGAGCAACAATATCATATACTCGAACATCCCGATCACCAATAATAGAACGTACTCGAACATCCCGAGCACCAATAACAGAACGTACTCGATCCTCCCGAGCACCAATAATAAAACGTACTCGAACATCCTGAGCACCAATAATAGGGCCTTACTGCTAGATTACACGCCCTAACTATTGATCCTATCCTGCAATAATAGTGAGACAACATGGCACATAATATATGTCTACGAAATTCAAATATTGATTGGATAGGAATAACCGTGATCAAGGCATGGCGACTGAGCACCAAAGTCGAGGTCCATTGCTGAGCTAGGCCAGAGCTGAGCTTCGTATATTTGGTGAAAGTAGATGCCGATCGGGAACCCGAATTAGGAACGAGAGTCCTAAGATACCTCAATGAGGTTGGATTCGTCATGGGTCGAGCATAGACAAGATGCATATAACCAAATATTACACGTCCTGAGCTCGGTGTAAGTACTGTAATAATGAACAAAATACGAGACAGAGACGATCCAAAATAATAATATCTTGCATTTTATGTGCGATGCAACGAATGGGGCATTAAGCTTAAAATGTTGGGCAAAGAAACTTCTAGATTGTTCTAATTTCTATTTCTACTAAACTCTTCCAATTCCATATACATAATACATAATCATAATTTGATGAAATCATGGATAAAATAATTATCAAATGTGAGCCCAAACCAACTTCAGGAAACTTCAAGATTTTAAAACTGGCATAAGAAAAATAGGCTATCATATTCCATAAAAGATGGCCACCCAGTATGTGCCGTTCATATTTGTCAAAGTTCCAAGATAATATTAGAATCTCAATCCTCCATATCATCTACCAGCTTCTGAATAAATTTGCCATGATACTGTGAATACTCAAATTATCAGGCTCCATGTCACTTAAAGACGGTGAGTAACTATTTTATTTACATGTTGTCAGCAGTCAATTGCTAATAAGTTGCCCGCTGGAAAATTAGGAATTGAGCTTTGTGCAACTCAAAATGATATGAGCAATTGCATATAAGAATAATTCTCAAGGTTTGTGTTTGTAGCATACTTCGTGTACCTAGGCACTATGCACCGCAAGAGCAAACCAAATCACCTAGAATAATGAGCACCTCAATAACAGTAGTACAAGATACAAATATAAATTCAAAATAGTCAACATGCTTCTCTTTTGAGAAGGAAAGAAACCATACTAGCAACTGAAATCTTAATTATTTTATGCTAGAAAAAGATAAATGAGAGACTTATCTTCTCAAGTAAATTGCCAAGTGATGCTCCAAGAAATGAAGAAAGTGCCCCACATCATTATCCTCAAGTTGTTTGAAGGAGACAAGGTGTGGCTCAATAGGACCAATGTATAGCAAGTAATTGTGTTGACAGTTGAGGCTGCCGCTGCCATTCTACAGAGTTTAGAAGGATAAAAATAAAGTCTAAAACCAAATCATGTAAATCCAGCAAGGAGATCTCTTTGTTCTCACAACTAGCGCGCCCAACAAGCACGTCATCGCCACAGTCACAACCATAAAAAGAACTTGTTCAACGATGAAGCATCATGAGTACTGTTGCTATGTGGTACAACCCATTTAGTTGCATCATAATACTTTCTGAAACAATTCCCACGTAAAGTAAAGCTTTCTTCAAAAAAAAAAAATAGTATTTAGAGTCTCCGAGGACAAGACCGGGTTTTTGTGTGCCTCTGGCTGGTGCGCTCTTGTGCTTCTCTGTTTGGAGTTATGTCACCAAAATATTTAATACTAGAAACTTTGGTTTCCATTTCCATCTGTCCTAGTGCAGAATAGTGGAAGAGATCATTACTCGACCATTAGAACACCGATAGCTACGAAGTTTTTGTTCTTCTTTCCTCCTATCTCTATGCCTTCGTTCAAATTCGCCTTCAACCTCCCACCTCTATGCTCGAACCCCTTCCCAGATTTTAAGAATATCATCTCTTGATGCAAGGGCTCAAACGCATTCCTCCATGCTCTGTAAGCAAGGGAAGTTACCTTCAAGCCCAACAAAATGAATGATTCCATAATTCCTACGAGAACATCAATACGGGAGCGCGGAAAAATCAGAATTTTCTTTCAGGGAAGACGGGAACATGATGGGACCATGATGTCTGATTTTCATGGTCATTCCTTCTGCAATAGAGGAGGAGACAATTGTGATGATGACATCGGTGTAAACAGGTTTGCAGATGTTCGTAAAGATATGGGAAATCCCGACCAACTCTTCCTCGACCGATCTGGTCGTTATTCCAGGGATAGAGAACTCAAGGTGGTAGGTGTCAACGGGCGGTGGTTCAGGTCTATCTTGAGATCAAAAGATTGGATCTCCAGTGCACATTCTCAAACATAGTGTGAATAACAGCAAAGAAGGCAGCTTTTAGAATGAACAGAAGCTGATTTCAATAATCTTCTCTACTGATTTGGCTCCTCCAGAATTCTCAGAACCATAATTCATGCACCGAAGCCTCCTTTTTTGTTTTCCTCATCTACGCCTTAAGCTCAATTTTCCCACAGACGGCGCCAATGATGTGATCCGTTATTTTCTATATTCGGTAAAGTATGTGCAATAGAAACTAAAATAGGAGACACCATGATTTTTTACGTGGAAAACCCTAAAGAATGAAGGAAAAACCACGGGACCTAGTCCAGTATAAAATTCCACTATCAATATTGATCATTTACATTCTATTTTCATACAAGAATTGAGCAATTAAAATGAAAGAAAAGTGCATTCCCTCCCCTGGAACGTGAGGTCTCCTTTTCAAAGCACCATTAACCCTCCTTAATTGAGGAAGTCCTAGCCTATAATTCAGCCACCTTCCCTTATTCTAGCCTTTATCATCGGCCCTCACTTCTCCATCAATCGTGCTCCACAATTGCTCCCATGATCATGCCATAACTACTCCCAAATCAGATATGTTAAAAGCATGTCCTGAAAATCCGGGTTGATTAACCGTTATGGCCGGGTCTTATGCCACTATTTGACTACGTTGACCCAGCAAGGTAATATCCTCTTCGGGTATTTTCCTGTTCGGACACTTTCTTGTTCGGTAATGATTTTACCCGATGTGGTCTAATTTCCCCACCACATCACGTATATAATAGGTGGCTAGTGTGCAAGACCTGCGTAACATCGCAAGAGAAATGGAGTTATTCTGATCTTCTATTACATTTTAGTTTACGGGTGAACTTATGATGAACTGTTAAGACCACAAAAGAGATCTCTAACAACTTCCACTCATTTTGTCTAAAGTAAACTTATATTTACTGAATTTTAACAAAACCCATCATAATAAAAATATTATTTTCATGAATCTCATCTTTGGATACTTACATCCTAACAATTTGGTGCTCTCGTCCACCGACATCATGCCTCCCAAACCAACCCAACATCATGCCCATAGCGAAGACAAGCAGCTACCTGAATTCCTGCATTTGGTCCAGTCAGAATTAGCATAATTCGGACTAGAACATCGACAACAAATGAACGATTATGGGCCGAAAACAAGCATGGACACCATCTTGACATTGCTGACTGAAATGAAAAAGAGGAACAAGGTAGCTACAGCTGCTAGTTCAACTCAATCCCCTTCCTCCTACCACTCGGCCATCGACCTGCCTCCTTATGATGCCTTGTTGGTCCGCAAGCCACACACTGTCCCTATCTGTACACCTGGCTCATCATTTAACTCCACCGTATATACCATTCTCACCATCAGAGAAATCATCATACACAACTCAAACAAAGTCTCACCCAAACCCAATTGACGGTGAAACAACAAGCCCATAAACATCGACAGGAAAGAAATTTCGAAACTACAAACTTGGTTTTATTGAAGCTCCAAACCTACTGATAGCTGTCAGTGCACCACCGTTACTACCACATGTTATCGGCAATATTACGACCCCTTCTGTGTGCTATGCCGCATTGGCAAGATTGCATATGAGTTGGATCTGTCGGACGCTTCCCGCATCCACCTCGTGTTCCCTGTGTCACTACTCTCGCCATACAAAGGACCACCGTCACCGACGGTCACACCACTTCCATTCTTAGATGCCGATGGATGCCTTCTGCTCATTCCCGGGAGCGTTATTGGTACACAAAAAATTTGGAGAAAAGGAATACAATTAGAACAAGCTTTGGTCAAATGGAGTAACTCGAATGAGGAGACAGCCTAGGTGGACCTACAACAACTGAAGCTTTCCCAAATCTTACTGCAAGTCTTATCGACACCAATCCTCCACCCAGTAATCAAAAGACCAATCTAGAAAGCCTTGAGGACAAGGACAAGGCCTAAGCTCAGCCCGCGGGAATTGATACGGGCCAAGTAGTAAATTTAATGTTTCAATTAGTAGGTGTTTGCAATTGTTTATGAAAACTGCTTATCTGTTTTTCAGATAAAAAAAAGCAGTTTTTGGGTGTTTTATTTGTTTGATTCTGCTATTGCTTTTCTAAAAATAAGCAGAAAAAAACAGAAGCAGAGAAGCAGGTCATGACATGCTTTTGACTGCTTTAAGTTATTTTGGGGCAATTTCGTAATTAATTTAAGTTTATTAAGCTGCTTTTTTATTTAAATAACAAACACTCAATGCTTTTGCTTAAATTCAACTTTAAGCAAAAGTAACATAGAAATGCTTTGAATGTCGCAAACACGCCTTTAATAGACGGTGTCACGGTAGACGTGGTCTTGCAAGTTATTATGCACTTTCCTTGTTAATAGGCATTATGGTCCATTTGAGATCATGTGGGTAATGGTATCAGCAAATTAGGATAATGGTAATTTCTTTTATGTGTTTACACGTTCAACTTTCTGTTAATGGTGGAAGAAACTATTCCAAATTTTTTTACTCTCAATCCTTCATTCTAAGGAGTGTTTCGAATTCTCCCCGGCCCATTACTGTACGGACCGGTTACGGTTCATACCTTCCATGAACCATGGAACCGGCGGTCCAACCGCCGGTTCAACCCTTTATTTTTTTTATTATTTATTATTTAAAATTAAATTGTGTTGTTGAGGATTCGAACTCTTGACCTCTGTTATGTATATACAGCATCTTACAACTAAGCTATTGTCCTTATTGTTTTATTTTAGACAATATAATTATATATACTAAAAGACAATGTATATTATATGTGTAATACAATAATAACTATTTTATATTGTAAAATCAAAATTATCTAAAAAAAATATGTTATGCTCTTAAATAAATATTGTATAATAAAAACATATCTATAACAAAGTAAATATAACAAAAAATATTGGATAAATTAATAAGAACTATAAATAGTGGTTGAAAAATAAAATATTTCAAAACAAATATATTATACCTTTTATAATTATTCTACAAGTACTTTATATTCATTATTTGATTTACATTATATATATAATAATTAAATAAGTATATCTTAATTTATCACAATATGACTTACAACAGAAACTCAATAATGTAATATTTGATGAATTAATAAAATAGAAATAAACTATACCAAAGTAAATATAACAAAAAATGTTGGATAATTTCATAAGAACTAAAGAAATAGTTGTTGCAAAATAAAATATTATAATAATGAAGTAAATTATTATAAACAAATATAATATATACATTCTAATTATTCTACAAGCACTTTATTTGATTTACATTATATACAATATCAAATAAGTATATCTTAATTTTCCACGATATGACTTACCATAGAAACTCGATAATGTAATATTTGATTAATTAATAAAATCTTTTACTAATTTGCTTATAATGATTTGGGAACAACATATTGAATTGATAATTCACTAACTTTATATTATATAAATTAATCACTTCTAATTGATAATCAAAAATCTCATTACTGACTCTTTTTAACATAATAAGAACTTTTGTGTTGTTTTCTTATATATAACAAATAATTCAATGTTATATTCGTAGATTTCATTTTGTAATTAGTATCAAAGTTGTATAGGTTTCATATCAATTTCATATGTAATTAGTATAATAATTATAAATGTTTCAATATCAATTTAATTTGCAATTAGACCAAAGGTGTATATGTTTCACGCCAATTTCATATGTAATTAGTATCATAATAGAAACATATCTATAACAAAGAAAATATAACAAAAAATATTGGATAAATTCATAAGAACTAAAGAAATAGTTGTTGCAAAATAAAATATTATAATAATGAAGAAAATTATTATAAACAAATATAATATATACATTAAAATCATTCTACAAGCACTTTATTTGATTTACATTATATACAATAATCAAATAAGTATATTTTAATTTCCCACGATATGACTTACTATAGAAACTCAATAAATGTAATATTTGATTAATTAATAAAATCGTTTACTAATTTGCTTATAATGATTTGAGAACAACATATTGAATTGATAATTCACTAACTTTATATTATATAAATTACTAACTTATAATTGATAATCAAAAATCTCATTACTGACTCTTTTTAATAAGAAACATATCTATAACAAAGAAAATATAACAAAAAATATAATTAGTACCATAATAGAAACATATCTATAACAAAGAAAATATAACAAAAAATGTTGGATAAATTAAGAAGAACTATAAATAGTGGTTGCAAAATAAAATATTTTAATAATGAAGCAAATTATTACAAAACAAATATATTATATACCTTTTATAAATATTCTACAATCACTTTATATTCATTATTTGATTTACATTATATATATAATAATTAAATAAGTATATCTTAGTTTATCACAATATGATTTACAATAGAAACTCGATAATGTAATATTTGATTAATTAAGAAAATCTTTTAATAATTTACTTATACTGATTTGGGAACAACGTATTGAATTGATAATCCACTAACTTTATATTATATAAATTAATAACTTCTAACTTAATATATTTATGATTAATCAATGAAATCATCATAAAAATAACTTTATTGACATTTGTTTCTTATGTAAATTGATAGTGACAAATCTCATTACTGATTTTCTAAACATAACAATAACTTTTATGTTGTTTTTTATAGAAAAATTACAAATAATTCAATGTTATACTCGTCAATTTCATATGTAATTAGTATAATATTTGTAAATATTTCATGTCATATAATTTGCAATTAGTACCAAAGTTGTATAAGTTTCATACCAATTTCATATGTAATTAGTACCAAAATTGTAAATATTTCATACCAATCTCTTTTGCAATTAGTATCAAAATTGTATAGTTTTCATACCAATTTCATATGTAATTAGTACCATAATTGTAAATGTTTCATATCAATATCATTTGTAATTATAACAAAGTTGTATATTTGCATACCAATTTCATATGCAATTAGTATCATAATTGTAAATGTTTCATACCAAACTCTTTTGTAATTAGTACCAAATTTGTATAAGTTTCATACGAATTTCATATGTAATTAGTATCATAATTGTAAATGTTTCATACCAATATCATTTGTAATTAGTATCAAAATTATATATGTTTCACATCAATTTCATATGTAATTAGTATCGTTAGATACTCAGATTCCACCAATTAAAATGACATTATCTTATTGTGGTCCCATCGAGTTTGATGAAATAATGGGGTAAGTTTTGTAAGCTTAATGACATGCGACCTATAAAATTTTCACTTGATATACCCCACGTTGGAACTCAACATATAAATTGCTACATGATTCATATGAATATAGAGAGTGAATGGCAACTTAAAAAGTTCAAACTCTCTCATTCCCCTTACATTTCCTTTGTTAATTTTTATGATCCTTTTAGAGTAATTTTTAAATTTTTTAAATTAAATTTTTAATTTTAATTTTTTAAATTTAAAAAATATAAGGTTTGAACCGTAACCGTAACCAGTGGTAAACCGTAACCGTAACCGGCGGTTCACGAACCGTAACCGGAACCGTCTACGAAGGTTAAGGTTAATGGTCGAGCTCTTTTGAACCGTCGAACCGACGGTTTCGAACCGTTAACCGGCGGTTCACGAACCATGGTCATATCTAATTCTCACTAAACAAAGAATTCACATACATACATCCTAACACCGGTCCACCCACCTGCCCACATTCACTCACCAGTATTCATCCATTTTAAAATTCAAAAAAAGTGTTACAGTTAAAAAATTGAGCAACCTATATATATGTAAGCGAGTAGTAGATTGTTGCATCTATATCCGCCCGCATATTTATATATTAAAGTTGTCTTAAATTATAAAATTAATATTTTAGGGTATTAAGTTGTAATTATAATTTTTAAACCTAATTTTTTAATCAGTTCTTTCATTATCCATCTTGTATTAACAAGAAATGTTTTTTATTTTATGTACTTAGGAATTATTGTTTTCTTCTGCGCATGTTAATATTTAAAGTTGTTGATCGTCCAGTTTGATAGGGAAGAGTTTTATTATATTTTACATTTCGTATTTGAGATAACATTTTCAGTTTCAATTGTAGTATATTATTAGGATATATCTTATTTAGGATAATACTAAAATGATTGTGGATCTATGGCCTTAAATATTTTTTTATTTTCAATTGTAAAAGATTTGATATTTATATTTTGGATTGTATTTTTGTTCATATAATTTTATATTTTTAGGTTGAATGATTTTTCGATACATATCCCCACCCAAGCCACCAACATAATCCCCTACGATCTGGACAAAAAAATAAGATTTAGAAAATATACCACCAAATTCATGTACAAGTATATGATATATTAGATCTAGTCACAATTTGTTTTCTCGAATCGTGCACCAAAATAAAAATTATTTCCTAAAGATCGGAACCAATTATTATTATTTATTTCGGTTCTGAATCTGAATCTGAATTGATGATCTATGGTTCGAATTGGTTTTGGCTATTCCATAGAGAGATCTATCCATCAGATTGTTATATTCTCATCCAATATTGATGGGAATATATCAATCCAATGAATGAGATTATCTGATAGGCACTATCGAATGAGATTGCCAAGAATAAACCGGTTCGATCCAGGTTTCTAGAAATATGAAAACTAAACCGAAATTAATTTTTATTAATTAACTTAATTATTTATATAAATTAAATACAACCTCATTTTATATTTAATAAATAATAATTAATTATAAACTTTTTGACCTTCAATTTTTTTAAAATAAAATTTCTATTTGCATTTATTCACATCAGTCAGATTGAAATGAAAAACATTTTCGGTTCTATATTTTAGGGGTAATATAATAAAACGTAAATATAATTTTTGTTCATTTTAGGTCCAGTCCTTAAAATATTCAATGACCTTGTTTACTCCTGAAAATTTTAAAATTTTCTCGATTTAGTCGGCGACATTAAGTAGTCCATGAGAAGTAAACATATGACTTATTTGAGAATATTTTAAAAAATTTAGGGACTAAATCAGATTTGATTTATTCTAAATTCAGTCCCTAAAACATATTCTGGATTCAGTCACTCTCTGTTTGCTTGTTGCGGCCGACTTAACGTCATATACTCAATTTGATTTTTTTTTAAAATTCCAATTATTAAATCGGGTCTATGAAAATTTTAGGCCCCTCATTTTAGTAATAGGGTTATGGGGCCGCTATACTTCTTGAATTTCTGACACTTCTACTACCACAAAGGGATGCAGTTTGAACGTGCCCCATAACCCTATTTCCAAAATGAGGGACCTAATGTGAAGACCCGGTGTTTTGGTCGACTTAACTACTCGATATTTTTTTAAAATCATCCAACTACTTGATATTAAGAGATAATATAGGGTTAGAATATTATTGAATTATATTATCCTTTAGCCATAGATAATTATCTAAGATACAAAACAATTGATAGATATGATTTGCTTTACAAAATAATTAAGGAATAAGCATGCGTTAACAAAATCTTTAATAATTAATTAATAGTAGCAAACTTTCAACCCATGAAACACACCCACTGATAGGATTTGTTCTGATTTGGTATCAGAAATCTCAATCTTTGCTCCAGCCATAAATCTTGAAAATCTAGCCATTAAATTTGATAAGTGCAAGCTTTTAAAATTATGAAGTTTCCATCCTAAATTTTCGAAACCCAGGCCAATAATTTTGAGGACTTCAAGCCTTTAAATTCTGAAAATCCCAAGCCACTAAATCCAAAATATTCAGCACCAAAATTTTCGAAAGTCAGTGCAGAGCTTTTAAAAATTTAATCTTTGTCCAGCCCCTATATTTCGAAAACATGTAGCCTTATTTCAGGAAAATTACGTTCCATCATTTAATTCGAATGTTGTGCCATTGAAATTCTGAAAAAATGAGCAATTAAAATTCGGTACACCATTCAAGCCACGGAAGGAAGGAATCGCTGTGTTTTGCACCTTAAATCATCCAAACACGTTTATAATCATTGTGAGTGGGCTTTTGTTATGATATTCATTTCGTTTTTTGAAAAATCATAGGTATGTTTTGAAACTTCAATCAATGATATGAATTATATTTAAACTAAGAAATTCTGATGTTTTGATAAAAAATATATTTTTGAAACACTTTAAATTTCGAAATCCAATTGGTTGGAATTCCGAGTTCTGTTTCTGACCCTGATGCGGTGGAATTATAACCGTTTTTATGACCTGATACGGTGAATAACTGTTGTTCTCCAGACCCTTTATTCGTGGGTGATCCAATGTTTCTTACCTTATCTCTAGGAGGGTTAAGTATAGAGAACTGATATTAGAACCAGGAGGAAATTAGAGGATTTACTGTGCTTTACGTATATATGAAAAATATTTTTGATATGACATGTTCCGTTTTGGCTCTGCTTAGAGCAATTCTGTTAAGTTTATGTTTCAGTATTCATATCAGTTTATGCTCCGATTATGATATATGTTTTGAAAAATTATGAAAAAGTATTATATTGTCACATCGATTGACCTCACTTGTTTAGTGTTTTTCAAAACACTCACCCCTTACCCTACTTCCCCAGATAAAGATGAGGAAGGAATTGAAAACGAAGAACAATACCAATTTTGGGGTTGGTGATCCGATGCGTTTCTATGAAATAAAGACTTAAAATTTTGTTTAATTATGATTTTGTTATTTTATTTAGTTTTAAGATTTTTAGGAATTGATTATGCAATTTAATTTCAGTTGTAAAGATAATTATTTATTTTTATGGAATAATAGACTGATTTTTCGGTATTACGAGGCTTATTGATTTCAAATTGTTATTTGGAGTCAGCGTCGATGTTATCGACCCCGATCTCGGACCGTGACACCCAGTATATTTAATCCCAAGATCTTTAATAAGGATCCGTACATAATATTGTGACATAAGTGTGAAAGAAGGGATATCATAACTCTATTATCAAAATGAGAGATTGAATCGAGAATGAATTGAAACTGCATGGATTTTTTAACATGTTTTCCTATATTTTATTATTAAAAAGTTAGAGCTTAGTGTCACGGGATGAGAGCTTTCACCCAAACTTTCTCGAACCCGTGCGGCACTTGACTAGTAACCCCGCGTCGCTAGCAAGTCAGCCTTCCTCCCGAGTTGGTTGCTAAAGTGCTAGAAAGAGAGAACACAAAGAGATTTGAGAGAATGCTTTGTATTGCTTGAATACTTGATTGAAAACTTGATTGTTACAAATGAACTCCTCCCCCCTATATATACAAGTTCACCTCCTCAATGGACGGTGATGATCAATTTGATCTAATGGGTAGAAATGATCTTCTAGGATGTTCCACACATCTACAAGCTTCTACATACTTCTAATATGTATTTCTATAAGGTTCTAGAATGACCTACAAAAGAATGTACAAGGGATGTCTAGAATCTTCCGGGGTGCTCCAATGTGTTCTTCAAGCTTCCGGGAGCTTCCGGATGTCCCAAAGCCTCTCCAATGTATGCCGGAATCTTCTAGAAAGTTGCGGGTCGTGACATTCTCCCCCACCTAAATTGGCGACGCCCTCGTCGCCTGAATATCGCAGAACTCCTTAATCTTGTGTGCAAACTGCCACAAGTGGTCTTCGTGCTCCCAGCTAGATTCTGCCTCGGGTAGACCCTTCCATCGCACGAAGTACTCGGTG
The DNA here is from genome assembly GCA_907163345.1 of Haberlea rhodopensis. Lineage (NCBI taxonomy): Eukaryota > Viridiplantae > Streptophyta > Magnoliopsida > Lamiales > Gesneriaceae > Haberlea > Haberlea rhodopensis. Next base: position 7,407,519 of record CAJQUN010000025.1, read on the forward strand.
TATGGGGGAACTCCTCTTTTACGTATCACTCGGTTCGCCAAAATCTCCTCCACGCTTTTGTCATATGATGTGACCACAGCAGTTGGCGCCCGATGTGATGTCCCACGGCTTGGATCCTCCATGTCTGCATGATATGGCTTCAGCTGACTCACATGAAACACTGGATGGATCTTTAACTTTGGCGGTAGTTGTAGTCGATAAGACACTGTGCCTATACGCCGCTCGATGGGAAAGGGGCCTTCATATCTACGTATCAACCCCTTGTGTACTGGTCGCAATGACTTGAACTGTTGTGGTAGTAGCTTCACCATTACAAGGTCCCTTTCCTTGAACTCGACCGCTCGTCGCTTAAGATCTGCCCACTTCTTCATCTTTTTGGCGGCTTTGTTCAATGATGCTCGAGCCAAGTCAGTTTCCTCCTGTATGGACTTGGCGAATGTGTATGCTGCGGGGCTGCTCCCTGTGTAGCCCGTGGCAATGTTATGAGGTGTCATCGGTTGCCTGCCTGTGGCTAACTCAAATGGACTTCGTCCAGTAGATTCGCTCCGCTGCAAATTATAAGAGAACTGGGCTGTGTCTAAGAGTTTTGCCCAATCTCGTTGGTTGGCACTCACATAGTGCCACAAGTATAGCTCTAGTAGCGCATTCACCCGCTCTGTCTGCCCATCCGTTTGCGGGTGGAAGCTCGTTGAGAAAGCAAGATCGGACCCCAAAAGCTTGAACAGCTCGGACCAAACTTCCCCGTGAAGCGGGGGTCGCGATCACTCACAATGGTCTTCGGAATGCCCCAATGCTTGACCACATGCTTAGTGAAAAGCTTGGCTGTGTCAACGGCAGTGATGTCTGGCGGTGCAGCAATAAAGATGGCATACTTAGAAAATCTGTCCACTACGACAATGATAGTCCCGCACCCTTCTGACTTGGGTAGTGCCGTAATGAAGTCCATGGATATGCTCTCGAATGGGTGCTCAGGAATGGGAAGTGGTTGTAGGAGACCGGCTGGCTGCTGTTGTTCCACCTTGTCTTGTTGGCACACAAGACAAGTCCTCACATAGGCCTCCACATCCTCCCGCATCCTTGGCCAATAATAAGAATCCTCCATGAGTGCCATAGTGCGATGCATCCCCGGGTGGCCCGCCCACTTTGTATCATGACACTCCTTGAGTATTTCCCGGCGCAAATTTCCCCACTTGGGCACAAAGAGGCGGTCTCCCTTAGTGAATAGCAAGCCATCTCGAATCCAAAACCGTCGGGTTTTGCCTTCCCTAGCAAAGTCCATGATGTTCTTTGCCATCGGGTCTTGATCAAGCCCTTCCCGTATGCGATCCTTCAACATGCTTGCGGGTTGGCTTATGGCTGCAAGCTCTACCTTCCAGCTTAAGGCATCGGCTACACGATTGGTTGTCCCCGGCTTGTACTCCAATGTGTAGTCAAACTCCGCAAGAAACTCCTGCCACCTTGCTTGCTTCGGAGTGAGCTTCTTTTGGGTTTGGAAGTAGCTTGTGGCAACATTGTCTGTCCGCACAATAAACTTGCTCCCAAGCAAGTAATGCCTCCATACTCGTAGACAATGGACCACCGCAGTCATCTCCTTCTCATGGACTGTGTAGCGCCGCTCGGCATCATTCAACTTGCGGCTCTCAAAGGCAATAGGATGCCCATTTTGCATAAGAACGCCCCCAATGGCATAGTCTGAGGCATCAGTGTGCACCTCGTATGACTTTGTGTGATCCGGCAGGGCTAAGACTGGTTGCTCCGTCACCTTGATCTTTAGCTCTTCAAATGCTTCCCGGCACTTTGGATCCCACTCCCACTTCTTGTTCTTCTTCAAGAGATTAGTGTGGGGTGTGGCAATGTTAGAATACCCCTCTATGAAGCGCCGATAATAGTTGGCTAGCCCCAGAAAAGATCGGAGTTGGGGCACATTGGTTGGAGCCTCCCAATCTCGTATAGCCTTCACCTTGGCCTCTTCCATCATGATATGCCCGGTCTTGATGTTGTGGCCCAAGAATGACACCTCATCTCGGGCAAAAGAGCACTTCTCCAATTTGATGTAAAGTTCATTCTCCCGAAGTGCCTGAAACACCTTTCTCAAATGCTCCACGTGTTCCTCCAACGTGGATGAGTAGATAACAATATCATCAAGGTAAACAACCACAAATTTATCCAAGTAAGGGTGGATACCTTGTTCATGAGGGTGCAAAACGTGGCCGGGGCATTGGTGAGACCAAAGGGCATAACTAGAAATTCATAAGACCCGTACCTCGTCACCATGGCGGTCTTTGGTTCGTCCCCAACGGCAATCCGCACTTGCCAATATCCGGACCGCAAGTCTATCTTTGAAAACCACTTGGCCCCTCCAAGTTGGTCGAACAACTCTCCAATGAGTGGTATAGGGTACTTGTTCCGGACCGTCAACTTGTTCAAGGCCCTATAGTCCACGCACATGCGTAAAGATCCATCATGCTTCTTTTGAAAGAGCACTGGTGCACCATATGGGGACTTGGATGGCTGGATCATCCCCGCATCAAGTAGTTCCTTGAGTTGTTTCCTCAACTCTTCCAATTCAGGTGGTGCCATCCGATAGGGTGTGCTTGAGGGCGGGCTGGCATCCGCTACTAGCTCGATTTTGTGGTCCACGTCCCTCTTTGGTGGTAGCTTCTTCGGGAGCTCCTTTGGCATAATGTCCTTGAAGTCCTCAAGCACGACCTTGACTTCCATGGGCAACTCCCCCAAGCCCTCGGTCTTTGGCCCTTCGTCTATCTTAGGAACTATGGCATAGGTCTCCTCACTACGCCTAAGTCCCTTTGCGAATTGAATAGCCGACAACATGCTCGGCCCCTTGGCCTCCCTCTTGGCCGGTATAGTGCATGGAGTGTTTGCATCAAGGATATATAAAGAGTCTGAAAATGGTAGAATGCAAGCCCGTACCTCATCGAGCCACTCTAGCCCAAGTACCATGTCATAGTCATCCATGGGCACCACTGTGTAGGAGACATATCCCTGCCATTCTCCTATCGTGGTCTTCACTCCCTTGGCCGCTCCGGCGATTGGTTTGGCCTTTGCATTCACTGACTTGATTGATCCTCCGGTTGGAGTGATGGCAAGCCCCAGCTTCTTCGCCGCCTCCTCCCGGATGAAGTTGTGTGTGGCCCCCGTATCCACTAATGCCTTGACTCGTCGCCCCCTAACCAAGGCATCCACAAACATAGACCCACCCTTGGGTCCTTTGGCGCGCTCCACCTTTGCTTTGACGGCATTGAGGAGCCGTAGAGATCCAATCTGTGTGCCTTCCTCCCGTGGCTCATCATCTTCATCTGCAAGAGCTGCTAGCTTGTTTACTTTTGGGCAATTGGCCATGAAGTGGTCGGTCTTGTGACAGAGGAAGCAAGTCCTTTCCCGGTCATTGGACCTATTGGTTGATGGTCTTGGTGCATTGCCCCTGTTGTAAGTTTGGCTTGTGTTTGACTGGTTGCCTCCCACACTTTTGCCCTTGTCATCCCTCTTGCCTTTGTTGTTGCCATCGTTGGAGGACCGCAACTCAATAAGGCTCTCGGCATAAGCGATTGCCGTAGCCAAATCCTGCACTTGACGGCGTTGGAGCTCCTGTTTTGCCCATGGCCTGAGCCCATCAAGGAAAGCGAAGAAGGCCTCACGATCCGTCAACTCTGGAATCTCCAATATGATCTCTTGGAACTCCTTGATGTACTCTTTTATAGTTTTGTTGTGTGTGAGCCGTCGTAGGCGTCCCCGAGCCTCATACTCCACATTCTCGGGATAGAATTGTCGCTTGAGCTCGTCTTTGAAGTCTTCCCATGTATTTATGCGGCATGTGCCTCGCTCAATATCGGCGTGTCGCCTCCTCCACCATAGAGTGGCTGTGTCGGTCAGGAATAGGGGCGCTGTGCGAATCTTGGCCTCGTTGTCCCGTACATTCGAGGCTGCAAAGTATTGCTCCAAGTTCCATAGAAAGTTGTCAAGTTCCTTAGCATTGCGAGTCCCATTGTATGGTCTTGGCCTTGGAACATCGATCCTGGTTGGTGCCGTGGCCACATGATCCCCCGCATTGGCCATGGCCCTTTTGCATATAACCATGTCATCCTTGAGAGTTTTGAACTCTTCTTGCAAGGCCTCAAGCATGCCCCTAAACTCATCGAATTGATTCTTCACATCAAAATTGAAAGAGTTAATTTGTTGGAGTACCTGACCTTGAAACTCCTCCCCCGAGGTGTTTTCTTCAAGTTCCCGCACCCTCTCGGCCACATCCTCAAAGGCTTGGGAGTGATCCGCCGTGTATTGCTCCAGTCGGATCATCCGGTTCTCCATGCCACCCATGAAGTCGACTGAGGGTTCCCTTGACTGGCCTCGGCCCTTCCTCGGTGCCTTCTCCGGCTTCTCGGGTTGTTGGACCACCCCTGAGTCCGACATTCTTTCTTCTAGCAAACACCAACGAACAACCTTGAGTGCGGAAGCTTTAAGAGCCGACCTAGGCTCTGATACCACTTGTCACGGGATGAGAGCTTTCACCCAAACTTTCTCGAACCCGTGCGGCACTTGACTAGTAACCCCGCGTCGCTAGCAAGTCAGCCTTCCTCCCGAGTTGGTTGCTAAAGTGCTAGAAAGAGAGAACACAAAGAGATTTGAGAGAATGCTTTGTATTGCTTGAATACTTGATTGAAAACTTGATTGTTACAAATGAACTCCTCCCCCCTATATATACAAGTTCACCTCCTCAATGGACGGTGATGATCAATTTGATCTAATGGGTAGGAATGATCTTCTAGGATGTTCCACACATCTACAAGCTTCTACATACTTCTAATATGTATTTCTATAAGGTTCTAGAATGACCTACAAAAGAATGTACAAGGGATGTCTAGAATCTTCCGGGGTGCTCCAAAGTGTTCTTCAAGCTTCCGGGAGCTTCCGGATGTCCCAAAGCCTCTCCAATGTATGCCGGAATCTTCTAGAAAGTTGCGGGTCGTGACATTAGGCATGGTTTAAAGCAAGGTAGTTGATGAATTGGAATTCTAAGATATTGTTGATATAATTGTGCGGCACAATGCTGTTGTCAAGGGACAACGTGTCGAATTTGAAGCCTTATGGGTTCCGTTGTTCTCTCATCCCCTTATTTTTGCTCCTCGAAAAATATAAATGCAAATGAAGAAGGGAAAAAATGAAGATAAGAAACCTGTGGAGAACACACGGCATAAACAAATTATATATTTTATTCTTCCCCATATACACAAAAAAGAAATCAGCAAACCCAACAAACCGTAGCTCTTGTTCATCGAAATCAATGGCTTCTTTAAATTTGTTCTTCCCTCCAGTTTTAACCACCCAAAGAAGAGTTGTAAGAACTGGTGCCACAACTTCGAAATCTTCTGGTGCCAGAAGCACTGAGGAGAAGGGGATACTTGATTTCATACTTGGGCACCTGCTAAAGCAAGACCAGTTCTGTGAGACTGATCCCATCATGAAGAAGGTGGAACAGAAGAATACTGGAGGCACCGGCAGCCGGAGCAGCCAGGCCGCTGCCCCGCAGCAGAAAAAGAACGGTGGGTTTGATCTTGGTGGTCTGTTTTCCAAGAAATAGTTTGTGTATTAATGTTGTTGATATACAGCAAGATTCATTGTGGTTTCTGATTATGCACCTAGCATTTGAATTGAACATCTGAGTTTGAGATGGAGTGTATCGATTTATCCATGTTTATGGCGCTTTTTGGTACTTGAATTCATTGCAAGGTTGTTGTGTTACAGTTCACATACTTCATTCACAAAAAATGAATAAATATGCATACTTTTTTTCGATCAAGATTTATCATTTAATGAATATTAAGCTTTTTTCATCGTAAATGAAATATTAATTTTACATTCAAATATAGTGTGTTTGTTCAATCATCTCTAGGGTAACTGGCTACTGCAGAAGTAAGGATGGCATCCCACGTGCTTTATCGTTCATTTTCCTGTTATAACTAAAATTTCAAACAGTAAATGTTAGTTCAAATTGGTCTAAACCGTAAGTGACTCGTATCAAAGCGATTTGGTTCCGGTTTCACCTTTTAATGGAACTGGAACCGTCGGTTTTAGAACTATGGTCAGCATACTTCTGTGCGTCTAGCATGTGGCGATTACTCCATCCACTTTCCTCGCTTTGTTAGTAGACACAAACCATGACCTTCGAAGAAGGGGTAATTGTATCAACTATGTATTGACTTGATTTCTGCGCATCATCATGTTACAAGATAATGCGTAAAGGTGGAGTTGATAGTGGAAATATCATCAAAAACAACTTTACAGAGTATTCCATGTCTAAGTACATTGTCACCTTTATATGTGGAAAGAAACACAGCTCCTTCAGCATCCTTGATCTGTTTGGAATTAACGAGGTGGAGAGGATGATGGCCTTGCGTATGCAGCATTCCTGTTTTTGACTGCTCGTATTAACCGCATTTATCACACGTTTCCTAGACCCATTACGGGTATTATGGTGATTCTTCTCTATGTTTTTATGTTTTTTCATATCTTGAAATTGCTCGAGTTCTTGAACTATTTCATTCATCGTAGGCCGTAGCTTAGACTCACGCACAGTAAAGCAATGCTAGCTACCTTCTGTGCTAGATAGGGTCAAGCCCATTCCACCAGCTTGTGCTTGCCGGGTGGTCTATTCTTGTCGATCGCTCTCCTGCCTGAAAGAAGCTCAAGGAACACAACACCGTAACTGTACACATCACTCTTGGTGGTCAAATGACCTGAAATCACATAAATTTGAAACCCAACTCAGATATCCAGACCAACAACTGCCTTAGGCTTATAAAATCTTCAGCTACATTGAATAGAGACTTATTAACACGTTGGCTTGGCCAGAATCAAGTATATTACTTTAAAGGTTCCACAAGTATTCTAGAGGATTTCGAATAGCACAATACAAAAAATAAGCAAGAAGGGAAGCTAAATTTACGAGTTAAATCGGAAGAGGACCATATGGTTTGGCAATCAGCATCGATCCCTGCACGGATTGAGATAATCCACTCCAACATTAAATTGCTTGTTCCGCTATTTTTTATTCATTTTGGCTACCAAATCATAAAACAAGAAAGAGTAATGCATGATTCAAAATTATACCAGCAGCTAGGTATTCTGAAGCTGCATATCCATACGTTCCCACAACCCTTGTGGACACATGGCTTTTATCACCCAATGGCCCATCCTTAGCCAATCCAAAATCAGAGAGTTTTGCATTGTACTTCTGCCATATCATAAGAGAAGAAACTTTACTATTTTAGCACATCTGTCAACATTCTCGGATAGTCTCTACTGACAAAGTGAAAAAGTGAGTTGCCCAATTGAGTAATATGTTAGAAGTTTTGAAGTCTCTGTAAATGACTCTGGTTTCGGCACAGTGAAGAAAAGCAAGCCCCTTTGCAGCTCCAAGAGCAACCTTAAGCCGAAGGCTCCAAGAAAGAGGCTGAAAATAAGACCCCCCTGCCAAATAACTAACTCATCATGCTTACTTCATACCAAGATTATTTTTTATACAAATTGTTGAATAAATCAGATAAACTGACTTCGAAAAAGATGATTTTCTAAGCTTCCCCGGGTCAAGAATTCATACACCAAAAGTCTATTATCAGCTTCCAAGCAGTAGCCAATCAGTTTCACAAGATGGGGATGTGAAAATTGGCCCAAATGGTTTACTTCAGCCTACAACACAATGGATTCAACAAACTAAATTAAAGCACAATAATTAGCCATTCATCAACAAAACAATAGATTTTCCTTTCTTATCTTTATAACAAAAGTAAACCTGCCAAGGCCGGTCCCAAGCCCGGATAAAGTTGGAGGGTTGCTTCAGGTAACCAACCAACGTAAGACATTGACAAATTTCTATATAGCCGACCCGATTTACTGGGATAAAGATTAGATAGATTGATTGATCTTCATACCAAAAGTTATAATTGTTGTTAGTAATCCACCGCAAATCTTTTAAATACAATATTATATACAAGCAACAACAAACGGCGAAACTATAATGTGCATCATATAAATTTGCAACTTTAGCAAAACATGAGAAACTCACCAACCACTCTCGATGGCACTGAAGACTTTCTTGGTTAAGTTTCTTGACAGCAATAACCAAGCCTGTCCGGGGTTTTGCAGCAGTGAATAAATTTTCACCAATCCAGCCTTTAAAAATTGAACCAAATCCACCTTCTCCCACAACACTATCGGGTCGAAAATTCCAACTTAAGATCGCAGTAACTAAAGCTCTTCAGATTAGGCGACTGCAAAATCTTGCCCTCGGTTTGAGGAACAGATTGAACCGTAAACAACTTGCTAGTAGAAATGCTTATATCATTCCCTTCCGTACTAACATATTTTGAAATTTACTCCTGGATTGGTCAGATAATGAACTATTGCTTGCTAGACAATGTATAATCAAAGATATTAACAAAATTAGCCCAAACTCATACCAAATTCCTGTGATCCCCTCCCATAAAACAAAACAACCCGATAAAATTGAAGTACACAAGTTTCAAAACCAAGAAACTTGCAGAGAAAAATAATAAAAGAATCTAGTAAGCCTAAACTACATATTGCAAGACTCAGTGTAAACATTCACTGAAATCATTAATCTTCGCATGGCCTCATTTCCTTGAAAGCCAAGCAGAAAATTGCAGGCAAGGATTAAAAAGTTACCAGTGTGAAGAGGGCCTTGTTTCTAGTACTCGAACAAATCCCCATCAATAGAAAACCAAGTAAACACTATCAATTTCTTGGTCTCAGAAAATTCTGCAGAGTAAAAGCTGTCAGAGAATCAAATGAAATAGATCTAAAAAGGGTGTGAGGCAAGCTGAAAAGAGAAGAAAAGATGAAAAGTTGAACTATAAATATATAATGTTCATATCCGGTATGGCTCAGACTTCACATTTGAAAAGCTCCTACCTTTGGTTACATTAAGCACACACCCACCAATTCCTATGCACAAGCAGCAAGAAAAGCATTAAAGATAATCTTTAACAAACGAGCAAAAGGAACAAGATTCACATATAAAAAGAAGCTGTCAGCGTATGAAGACGGAAAAAAAAAATTTGATAAAAAATGTATATCTAATTTAGACTCAAAATTGAGTAAATTGAAATGGGAGGTTCATTAGGAATAATAGAGGAAGGTTGGAGAAAATATGGCGGCCCAATTACAGCTTCAACTGGATATGCGTTTGCTTTTATCAACTCCATCTTATTTACAAGATATACTCTGATCAATTTACAGTAGGATTTCAGCCCTCAGAAGATCTTCATGTCAAACATTCAATGTTCTTAGTTCTTCGACACTTCCGCTTAATTATATTTCCGGCTAAGCTATCATTAAAGTGATGCAGTAAATTCCGATAAAATTTAGAGATCCAGCTGCCATAGAACCGTCCCATTTGTTATGCAGGCCCTCGGCGCGGGGAGCCCGTAAATTAATTTTATTTTACGTTAATTTGTAATTTTGTTTTTTATAATATTTTGAAAAATAAGCCTTTTTTTTTTATGTGGGACGAATAAAAAGGAAAGACGTTAGAGTAAGAAAAATTTCCTTTTTATTTGTTTCCTTTTTTTCTTTTTGACTGCGATTGTATATATATAAACCACAGTTGAAGTGTACCTGATATTTCACCTGCATACAGAAAACCTCGAACCCTAACCCCTCGCCGTTTCCAGATCTGCGAACGTCAAATTCTTTAATGGGTTCCAAGAGGCCCGATTTCGGCGATGGTGCGAGCCCTGGGTGCGTTACGATCCTTCTATTCATTTATTTCATGTATTTGCATGTATTACTGAAGATTTGTGGGTTTGAATGTTTTGATTTTCAGGAAGATTTTCATCGGTGGTCTGTCGAGGGAAACTACTTTAGGTTCGATTTTATTTTAAACTGTTTTCCAATTTTTTTTTTCTGTTTGCTTTGTGAATTTTCTGTTACGTAAATGGATGGATTTGATTCTACAGATACATTCGTGAAGTATTTTGGAAAGTATGGAGAGATAACGGATTCCGTGATAATGAAAGATCGGTTTACTGGTCGACCCAGGGGGTTTGGCTTCATCACTTATGCGGACCCTGCTGCTGTAGACACTGTTATTGCTGAAACCCATATAATCAATGGGAAACAGGTATATGCTTTATTTATTGTCGTTGCGGCTTTCTTATATTTGACATTGAACTTTGTTGAATTTCGATGCAGCTTAGTTCTAATGAAAATTAAAGTCACAAGCTTTTGTAAGGACGAAAATGTTGTGTTGTTTGGTACATTTATATTGGTGTTCCGCATAATGGATAATTATATTCGACTTATAGTTTGTACCCTACTTCGTATATGTATTATGTATTTAACTGTGAGGTTTTAGGTTTAAGTCTGAAATAGTCGGCTGCCTGGGCCTAAATGTAGGAAATGCCTAACCAGTTTGAATATTAGTATTTCGAAGCATGCCTAAGCCCCGAATTCAGAAAGGTGCAAGCATTCATTTAAGTTTGTGCCTTGCTTTTTCTTGTGCCCTTCTTCCCAGTGTGTTCTATGGACTTACCTTTGTCATTAATACCATATTCTTTTTTTCTTTCTTTCTTTATTTCTCTCCCTTTCTCTTCTCGGTTTTTAATTTATTCTACTCCTCTCTTGTTTTTTTCCTTTTCTCCTGTCATTTTTCTTTTTCCCCAAGGTACAGAAAATGTTTACATATAATTGCTGAAATGAAATAAATTTGCTGAAATCTTGAAATATGCTGTACTTCATTGCATTATGTGACTTCGTGCTTAGACTATAATCTATAAATATACTCTTGATCAAATTTGCTGGTTGGTTATTTAGTGTGTTGATTGGTAAATGCCACGAGCTGAATTATATATATATATATTGGAAACTCAGGTGATTATTTTATTAGTTCTGTGATGTGCCTGAATGATACTTTTTGCATGTTTATCAACTCATTTCTGTTTTCTACTGTCTACTTGCTGGAATTCTCATGTACTGATACCTTGTGACCAGGTTGAGATCAAAAGAACTATTCCCAAAGGATCCGGTGATTCCAAAGACTTCAAAACTAAAAAGGTATTTGTTGGCGGGATTCCCACTACTGTAACTGAAGGTGCGTATAGGATATTTGGTGATCCCTTCTTACTCATGTATTTGTATACTTTTGGTTGCTAACCTTGTTTGTTTTTTGAATTTATTCAATGCTGGTGATTTTCTTTGTACTTAGAGGAGTTAAAGGGTTTCTTTTCCAAGTATGGAGAGGTTGTGGAGCATGAGATTATAAGAGATCACGTGTCCAAGAGGTCTCGAGGATTTGGATTCGTTGTGTTTGACAATGAACAAGTTGTAGATACTCTGCTGGCTAATGGAAATATGATTGATATGTCAGGCACCCAGGTAAGTTCCGTGTGATGGTTTCCCCTGATGGTGGTGGTAATTAGAATACATCTATTCTTTACCCTTTTTGTTTCTTTATCGGTGAGATATTGAAGCTATTTTATTGGGTAAATCATATCATTATAGTAATTTCAACCACCTGTTGTTAGATTACCGCGGTAGATTCGGGTTTTAGGTTCCAATTTCAAATTGCAATTTAAGTGTTAGCTGACGAAATATTGCAGGTCGAAGTTTTAGGTTAACTTACTTCTTTGTTGTAGGTTGAGATCAAGAAGGCTGAACCAAAGAAACCCTCAAACCCAAATCCTACTCCAGGATATGGTAGTAACTCTAGGGGTCGTGGAAATTATGGGGATAGTTATGGTGGTTTTGACTATGAAAGTGGTGGTTTTGGTCCTGCTTCCTATAGGTCAGCAGGATCAGGTTTTGGTGGTAGGTTTGATGACTATGGTGGATATGGTGGTGGAAATGAATTTGGTGGTCGATATGGGGATTATGGCAGTTCCGAATTTGGCTATCGAGGTGATGGCCCCCTTGGCTACTCTAGTCGTTTTGGTTCTTATGGGGGAGGCTTCGGTGGGGTATATGGTGGTGGGTTAGGTGGCTATAGCCGAGGAGGTGGTTATGGTAGTTATGGTGGCTCTGGCCCTGGTGCTGGTTATGATTCAGGCCCTGGTGCTGGTTATAGTGGAGCAGGAGGGTATTATGGAGGCAGGTCAGGTTATGGTGGCGGTAGTCGTTACCATCCTTACGCCAGGTAGATGTTGCCCTAAGCATCCTCTAGTTCTCTCATGTCTGCTTCATATGGCTCAGAATCTACTAGATTTCCAAGGACTAGCAAGGAGAATATATAGGGGGAAGATCGATAAGAAGATCCCTAGTTTTTTAATTTTTTGTTACTTATTCCTTCTATGCTTAGTTTGGTTGCCCTTGAACCGTGTGGATTAGATACCTATAATGTGATAATGTTTAAGCTGTCATGAGCTAGATATATTATGTATGAATTTTATCTAGTTTTACGACTGAGTATAGATTGGCCTTTTCCGCTGCAAGGTCTTTTCTGTCTAGACCATTTGTTTTATAGAATTTTGCATATGCTGCAAAAGCAATTTGTAAGGCAGTTATCACCACTCAAGGCTCTGCCCCCATTTAGTCGTCACTCTTTAAATTTCTACTCGCTATGAGACCAATCAGTTTTTTTTGTCGAGATTACCATCACATTACTTTGGCCTCAACTAGTTACAGTCTTAGAGTGTCATGCTCCCCGTAAAACCAACCAGTTCTTTTAGTTAATACCAGTTTTTTTAGTTAATATAAGATAAGATCAAGTCAAATATAGCTTGGTCCTTGGCTAGTTTGACTAGTTATCACTCACTGCTAAGATTCATGGGTAATGTTAATGGAGTTCTGTTATTCAGTAACACGAAAAGGGAAGCAACAGCCAACAGCGAACTTCAATTTGTAAAACGACCTGTATATCTGTGGGTTGTAATTAACAGAGCTTCGAATTTTTGGTGTCAATTCTGGTGGCAGATTCTGCACTAGTTCAGGGGCTTAATATCATACCACGTCACCTTTCTTTCGACATTCACAGCCCCATCTATTTTTTTTCTGTGCCCGTTTTGCAACATCATTTTTTACTATCTAATTCTACGTCATTATTCCTTTATTTAACGTGTTAATGTCTATACCAAAAATAATTAATTAAATAACTAAATAATATTAAAAATTATAAAAAAAAGTATATTCATAATTAAAATTAGAATATTACAATAATAATTAAAATAAAAAATTATATCACAATTAAAAATTGAAATTATGTTACAACAATAATTATTTCAACTTTAACATGTTAATATATTCAACAAAATAATTAATTAAATAGATAACAAAACGTTAAAAATTATAATTTAAATTAAAATGATATTAATAATTAAAATCTTAAATTTATATTATAATTTTAGAGAAAAACTACTTTTTTTTAAAATTATTAAATTAAAGTAATATTTTAACAAATTTAAATTTTTTTTGAAAAAGCCGTTGGCTCATTTTCAAATGAGCTCAACCGCTCTTTCGACTGTATAGATATCAAGGAGTGTGGCCTATGGTGGGCTTGGGAAGGTCAGGGATGTGGGGGTAACTCTAAAAATGTAAGGGGCCCACATTTTCTTACATTTTTGGGTTACCCTCACGTCCCCGAACCTCCCGGTGGGCTTGGGGTATAGCTAAGTACCCCATCGTATGTGTTTTTATCAGGGCAAGAAATCGTCATAGCACATATAATGGGGGACTGCCTAAGCCCGACCTAGGCAACATAATGGCACCGTCCAATAAGCATTTTTGCTGACTGGGCAGCTAAGAGAGCCATTAGGCTCATTTGAAAATGAGCACGACTCTTTTAATTTTTTTTTTTAAATTTACTTTTTTTTAATATTTTAAATAAAAAGCAAGTTTTTTCCTTTATAAATTATGATGTAATTTAACTGTTAACGTATTTTTTAATGTTTTGTTATCTATTTAATTATTTTTTACAGATATATTATAACGTCAAAATTGAAATAGATTTATCTTTAATTATTGTCCTAAGTTCTAATTGTGTTGGTAGTTTTTTCTTATTATTGTAATATTCTAATTTTAATTTTTAATGTTTTTTTTTATTAATTAATTTTGATAAGTACGTTAACTCGTTAAATATAAATGGATAATGATATGAAAAATGATGGTAAATGGGACCCAAAATAAGGGTTGGTGGAGCTGAATTTCAGTGAGGGGTGGGTGATGTGGCAGGTTGTGAATGGTATTAAGCCCCTGGCAAGGGGGTGAACCATTTTACATGGCCTCTTATGCTTCTCTCTGTTTCTTTTCTTCTTTTTTTGTAGGAATTTGATCCTCTTCATTTTTCCATGTAAATTTTTTTTTTAAACAAGCCTGTAAAACTTTTTGATTTCATATGTTCTGTCAATAGTTAATAAAGTCAATTCTTTTATGTTTTGGAGCGTACACAATTTTAAAATTCGATTTTGGAAATGAATTGTGTTTGTACAAAATTTCATTCAATTTTCTGCAGCGTATTTACATTAATTGAGAATTTTATGGAACTATAATGTTCGATTATTCAAGAAATACTATCGTTATATTTTGTACGTTTCGTAACTTCATAGCCACTTTTGAATCGACTTCTCCATGGCTGGAGCATAGTAGCAATATACGAATCGATATGCATCTTTTTATTCTGTCGTTATTAACCGATTTAACCACCAAATTGCCTTTGATTTCTTCCCCATTTTGCTATATTGAATCAACTTATCACATTTTACCGCGGGGCAACCCATAAAAACCCAAGAATTAGTTGGGGATTTTGGCGCGAGTTGGGGAAAAAAAGAAGACCGACGATACAACATTCAATGAGTCTCTGCAAGTCTTCTTTTCAGATCCCGATTTGAAACAAATAAAGAGGATAATTGAAGTGAAATGTCAAATATATGGCATGAAATAGTTCAATTTGTGTATTGCCGTTTAACATGTCCTAAACGTTGAGGGCCGATGCCCATTCATACAGCATTAAGCATCAAAACTTTTCTTGTTGAGATAGGGAAGATAGAAAAACGTTTTAGTGATAGATATTGTGAATAATACCATCTTCATGCAATATTTACTTAGTTCAGCAGAAACTAAATGAGATTTCATTCATTTACAAGACCAAGCTAGCGCTGTACGTGTGAATAAATAAGAATCTAAAATCATTTTAGTAAAATATAGGCATTGAAACAGAATCAAATAAAAATTTCATTTCAATTCCAATAAACCGCTAAATTGGTTTGATTTGTAGCTTGGGAATTAAGATTTATTGATTAAATGGAACCAAATCACACGTTTGATATGTAATTTGGAAAGAAAAATAAAGTACATAATATTTAAAATTTAGTTGAACTTGTTAATCTCATTATCAAGCAACAATTTAGATTTTGCTGATAGATTTTGTGTGTGTGTGTATATATATATAGCATATGCCAATCTAAAATATTACTATCACATCTGTCATCTTTATATCCATCAATTTACGTTATGTCATTTTCAATCATACAAATTATGATCATACCACCATATACATTCATATTACCTTATTAAAATTTCAAAAAATTAAATATAATAATACTATATAATCATTTCATAATTTAAATTTAAAAAAATTAAAACCAAAATAAAAAAGAACGTTACAATTATCACATAAT
Source organism: Haberlea rhodopensis (assembly GCA_907163345.1). Taxonomy (NCBI): domain Eukaryota; kingdom Viridiplantae; phylum Streptophyta; class Magnoliopsida; order Lamiales; family Gesneriaceae; genus Haberlea; species Haberlea rhodopensis. The sequence continues at coordinate 7,423,160 of CAJQUN010000025.1, forward strand.
TTTACAAAAAAAAAAATTATATGCACGCAACGCATGCCCTTTTAAACTAGTGTGTATATATATATATGAAAAAGACAAAACTAAAGGAAAAAAGAATTTTGAAGTGTAAAGCACAATTTAAATTGAAATCGAAATCATAAGTGGTTTTCAGAACAATGTCTTTGACTAGTGGTTATCTATTTCTAATACCCTTTTAAACTAGTGTGTATATATATATAAGAAAAAGACAAAACTAAAGGAAAAAAGAATTTTGAAGTGTAAAGCACAATTTAAATTGAAATCGAAATCATAAGTGGTTTTCAGAACAATGTCTTTGACTAGTGGTTGTTATCTATTTCTAATATAAAAGGTCTCATGTTCGATTCTTCCCCCTCCCATGATTAATAATAATATTAAAAAAAAAAGTGGTATATCGATTGGTTAGGAAATAGCAACAAAAAAAAAGTGATGCCATGCACAAACTTCGTAATGCTCATGTACCAGAGAGAACCAAATTAAGCCAAACAAACACTAAGGTACTATTTACTTTAATACATCTGTTGTAGAATCAAACTACACAACAAAGAAAACATCAAGAAATCGTCCGTTGTAATATCAAACCACAAAACATCTGCAAAGTGGGCAGGATTCGTTCTTAGCCAACCACTTCATGATACAAGAATGATGAAACCTATGATCGCATGCAGTGATCGAGGCGCGAATTTCACCATCTTTGTATTCCTCCAGACAGATCGTGCAGCCGCCGCCAGTTTCTTGTGGATTATCTTGAATATTGTAAGTTTTGGACACTATTTGACCAGAATCGAGCCTCCTCTGTAGTGGTGGTGATTGTGAGTAGGTGACATAGGCTATTTCCAGTTCCGGTACTTGATCGGCTCGGAAGTCGTCCGTCTCCCGATATATGTTAGCACAACAGCATTGAACCAGAAGCCAAACAATGGAAATTGCTAAGATGATCTCTACTATTGATAGTGCAGCGATCAGTTCCCTAAACTGAAAGATCTCTGAAGCCATGATTAGGGTTTTAGAGAAATTGTAAATAATGATCGAATGACAACTTTTAAGTCTTGTTTGTTCTATATACGATCGCAGCGATTCAGACGATAATCCCAGAAGAAGTTAGGATATATATATACTGAAAAACAATATGGATTAGAATTGGACTAGGAAACGATTACTTAGCTACATGTGTGTTTTGAGAACCCACCGGTTGCGTAACCTTAACAAATTAATCTGAATAAAGTTTATAATAACGTTGTTGCGTAAATTTTAAAAATGATCCCGTACAATAAGTATCTTTGGAATACTAACTATCAAACGTTTGGAAGTAATCAAATATAGTCACATGTAAATTGTTTTTAATTAAAAATAATCCTAAAACTTTTGTTTGAATGAATTCTATTTCCAACTTTTGTTTTTAATCAAAAGTGGTTTCAAAGCATTATATTCAATTTTGATACCAATTTTGTTACAATTAATTTATGTGTTGAGAGTTGTCACACATTGGAAAACTAGATGATATGTTAGCTCTTTATAATTTACATGGATTACTCCGCTCATTGCCAATTAGTTTTGAGTTGGAATCCAATGTATTCTTAACATGTTATCAGAGCAGACTTTTCATGCGATTGTCTATTCCGCCCACATGCTCAACGTCACCGCGTTGTCAATTCACGTATTTGCGTTATATAACATCACAGGTGATGAGTGCATGTTGAGAGTTGCCCCACATTGAGAAACTATAAGTTATATTAGCTCTTTATAACATATATATAGATTACTCCACTCATTGCTAAGATTTTGAGTTGGAACACTATTTATTCTTAACAGAAGTGAGATTATTTTTTATTAAAAACAATTTCTGGTCCATAAGCTTTAATGTTTTTAAACAAGAAAACTACGACTTGTGATATCATATATATGCTAGTGATCACACACCACAAAAATATTACACTCAATGTATCACTCTAGATCTATATTTTCGTTACGTTTTTTAGTAAAATCTGAATTGATATATTAATAATTGGCGAATTAAATATATCACTTGTAGCACAAACCTCATTTATAACTATTTAATTATTAATTCTACTTTGCAATTCAGTTATATAATTATATTAGTCATGCATAGTCATATAAGCAGAACCAACAGTTTGCATTGTCTTCACTTATAAATCGTTATGATTTCCAAAAATTAAACAAGAGATGAGATTTAGCAGGATGACTTTTTTACACCAATAACAACAAGACCTTTAATCCCAATAAATTGAGGTAGGCTACATGAACACTAAAGAGAATCAAGTCAGGTCGGATGAGTGTATCAGTCTTCTCCAAGCGCTTCGATCGGTCTGAATATCATCTTTAATCCACTTGAACTCCAAGTCTTTGCGTGTGACTTCAAGTCATGTCTTCTTCGATCGTCCTCTTATTCTCGTGAAATGGCCGCAATCTATGGACTACCCTCGGCCCACAGGTGTATTGCTAGACCTACATCGTACGTGACCAAACCAACGTAAGCGACTTTCTTGTATCTTCTCTTTCTATACAAGCTACTTCAGCTCGGTATCTTTGTTTCTTAATCTATCTCTTCTGTTTTACCTCATATTCAACTAAACATACACATATATTCCTCACTCATCCAACGAAGAGGATGATTTTTTTATAATTATACAAAATTGTATGTATTAAAGCTGAATGTGTGAAGGGTAATTTTGGTATTAGGAAAAAGTCTTCACAAAAAAAGTTATTATTGGGGACTTTGCTTTATTAATAGTAATAGATGATAGATATTAAATGGTTACATTTTAGGTTTATACCGTAAATAAAAACCAACAATTTATTAAAAAAAATTTGAATTTTTATTATTTTTTTATGATTATGTTTGAGATAAATGATATTTTTTGGGATTGAATATTTCATCTACTAAAGTTACCAAGACGATTTTTACAACCTTCTCCAATTTAATATATGCTAGCGATCGATGCACACATATTGCCTGTGTAATGAAATTTTAAATTTTATATATTATATATATATATTAAATTTTTATATCTGAAATATACTAAATGCAATGTGAATAATTAGAAGACCAAAAACACAACGAAACCAAGTTACAACACCAACTTTGCAATTTTCCCTTCAGAAAAATCATATCAAAAAATTCCTGCAAAGTGGGCACGTGTCGTTCTCCGACAACCATGACATGATACAGCCAGCATGAAACCTATGATCGCATGCCGTTATAGCAGCTCGATTTTCGCCATCTTTGTATTCCTCCAGACAGATAGCGCAGCCACCACCACCACCACCGGGTTCGTTCGAGTTTTCTTGAATGCAAGTGTCATACACTATCTCCGCATCCGTCTCGAGCAGCCTTTGCCTCTGTATTCGTGCGGTGGTGACGTGGACTGTTTCCGGCTCCAGATGATGGCCTTGGATTGCTGACGAACGCTTAAAAATGCACCATAGTAAGAGGAGCCATAAGCCGTAGAATATTGTGAACAGGATCAGCAACTGAGTTAATAGCTCTGCGAACGAAGTTTCTGACCCCATGATTAGGGTTTCATGAGATAGAGAATCAAGCTTTTCACTTATATGTATATATTTATAGGCGATGTTTAATTTTAGGGTTTAATTCATATGAGTTTGTATGTTGTGGATTAGTTTTAGGTTTTGACTAGGAAACTATATATATTTGTAGCATTATTATTTACTGAATAGATAATTATTTCTAAGCAACAATTATACAAGCATTATCAAAAGTTTCTTAATTTTTTTTTTTTTTTGGGTTTTTGTTTTTGTTTTTGTTTTTGACGAAAACCGATGAAAGCAATAACATCAGCTTCAGGTGCGCGTAATGCCGTTTGTGATAGTATACGAACAACTGAGAGATCATCAGTTTCTTAATTACAAGGTCTTCAGGTGTAAGCATGTTTTTTTAGTTTAAAAAATGTAATATTAAATTATTAAGATATATATTAATATACATGTTTAATTGTGTTTATATTTATTGTATTATTAATATACGTGCATAATTAAAATGTTATTTAAGCTATTAAATTTTCATTTATGATATTATATAATGTATAGTTTATGTACTAAACTTTTAATTAAATAATGGCATTCTATTCCATCATTGTAAATGTAAATATATCTTACGTTTCATCATATTAATAACCCACTCTTTCACCTTTCGATTTAATCAAGCATTTATTCCACTAGATATACACACGTTATATTAGTCTCTCCCTCTAGTTTTCATAATTATTGTTTTAGCCCCTATAGTTTGAACATTTTCCTACATTATATTTTTATATCAATCACAGGGAATATAGTTGTAATTTATATTTACAAATTAGAGAGGATGCTATTGTAATAAGGGAGGCATATGTAATTATTCAAACTAGAGAGGAGAATTTGTAAAACAACTATTCTATAAGGGATGTATATGTAATTATCCTAATAATAACTTTAATGGTTGCTGCATTGTAAGTCTTGTTCCAAATCTCAACTTATCGACTTTTATAACATAGCTTTTTTGTTCAATAATTTTCAAGCCTCCTTCACAACAGTAAACATACATCAAGCCCCAATTTTCTGTTGGAAATGTTTATTTAAATCGAAAGATTAAATCAGTCTAAACAATTGTTAATATAAGTTACACTTATATAAAGAAAAACAGTACAACTTACAGTAACAATTTATAAACTGTAAGGAAAACATAGCAAGAATCTGGAAATGTTTCTGGACGAGGCCACAGCAAGCCGAGTGCCCGTAAACTCAAATGTGCCCGCCTTAGCATCTGGCCTCCTGGACAAGTGAGTTCCAAGGTACAACACCTAATCACCTCTATTCCGATTGAAACAGAACTCCGAGCAGACTAATTCAAACACTAGTAGTGTGCAGCACTCTCAAACACTATGCAATGTATGAATGAAGAATTTTCTGATTTTTGGATGATGAAAACATAAGGCTGGAGCAGTTTATATAGCTGAGCAGCAGGCCTCTCCAAAGGTCTCAGAAATTAAGTGTAATGTTTAGTGGGGTAGATGAAAAGTCTCAACACCTAACATCAGATTAATATGGATTTAAGTCCCACACTTAAATCTGACATCACTTCTGCAGGTAGGTGAAAAGTCTCAAGGGGAATATGAAAAGTCAGGTAGATGAAAAGTCTTTTCAGAAATCCGAGTAGTAAAAAGATAGGGCTGCCTTCGCGGCAACTACACGCGCGTGTGACGCGGCGAGACGAGAGGAGCCGAGCCGAGCGGACGGGCGGATGGCGCGCGAGGGGCACCCATCTTTTCTACTTAATTACACTCTATTGATTTGTATCTCATTATAAACAAACCATAAGTGTCTTAACTTTTCAATATGGGATTTCTTTAGCCTAATTGACAATTCATAATTAACTTACCATAATTTTGTTCTCATTAACAAAATTAATAATAATTATTGTGCTTTTAACAATTAAACCCAATTATCCTTTTATTAATCCCAACAATCCCCCACATGAATGCAATATGGCGAAAAAATTACACAATGCACCTAGATGAAGATTTGAGAGTACTTTGAGAATCCACTGCATCAGGATAGGTGGTGGTTAACCTTGAACCTTCCTTAGTAAAGTATCATCGGGTATACTTGTCAACCAGTGGACGTGATGCCTTGAACAGTTCGACGTTTTATGTATAACAAGACAACAATACTCACACACCTTCATCTCCACACTATTATTGGTTCTTTCGTTGTTGTCCATTTTGGCCCTGGACTGCCTTGGATGTTTCATCGAATGCTCTAGAGATTTAGCCCTCAGGTCATCTCATAGAAGCGGCCCCTTCACATTCGATATAGGCGATTTCTCCTAAAGAGTATCCTGTCATACCCCACTTTAATATCTCGAGATAGAAGAATCATTAAGAGCATGAGCTCAGCCTTCCCAAATACAGGTTTATAACTCTTTCATCACAGGAATATGTAAGGAACTCAATTTCCCGAGTGCTTTGTTCGACCCCCCCACAATTCGGTTTTCTCAGTGAACCTGCAAATTGGACTTTCCAACTCAGGTTGGGTTGCCATCATGGTTGGAAATCAATTTCAAGGGCTTCAACCTCATTCCCCTCGATGAAATCTCTACTTGGTCTCTCGTTAGACCTTTCGTAAATGGGTCTGCAATGTTTTCTTTAGACTTCACATAATCTAGAGAAATAGCACCGGTTTTCAGTAGATTTCTCACAGATTTACATCTCCGGCGTATGTGTCTAGATTTCCCATTATACACATTGTTTTGTGCTCTTCCCATAGCTTTCTGACTATCACCGTGCACGCTAATGAGTGGCACCGATTTTGACCACATTGGAATGTCCTCCAAGAAACTCTGAAGCCAACAGCTTCGTCTGCTGCAAGATCTAAAGCTATGCACTCAGATTTCATAGTTAATCTAGCAATGCACGTATGTTTGCATGATTTCCATGAAACAGTTGCACATCCAAGATATATCCACTCGTGGACTTTATATTCTTGGAGTCCGATATCCAATTCGCATCTGATGATCCTTCAATTACTGCTGGATATCTCGTATAATGTAGTCCGTAGTTAGTAGTGTATCTTAGATATCTAAGAACTCGAACTACTGTCTTCCAGTGCTCATAACTGGGATTACTTGTATATCTGCTCAATCTGTTGACTGAGTTAGCTATATCAGGTCTAGTGCAGTCCATGAGATACATGAGACTACCTATGACCCTAGAGTACTCAAGTTGTTGCACACCTTCTCCGTGATTCTTGCAAAGATTTGACACCACCTCAATAGGTGTTCTCGCGATGGTATTATTTCCCTTGTCAAACCTGTCAAGTATCTTCTCAATATAATGACTCTGGGAGAGAGAATATCCATCTGCATGTTTTGTGATCTTCATCCCAAAAATCACATCTGCAAGACCTAGGTCTGACATCTCAAAATTTCGCGATAACATTTTCTTGGTAATTTTGATGTTATTGTTATTACCAACAATTATCATGTCATCCACGTAGAGACATACTATCACATAGTTTGTATTGTCTTCTTTACGTAGACACATTTATCGCATTGGTTTGTTTTAAACCCATTTGAAAGCATGACGCTATCAAATTTTTTGTGCCATTGTTTAGGTGCTTGATCCATACAAAGATTTCACAAGTCTACACACCTTCGTTTCTTTACCTGGAACTACAAACCCTTCAGGTTGGTCCATGTAAACCTCATCTTCTAACTCTCCATTTAAAAAAGCCGTTTTTACATCCATTTGATGGATCTCTAGATTATATAATGCAGCAAATGCAATTATTAACATTATCGACGTTTTCCTGGATACATGAGCGTATGTGTCGAAATAACACCTTCAGTTTTTCTGTAGCCTTTGACTACAAGTCTAGCCTTGTACTTATCTACTGTACCATCAGCTTTCATCTTCCTCTTGAAGATCCACTTGTGGCCTAGTGGTTTACAACCTGCAGGAAGATCCACTAGTTCCCAAGTATGATTATGTAAGATAGATTCTATCTCATTGTTCACCGCTTCTTTCCAAAGATCAGAGTCTGATGAAGACATTGCTTCCTTGAAAGTAGTCGGATCATTTTCCAACAAGTATGTTAGGAAATCCGAGCCAAAAGACTTCTCTTTTCTAGCTCTTTTACTTCGTCTAGGTGATTCTACATTCTCTTGAGAATCTCTATCCCCCGCATATCTCCCAACATTGGTTTCAGTCAATGTCTGAGTTTTGTGTGGAAAGATTTCCTCAAAGAATGAAGCATCACTAGCCTCAATTATAGTATTTACATGCATTTCTGCGTTATCTGACTTGTTACTAGAAAACGATAGGCGCTACTATCTTGCGCATATCCGATAAATACACATTCCACTATTTTAAGTCCTATCATAGTCCGTTTAGGAGAAGGAATTGGTACCTTTGCTAGACATCCCCAAACCCTTAAAAACTTGTAGCTAGGTGTGCAACCTTTCCACAATTCATAAGGCGTTTTATCCAACTTTTTATGTGTACTCTATTTAGCACATAGTTGGCGGAAAGCAGAGCTTCTCCCCACAAATTTCGAGGTAAGTCGGAACTTATAAGCATTGCATTCATCATTTCCTTAAGCGTTCTATTCTTCCTTTCACCAATATCATTTTGCTCGGGAGAATAAGGCGCAGTGGTTTGATAAATAATGCCACTCTCAGCACATATTTGTGAAAATGGTGACTCATATTCACCTCCTTGATCACTTCGAAGAATTTTAATCTTTTTATCAAGTTGATTCTCAACTTCATTCTTATAGTGAATGAACATATCAATTGCTTCGTCTTTACTTCTCATTAAATAGACATAATAATATATTGTACAATCATCGATAAATGTTATGAAATAATTTTACCGCCTCTAGATTGTACATACTTTAGATCGCATACATCTGTATGGATCAAGTTTAACGGTTCGATGCTTCGCTCAATTGAGTGGAATGAAGACTTGGTTAATTTGGCCTCTACACAAGTCTCACACTTGTGTTTATGACTGTGTTAAATTTAGGTACTAGATTAAGAGACATTAGCCTTTGTAAGGACTTATAATTTACATGTCATAATCTACCATGCCACAAATGTAAAGACTCACAAGAATAATCAAACTTTAAAGTTTTATTAGCCACACTGGCAACAGTCATTACATTATTTTTGCTTATGCTAGCCTCATTTGCTGCATTAACATCAAACTCAACCTTTACACTAGACTTAGCCTTAGGAGCTAAAGTCATTACACTCATCTTGAAGAGGTTATTGGCCAAGTAGCCTTTGCTCACAACCATACCACCCTTGGACAGAATTACTTTGTCGGATTCAAACACAAGCCGAAAGCCTTTTTTGTTCAGCACTGCTCCAGAGATGAGATTCTTTCGGATCTTTGGCACATGGAGCACCTCGGTAAGAGTCAACTCTTTGCCGGAAGTCATCTTTAGCACAACCGTCCCTTTGCCTTCAACTTTTGAGACTGCTGAATTTCCCATGTAGCAGTGTCGTCATTGACTAGTTGATAGGTATTAAACATCCATTTGTTGGCGCATATGTGGCGAATAGCCCCAGTGTCCACCCACCATTCCTTGGAGTTCCCACCAACAAAGTTCACCTCCGACACCACTGCAGTCAGATGCATGTCATCCATGTCTGAGCTCAGGTTGTCCTCAGCAATGTTGGCATGAGCAGGCTTCTTGCCTTTGCCTCTATTTGGGATTGCCTTCCTTTTACCCTCATTGTTTTGACGTTGAGTGCAGTCATTGGCCTTATGGTTAGGTTTACCAAACACATAACAGTCACCGGTGAACCTCCTTGCTGAGTATCTCCCTTGGGATCAAAAATATGCTTGCGTTTATTCCCACGGGAGTTGTCCCCAACTTCAACCATGTTGGCCTTGGAAATCATTCCAAATGATTTCTTGTCAATTTTTCGGTTGTCTTGCTCGATGCGCAGCCTCCTGATAAGATCCTCAAGACTTATCATCTTTCGCTTGTGCTTCAGGTAGCTCTTGAAGTCCTTCCAAGATGGCGGTAATTTTTCAATCATCATCGCCACTTGGAGGGCATCATTTAGCCCCATACCTTCGGCAGCAAGTTCATGATATATCAGCTGCAGCTCTTCGCATTGCTCAACAACACTCTTGCCATCTACTATTCGATAGTCATGGAATCGACCGGCTACAAATTTCTTTGCGCCTGCGTCGTCAACTTTGTATTTCATTTCTAACGATTCCCAAAGATCCTTCGTAGTTTCTTTGGGGGAATACACATTAAAAAGTGCATCGTCAAGAGAATTTAGTACATAGTTACGACAGAGGTAGTCGGTACTCAGCAACGATTCGACTATTACAGCAGATTGAGGATCCTCTTTGTCCTCCACTGGTTTCTCCTCTTTGAGAAACGTGGTCAAGTTCAAGGTGGTCAAGATGAACATCATCTTCTGCTGCCAACGCTTAAAGTTGGAACCTTTGAACTTTTCCGGTTTCTCAAATTGAGAGAACGGTATTGGGTTTCTCAGAACTGGCATAACGACCTCAGCGCCGCTAGCTTTCACCACTGGAATCTCAGTATTCTCAGCAATTCGGTTTGGAATCTGGTCAGCCATTAGCTAAAACAGAACACAAACAACACAACAAAAATAATATCAAATTAGTTTGAAAAACAACAGTATAAAACCTTTGATAGTGCTCAAACAGTGATTGTTTGAAGTTTCGAGAATTATTGTTTTCGAAACTGATTCAACTCCAAAGATAAACAAAACAAAAAAAATTTTGAGTTTACGATTGCTGGAAATGTTTATTTAAATCAAAAAATTAAATCAGTTAAACAATCGTTAATATAAGTTACACTTATATAAAGAAAAAACAGTAGAACTTACGGTAATAGTTTATAAACTGTAAGGAAAACACATTAAGAATCTGGAAATGTTTCTGGACAAGGCCACAGCAAGCGTGTGCCCGTAAACTCAAATTTGCCCGCCTTAGCTTCTGGCCTCCTGGACAAGTGAGTTCCAAGGTACAACGTCCAATCACCTCTGTTCGGATTGAAGCAGAACTCCGAGCAGACTACTTCAAACACTAGTAGTGTGCAGCACTCTCAAACAGTATGCAATGTATGAATGAAGAATTTTCCGATTTTTGGATGATGAAAACATAAGGCTGGAGCAGCTTATATAGCTGAGCAGCAGACCTCTCCATAGGTCTCAGAAATTAAGTGTAATCTTTAGTAGGGTAGATGAAAAGTCTCAACACTAAACATCAGATTAATATGGATTTAAGTCTCACACTTAAATCTGACATCAATTCTGCAGGTAGGTGAAATGTCTCAAGCAGAATATGAAAAGTCGGGTAGATGAAAAGTCTTTTCAGAAATCCGAGTAGTAAAAAGATAGGGCTGCCTTCGCGACAGCGACATGCGCGCGCGAAGCGACGGGACGCTGCGCGGCGAGGCGAGGCTAGCCGAGCCGAGCGGACGGACCGACGGCACGCGAGGGGCACCCATCTTTTCTACTTAACTACACTCTATTGATTTGTATCTCATTATAAACAAACCATAAGTGTCTCAACTTTTCAATATGTGATTTCTTTAGCCTAATGACAATTCATAATTAACTTACCATAATTTTGTTCTCATTAACAAAATTAATAATAATTATTGGACTTTTAACAATTAAACCCAATTATCCTTTTATTAATCCCAACAATCCCCCACATGAATGCAATATGGCGAAAAAATTACACAATGCACCTAGATGAAGATTTGAGAGTACTTTGAGAATCCACTGCATCAGGATAGGTGGTGGTTAACCTTGAACCTTCCTTAGTAAAGTATCATCGGATATACTTGTCAACCAGTGGACGTGATGCCTTGAACAGTTCGACGTTTTATGTATAACAAGACAACAATACTCACACACCTTCATCTCCACACTATTATTGGTTCTTTCGTTGTTGTCCATTTTGGCCCTGGACTGCCTTGGATGTTTCATCGAATGCTCTAGAGATTTAGCCCTCAGGTCATCTCATAGAAGCGGCCCCTTCACATTCGATATAGGCGATTTCTCCTAAAGATTATCCTGTCATACACCACTTTAATATCTCGAGATAGAATAATCATTAAGAGCATGAGCTCAGCCTTCCCAAATACAGGTTTATAACTCTTTCATCACAGGAATAGGTAAGGAACTCAATTTCCCGAGTGCTTTGTTCGACCCCCCCACAATTTGGTTTTCTCATTGAACCTGCAAATTGGACTTTACAATTCAGGTTGGGTTGCCATCATGGTTGGAAATCAATTTCAAGGGCTTCAACCCCATTCCCCTCGATGAAATCTCTATTTGGTCTCTCGTTAGACCTTTCGTAAATGGGTCTGCAATGTTTTCTTTAGACTTCACATAATCTAGAGAAATAACATCGATTTTCAGTAGATTTCTCACAGATTTATGTCTCCGACGTATGTGTCTAGATTTCCCATTATACACATTGTTTTGTGCCCTTCCCATAGCTGACTGACTATCAGAGTGCATGCTAATGGGTGGCATCGGTTTTGATCACATTGGAAAATATGAATAATTCTTATACATATGCTAATGAAACTATGAAAGGGAATGGGGTTGATTTAAAACCATGTCTATGATATTAACTTTTTTTGCATATTTTTCAATGTTACATATACATATTATTCGGGAAGAAATTAAAAAAATGATATGATAGAGTAGATGTTTTTTCAATATTAGTTCTAAAATTTTAGAACTAATCAAATGTAATTCCACAAAAAATATTAATCAATAAGTAGTCACAAACTTTTAATACTAATCAAATATAGTTTCAGATAAATAGTATTTTATTAAAAGTGATCTCATAATTGAATAGGGGGTTTTTGGAATACTTTTGATATAAAAAACAATTTCTATAGGAATATATTGATTAGTACTAAAAGTTTGGATCTAGCGTTGGAAAGACCCCTATTCTATATGACTAGTTTTTAAATTCCATGTTATTCATTGACAAAATGATTTTTTCCTATCTAATTGCTTGGAACAAAAAATTGAAATATTATTTGAAAGAAAAGATTTAATTTTTTTGTGTACTAGGGCCAGTCTAATAAATATGACCTTTTTGGGGGAGGGCGGTTTTATATATTTCTTAGGAGGTGATACTTGTATTTTTACGATAAATAGGGGTGTGCATCGGTTCAGTTAACAGACTGAACTAAGCCGAACAATTTCGGTTCAAACCGAATTTAACCGAAAAATTTTGGTTCAGTTTTGGGTTTTAAAAAAATTGGTTTTTGGTTAACCGAAAACCGAAATTTTAAAAAAAAGTAATTTTTTTAAATGGTTTTACTCCTGATCGTATGAATAAGAATTCGAAAATTAGCTACGTGTTTTCAAATACAATATAATTTATTTTATTTTCTCCTTTAAACTCGATTTTTTTGAATAAATAGCTTCAAAATAATATTAGAAGTTTAAAAATAAAAGGTCAAACTTTCAAAATTCTTTTGAGTCCAATGTATGATGTATTATTGATTGTATTTGTATTGGATTTTCATCAACTAATCATCCAATTCAAAAAAAATAAAAAAACGTTCAAAAAGAAACCGAACCGAAAATGTTCGGTTAAAATCGAAACAAAACCGAACTGAAAATATTCGGTTAAAACCAAAACCTAACCGAACAATTTTGGTTCGATTTTCGATTTTTAAAATTTAGAACCGAAATTTTGGTTCGGTTCGCATGAACACCCCTAGAATTAAATAATGCATTATTGTTTGTTTTATGCTGGCTAGTAGCTGAGTTTGTCCTTGTTTACATTTAGTTAGTTCTTATTTTCCAATCAAGTTATTCTTAACACACATGAACTCCAAATTTTTTGCCTATGTCTTATGTTCCCATTTTCTAAACATATTTATTCCATCCCACGCCATTGCAAAACAAGATAACATGAAAGTATTTTGAGCTGAAAACAGACGTGAAAGATTAATTAGTTTGATTGGTAGACATGCCCGGGTCACATATAACCGTGACCCGGTTCGACGATGGTTCAGTTTGTCTAGAACTATGACACCGTTAACCGGTTGGTTCACAAAATTTTAATCTTCTTTGTTGGTTTCACATTGAAAATAAACCATGCAGAATTGAACTCCAAAACCTCCAACTTATAAGTCTAATACTCTACCAATGAGTTGTCCTTGTGCCCATCAATATATATTATATCTTATATATAATAATCAAATAAATATATCATAATTGTTCGAGATTTGAGTCATTTCCTTTATTTCATGATTTGTCCATGGAAAAAAATACATTCAAGCTCTTTATATATGTTTTTCATCTGAGCGATTTTTAAATTTTGTTGAAACCTTATAAATTAAATTTATTCTTGAAAAGAAAGGATCAGACCGTAACCGTAACTGTAACCGTCGGTTCACGAATCATAACAAAAACCGTCTACAAATGTTATGGTTAAGGATCGAGATTTGTGAACCGATGGTTCTGAACGGAGGCCATGTCTATTGTATGACATGTAGTTGCTTTATGATACATAGATATATATTTGCATACATATATACACACTCCACTTGCTCTTCTAAATTACTTCTTAAAATATATACTTTAATGATATATGTAGGAGGAAGAGATGCTTCATCAAATACACCTGATATACATTATCTTTATATTACCATCATATAAGATGGACGCAACAAGGCTCATATTCCGAAAGTATAATATCATTTGGTGCAGCCTAGAATCATATGAGCTCCTTATAATACTTCCTCTGTAAATAATATACATGAAAAACGTTCTTCGCCTCCTTTGAATGAAACTTGGAAACTCAAAAACACACAAGTTCATCAAAAATCATGTCCTCCAGTTCAAGCTCAACACACTCGCTCTCAAACTGAAGATTCATCCACTTATAGTCGTCCTTCAAGTCACGAACCATCATACAATCTAAAGATTGATTCTCATCCGTCCTCAGGTTCAGTAATTTACTTATACTCGTGCTCACCTCCTCGGTTATACGGTCTCCTACTGGAAATGGTCGAACGTGGCAACCAGACGACAAGGCTTTAGGATAATATGGAAGGGAAACATCATATGTTTCAACCAACGCTTCATTAACCAAATCAAATAGCATCTGATGTTGCCAACATGAGCTGCAGAAATCTGGCCAACTGGTTAACTGATCGTGCTCATGTGGCAAGCAAGCTTCCACATTCTCGAATACTTGTGGGCTTAATGGCTGGTCTGATGCGTGCCACGCTCTTTCAGATGCGTCTTTTGCTATACCAGATTGATCAAGAATGAGCCTCACATAATGTGAGTCGGTATCGTGCCCAACACTTTCGACAAACTTGTCTGTTTATTTGTGGAAAAAGTACCTCTCAATTAAAACCACTCTATACAGAATCATATAAAGATTAATGACTAATATATAGCTGTGGAAATCAGTTGTCAATATATATATATATATATATATATATATATATATATATATATATATATATATATATTGTAAGATGATTGAATGGACTGGATTAATTCAGATTGATCCAATGGACAACACAGATTGGGTATGCATATAAAAGGAAAGGCAGTAGAATACGGTTACGAGAGAGGTAACGCATGCTTTCTGAAATTGCATCCAAAGTCTTCTGAATACAGAGTGCTAGAGAATAAAGCTAAGGGTTCTTCTTCTTCGAAGATTACACACAAGCTAGGTGTTTTCTGGATCGAAACAGGAAAGAACAAATCTTAATTCTCTTCTATAATTCCTGCTGTAATTAAGTTGACGGACTTATGTTTGATTCTCTGTGAAGACTTGTATTCTGTAATTGGTTTCTTGATCATAGTGGATTCAGTTAGGGTGTTTAACCCGAACCTTGGATGTAGGATCTTGATGATCCGAACCAAGTAAATTCGTTGTCTATATGTGATCTTAAGTTTCTGCATTGAATTTATCTTGTTTGATTGGTTTCTGGAATGCATTTCATGATTGATTCTTAACAATAGCTTTTATTAAAAAGGAAATAATTTGAGCAATACCTTCAGAAATTTTGAGCTGTTCGGTAGAAGATAAGTTTTCATGCGAAATGATGTCCGAGTCTGAAATCAAGCATGGATTGCAGCAGTTAACACTCTCAAACATACAAGGGGAATCACCACTCTTCAGTTTCTGTGCTTCCTCTTTAAAACCTTCCATTTTTTTACTATTTTCATTCACTGTATTCAACTTTAAGCCCGCATCCTCTTCCATTCTCTGCATATCATCCGCAGATTCTGTTTTGCATTCGACTGTCTCAATCAAATCCTGTGTTTTCTTCTCTGAATCGCTTGCAACTAGTCTAACAACCTTTACGTCGTCTTCCACAATGATATCTGGACCAGAGCAACCATCTTTTGCTCTCACGAATGAGCCATTTCCAACTAAATCATCACCAACTACCCCAAAATTTAAATTCGAATAAAAAGAATCAGCATTTGACAAGGAGCGGGAGCGTATCGTTCTGAAATACATTGAAGCATGGCCATTTTCGTTAGTTAACCTTGAGCTCCTAGACATATTCAACTTGGAATTTGTTCCATAACTGTTCTCAAACAACCGAGCATATTTATCAAGTGATTCACATAGAGAAGAACTTCTGCTGTGGGAATAGTTCCTCATGGTAATTTCACCAACCCCGCCCATTGTAGTTCCTTCCCTTATATCAACAATGCCTTCTAAAATTTCTGGAGGCGCCATCCATTCATTCTTTTGTTGTGTTTCCACTTTTATTGGTGGGTCTTGACCTTTTTTGTCTGAACGAGTTAGTTTTAGTTCTTGACTAACAGATTGCAATTTTTCTCCTTTAGGGAATGACCAAATTTCCTTCCGCTTGTCTGCAAGTTTACTAGGCTTAAACTTAAGTCTCTGCGACGAATCAAGATCAGGGAACGATCTCGATTTGCTTAACTTTAATTGTCCATTCGAACCGAGACCATTATGGGATAAATGAGTGACTCTCTCATTAGAAATCTGCAAATTTTTAACAAAGAATTCCTTGTCAATTTTGAATATGTCCAATAAATCATTCTCGAACGATCCAATTTTAGCAGCACTAAACATGTTGGATTCCCCGCCATTTGAGTCAGCAGGCTCGGTTCGAGTTATATCCACGGATAGATGAGCATAGTTCTCTTTACTGGGAATGAAAATGATAGGATTTTTCCAGTCCGTGGAGATTTTACTGATGCTATCATCAAGAGACTCTAGATGGTGTATGGAATAAGTTCTCTGTAATCTTGATCTGAGCAAGAAGCCTTCTTTGGTTTGTGCATTGTTGCTTTCCTTATACATCTCTTCCGCAATCAATGCTTTTATGCGTGATTTAAGAGATCGTTTGTTGGTTCTACGAGCTTTTTTCGATTTCTGAGCAAACAAATGGATGTGAATATTATTCAGCCGAACTGGTAGGAAAATCACGTTGTTATACGTAAACTAACACAGGAACTTACAAGAAACGAACTCTGTTTTTCAACCAAAAGCTTTTCAACTTCAGAAGGATCATGAGGAAACAAGCTCATCTTCGGACTCCAACAGCCTACAAACACGATAATAACTGTTATGCACTATGCTTATTTTATGTGACACAACAATTAGAACATGGAGCTTAGACCACAGAAAAGAATAAAAGATTTGATTTATATCCGTTACCATCAGCTACAGACTTCAATATGATAAGAGCCTCTCGATCTTACAAGTTAGAGTCGTAGCAACGCCTTTTTACATGATACAACAGTACCACCACAACATTTATTGAAGCCTAGCCTACAAAAATGAGCTTACATATGCAAAATAAATAAGTTTCTCGCATGATTCAAACCTGTTTGGTCTGCATATTTATTATGGTGGATCATCTTCCCGGTATTAGAATTCCAATGATGATAGTCGAGGACGTTGATTAATCCCGAAAGGCAACCCGG
Source organism: Haberlea rhodopensis (assembly GCA_907163345.1). Classification (NCBI taxonomy): domain Eukaryota; kingdom Viridiplantae; phylum Streptophyta; class Magnoliopsida; order Lamiales; family Gesneriaceae; genus Haberlea; species Haberlea rhodopensis. The sequence goes on from CAJQUN010000025.1 coordinate 7,440,663, forward strand.
CTGCTTATGATGATAGTGTTCATCGCTTACGTGCTTCATCCAGAAATGTTTTCCCATTTTGTGAATCCTCCTTTGAAAAACTCTGAGGATTATTAAACTGTTTGAACTCGTTCTACCCAACCTGATTGAATAAACTGTTCACGGACATGATGGTTAATATTTTTTAAATCACAAGTCTGACTGTTCTAAGAGATTACTTTATATCTTTTTTTCCTTCAAACCACGATGTTTGAAAATTTGACCATGAACAGACAACCTCAATATTTTAAACAATTTACCCCATCAAGCAGATAATAACATCACAAAATAATCACCCCACACAGAAAAAAGTTGGCTTTACAGGATACAACTACGATTTTTCCGTCATGGGTTCGAGTTAAGAATTTTTTTAAAAAAACAGCCTTTTTCTCTGATCTCCACTGTTTTTGGGAAGAAAAAAAGAAGAAGATGGTCATGACAAAGAAAGAAACGGAGCTCAAGCATATTACCCAATTTAATGCATATGCAGAAACATATTTTCATATCTCAGAAACAGAAACTCTAACAGAAAACAGGGAGCTGAAAACTTTTTGAATTTAAAATAAAACTATATAACGCAGAAAAAAAAATTATAATCTCTTGGGTTGAGAATGAGAACTAACCCCAGAGGAATCTCAAACTTATTTCCTTTAAAAAAGGCGCCAATTTATGATGTATGGTATTGGCGGCTGAGTTATATAACTTTGAGAGAGAACAGGGGCTGCAAGGCGGAAGATATAACTGCAACTACTGTGTGTAAAATAAATAAGTAGGAAAAAGAAGTGGTCGAGCCACCGGATTAAACGAGCGTGGAGTCTTTGGTTACTAGTTTGATTCTTTTTACTAATATTTTTATCGATCGAGCTTGTCGCATCGTATTTATCTATTGTGGTTTATCTGACTGACATGACTTGTATGTTAAGTGAAAGTCGTGTTTCACTCACTCTTTGGAAAATGAGTAGAAATCAGTCACGAAACCTTAACGGTCAACGCTTCTAACCGGTTTTATGGTGTGTTTGCAATTGCTTATTCAAAACATGTTTATGTTGTTTTTGCTTAAAGTTGGAAAAAATTACTTTTAAGCAAAATCATTGCGTGTTTGCTATTAAAATAAACAAACAGCTTAATAAACTTCAATTAATTACAAAGCTGTCACCAAACAACTTAAAGCAGTCAAAAACATGTCATGACCTGCTTCTCAGCTTCTGCTTTTTTCTACTTATTTTAGGGAAGCAATGAAAGAAAACACTCAAAATCTATTTTTTTATCTAAAAAGTTGATAAACAGTTTGCAAATACCCACTTAATTCTTAATTACATGTTTGGAAAAATGTTGTCTCGTTCTTTATATTATTTCTCAAAATACATATTTTTATATTTTCTCATACTCGTCATTTTTTTGGTAAGCTCTCATATTCTTTTATGATTATTATTTTTAATTGCCATTTTCCTAACCCCTCCCTAGGCTAAAAAAACTACTATAATATGATATTACTTTTTAAACACGTTATATCATAGTATTATTGTGAAAAATAAAAACTATACGGGATGCCAAATGTTTTTATAAATATTTAATATATCTTTTTTTTCAAAAATGGATAATATAAAACAAGAACAATTAGCAATATTTTGACCTAGTAATTATCATCTAAGTCTCGAATTCGATATCTCTCCCCGATGAATAAAAAAAACAAGACTTGTTAACAAATTATATATGATTTAATTAAAGGCTTTTCAAAGCCTTATGGGCTCAAACCCATGATTTAATTAAATCCTTATAATTATTTAATTAAGACTCATCTTAATTAATTAATTCATCCAATGAATTTAATTCTCTTTATCGATTTAATCTTTTGTGCGATCCGATAGGATCTCGTAATGTTGGCAGTGACATAAAATCTCATTTTACGTTACAAGCAAGGAGCGGTGTCTAGCAACACATCGAGGCTACCCAAATTACAAGAATGTCAATGACTCGACATAACCTTTAGAACTTGTGATAATATTAACCATGTAACTTAATCCCTTTGTCCTTTGTGTTTAGATTGAACACGAGTCATGGAATAGTCATACTCGTATATCCAATCTTTATTTCTTGATCCCCAAGTAGAACTAGAATAAACGAATAAGCTCGATATCTCATATCGACTCATTCGAGCATGGCCATGCTTTTTAGTTCTCACTTGATCAAGGGCCAAATACATCTCCTATTATATAGGAGGGACAAATCCTATCTCGATCAGTCAACATCCATCTGCATAATTCGTAGTGTATCCAATAGTCGCCTTTATAGATTACCCTGTTACGGGTAACGTTTGACAATATCAAGATACATAACTCCTTATGTTGGGATCTCTGATGATCACAAGTCGTAAGGATTACATACATTATTATCACTATGAGAATTGCATATGACGATCATATAACTATCCATGTTGCATTCTCATGGTGGGTCTGTCCAGTACATCGTTCTCTAACATGTACACATGTGTTGATTTGATATCTCATATCAATAAACAATTCATCAATCAACACATACTAATCTCTACGTATTATCATTATCCCTATTCATGATAATACTTGACTAGGGACATCTTTAATAATAATAAAATATTATTCTAATGACATTAACATATATATTAATTCACATTGCACAGTTAAAAGAATAATATATAATAATGAATTGCCATTTATAAAATCATATTACATTGTATGTCATAAACAATCATCTAATGATATGTCTTAGGGCATATCCCAACAAATCTCCCACTTGCACTAAGACCACTCAGACATATACCTAATGCCTAGAGATCTAGTATGACGATCATGCTTCTGATGTGACAGTGGCTTCGTCAATGGGTCAGATACATTATCATCTGTTGGTACTTTGCATATTTTAACATCTCCCCTTTCAACGATTTCTCGAATGAAATGGAAACGCCTAAGTATGTGCTTGGATCTTTAGTGAGATCTAGGTTCCTTAGCCAATGCGATCGCTCCATTGTTGTCACAACAGAGTTCTATCGGATCTTTAATGCTACGCACCACTTCAAGTTCAGAAATGAACTTCCTAATCCAAACACCTTCATTTGCTGCATCCGAGGCAGCAATATACTCAGCTTCCGTTGTAGAATCGGCTACTGTTTCTTGCTTTGAACTCTTCCAGCTCACAGCACCTCCATTTAGGCAATACACATATCCAGATTACGATCGAAAATCATATTTGTCAGTTTGGAAGCTTGCATCAGTGTAACCCATTACATTGAGATCTTCCTCACCTCCATAAATCAAGAATGTATCCTTAGTTCTTCTCAAGTACTTCAGGATATTCTTGACAGCAATCCAGTGACCTTCACCTGGATCAACTTGATATATGCTCGTCATGCTCAAAGCATACGATACATCGGGACGAGTACATATCATGGCATACATGATAGATCCAATAGCTGACGCATATGGGATCTTACTCATGCGTTGTCTCACATCTGGTGTTGAAGGACACTGTTCCTTCGAGAGATATATACCATGTGTCATAGGCACGAATCCTTTCTTTGATTCTTGCATGCTGAATCTTTTAAGCACTTTGTCTATGTATATACTTGACTTAGGCCAAGAAGCCTTCTCGATCTATCTCTATAGATCTTGATTCCTAATACATAGGTGGCTTCTCCCAAATCTTTCATCGAAAAGCAGTTCCCTAGACAAATCTTTACAGATTGTAAGCCAGGAATATCATTCCCAATGAGAAGTATTTCATCTACATACAACACTAGAAAAATGATTACGCTCCCACTGACCTTCTTGTAGACACAAGGTTCATCTTCGTTTTTTGATAAAACCAAACTCTTTGATTGCATCATCAAAACGAAGATTCCAACTCCGAGAAGCTTGCTTCAATCCATAAATGGATCGTTGTAGCTTGCATATCTTTCCAGCATCCTTTGGATCGACAAAACCCTCGGGCTGTGTCATGTACACATCCTCGAGCAGATTTCCATTAAGGAAAGCTGTTTTGACATCCATCTGCCAGATTTCATAATCATGAAATGCAACTATTGCAAGTAAGATCCTTATGGATTTAACCATGGTCACTGGTGAAAAGGTTTCATCATAGTCAATACCATGAATTTGTTTGAATCCTTTTGCAACCAGCAGACCTTTATAGGTTTGTACATTACCATCCATATCGGTCTTTTCTTGAAAATCCATTTGCACCCTATGGGTCGTACCCCTTCAGGTGGATCAACCAAAGTCCATACTTGGTTTGCATACATGGATTCCATCTCAGATTTCATGGCATCTTGCCATTTCTCAGAATCAGTGCCCATTATAGCTTGTTGATAAGATGACGGCTCATCCTCATCAATAAGTAGTAAGTCACCTTGTTGAGTCACAAGAAATACATATCTCTGTGGCTCCCGGTGTTCTCTTACAGACCTACGCTGGGCTTGTGTCTCTTGAGTAGGTACTTCTTCCACAACAGCTTGCGGTGCCTGCTCTGTTTCCATCTCAATCTCAGGTTCAGTGTTTTCTTGTGGTTGAACTTCACTAAGTTCAATTTTTCTCCCACTGGTTTTTCTAGAAATAAATTCTCTTTCAAGAAATACACCAGTCCGAGCAACAACTACTTTGTTCTCGATGGGATAATAGAAATAGTATCCTTTCGTTTCCTTAAGATACCCCACAAATAAACACTTATCAGATTTGGGTCCAAGTTTGTTAGTGGCGTGACGTCTAACGAAAGCCTCACAACCCCAAATCTTCATAAAAGACATACTAGGACGCTTCCCAGTCCATATCTCATATGGTGTCTTTTCCACTGATTTAGATGGAACACGGTTCAGTAAGAAAATCGTTGTTTCTAGAGCGTGTCCCCAAAACGATATCGGAAGATCTGCATGACTCATCATTGATCTAACCATGTCTAACAAGGTTCGATTTCTCCTCTCGGATACACCATTCCATTGTGGAGTATACGGAGGAGTGAGTTGTGGGACTATCCCACACTCCTTTAGATAGTCATGAAACTCTTGGCTTAAGTATTCACCTCCTCGATCTGATCGAAGGATTTTGATACTCTTGCCAAGTTGGTTTTGTACTTCATTCTTGAAATCTTTGAACTTTTCAAAGGTTTCATGCTTATGCTTCATTAGGTACACATACTCATATCTACTGAGGTCATCAGTAAATGTAACGAAGTATTGAAAACCACCTCTAGCTTGTGTACTTATTGGTCCACATACATCACTATGTATTAGTCTCAATAAAACATTTGTCCTTTCAACATGTCCCTTGAAAGGGGCTTTAGTCATCTTGCCCATTAAACAAGATTTGCATGTTTCATATGATTCAAAATCAAATGAATCTAATACTCCATCCTTATGAAGTTTAGATATGCGGTTCTCGTTTATGTGGCCCAAGCGACAATGCCAGAGATAAGTCGGATTACAATCATTATTTTTAATCCTTTTAGTATTTATGTTATAGACAGGTATATCAAGATTTAATAAATAAAGACCATTCACCATTTGTGCACTAGCATAAAACATATCATTTAAATAAATGGAACAACAGTTGTTCTTTATAATAAATGAGAATCCATACTTGTCCAAACAAGAAATAGAAATAATGTTTTTGGTAATTGAAGGCACAAAATAACAATCTTTTAAAATCAACGATAAACCAGAAGGCAAAGATAAATGATAATCCCCTATAGCTAATGCAGCAACTCTTGCTCCATTTCCAACTCGGAGATCAACTTCGCCTTTCGCCAACAATCTACTCTTTTTGAGGTCCTGCACATTTACACAAATGTGAGATCCACATCCAGTATCTAATACCCATGATGAAGAAGTAGATAAATTGACTTCTATAACAAAAATACCTGAAGTGGAAGTCACACTTCCTTTCTTTAGATCCTCCAGATATACTTTGCAGTTTCTTTTCCAATGGCCGGTCTCACCGCAATGGAAACAGTTCCCTTCCTTCGCTATCCCTCCCTTTGGTTTCAGTGCAGATGACTTTGGCTTAGATTTAACAAAGACCTTCTTGTTTTTCTTGAAGTTCTTAGCTTACTCTTTCCTTTGCTCTTATTCACAATAAGAACATTTGTTGGTTTAGACTTCTTGCTATTTGCTTCAAAAGTTCTAAGCATGCCAAGTAACTGTGGTAGTGTCTTCTCAATTTCAATCATATTGTAATTTAAGACAAATTGACTGAAGCTTTCAGGCAACGATTGCAAGATCACGTCAGTGGCCAACTCTTGGTCCAAAGGAAAACCCAGCTTCTCCAGATTCTCAATATACCCAATCATCTTGAGTACATGAGTTCCAACCAGACTTCCTTCTACCATTCTACACTGGAATAACGCCTTAGAGACGTCATACCTCTCTTGTCTTGCTTGTTGTTGGTACAGTTGCTTAAGGTGCTCGATCATATCAAACGCCTCCATTTCCTCATGTTGCTTCTGAAGCTCAGAGTTCATGGTGGCCAGCATAAGGCATCCAACATCAAGTGCGTCACTTTGATGCTTCTTGTAAGCATCTTTATCGGCTCTTGTAACCGTTAGGGGAGGTTCTCAGCAGGTAAGGGTTCCTCTAGGACATATTGTTTCTTTTCTTGTTTGAGGACTATCCTCAAGTTCCTATGCCAGTCTAGGAAAGTTGTCCCATTTAATTTGTCCTTCTCAAGGACCGATCGCAGTGATAAAGTGCTTGTTACATTGTTAGTTGCCATGGATATCTACAATATAAATATGTAAAATAAGTTTATGATTTAATCATTTAACATGGTCTTATATTAAATGATACTCCCACTATGTTGTTAAAAAAATATCAACCCTCGAAACCTTTAGTGGGCCAAGATCCATATTTCGCCTAATCTTGAGTTAGCTTTGGCTAATCGCCCAAGACTCGGTTATTTAGGTAGACAACACTTTGTCAATTACATCACATGTAATTCTTGGATAGTTGGACGAACAACACTTTGTTCAATTCATCAAATGAATTATTATCCAACCCATGCCTCTAGGTTCCCAATCCTATTGAGATAACCTAGTTAAGTCGTACCCAATTTAAAGTATAACGGATATCACTTTTATCCTTTCGCGCCTTACTAAGATTGCCACGGTGCTTTGCTTTGGCAAACCCACACATGTACAATCGAAGTTTTTGACGAGTACTTTTAATTTTGGAAGGCATCTAAAACTTAATATTTTAGAGGGATTTATTGATCTCATGATTAGTTTGATAATTTAAAATATGTCCACTACATATAGGTGTATACATATCTACATATATGTGTAATATAATTATCAATCTAAAACATAAGATAAATCATGCATCAACATACATAATTAAACGTGACATGGTTATAGCCCCTACTAACGATTTTCTCAAGCCAATGAGAAAATCCTAAGAGTCAACCTAAGGTAACTTCACAAGCACCTTCCTTTGGCTCCAATTTGTGAATGGCCTCCTCATCCCGGCACGATGCTCCATCTTCATTGATCACCATCAACAATTAAACTATACTATTTACAAGATATAGAATTCCTCGATTCACATTCGAGGGGAACATAGGGGAGGGATAACAATTTAGAATGAAATAGAGAATGCACGACACGCAGGTCGTATTATAAATTACAAACATCCACAAATCCTATCTAATATGTCAAAGGGCTATAACCATGCACCATGCTCAAACAACACATAAAGCATGCTTTAACATTTAATTAATTAAATTCTAAACATTTTAAATTTAATTCTAATTAAAACTGTAAAATAGAATTTTGAAAAATTATCGTACGCTCGGGACATCACATGCCACGAATAAAAAACGACTAAACCATGAACCATCATGATTCGAATCATCATAGACCATGGCTGGACCAATCATGGGCCTAGGGTTCGAAACCCTAGCCCATGGCCGAACCATGGCTCGGGTGCGGCGCCGCTAGGGTTCCAAACCCTAGCCGCCAAGCACCATTTTGTTTTTCCATCGAGCCAACATGGTTCGAAACGTCGGAATTCATGAGCCACAAGCCACGGTCCAACCATGCACGGTTCATGACGGTGGCGGCTCAACCATCTCGAGCCAAGGGTTCGAAAACCCTAGCCCTCATGTGGTGTAGCCTCCAACACGTATGATTCCGAGACTCATGGTCCGAACCATTATCGAGCCAAAAGTTTTAAAACCCTAGCAAAAAAGGGCGACGATGGCCGAGCCCATGCACGGCTACTAGGGTTCGAAACCCTAGCCGTCATGAGCTAGCCGTCACGAGCCAATGGGTTCTAAACCCTAATCAAGTTTCGACACTTCCATGCACAATTATTAGCCACAACGGCTAAACCATCTCGAGCCAAGGGTTCGAAAACCCTAGCCCTCATGTGGCTAGCCGTGTGTCATTTGTGATGGTGATGGCCGAAACCTTGTGAATTATGGTTCGATTTTCGCCAATTTATATCAAATATAATTTTACGATGATTTTCACAAATTCGATATTAACATATCATATATGTTCATACAGTTTTAAATAGCATGCAATATTAATCTAAATATGATTAAACTATTTAACCACATAAATCCGATATGAGCCTTGTACACGGCTCTGATACCACTGTAAGTAATCCAATGAGCATACAACGCAGCGGAATAAAATTTTTATGGATTACTAAACACCGGATCTATACATAGGATTTCATATCGGATAAAGGAATACAAAAGTCTCACCCTTGTAGCGTGTTTGAGCAGATTCCACGGAGTAGCACCACGTCCAACGCCTCAACCGAGTCACTAGCAAAACTTGTCAAGTTTTGCCTCAACGGTATCCACACGATCAAATCGAACAAAAGGGGATAGTTTAAGAACAAGTTGCTAGACAAGTTCTTAAACCGGAACCAAAAACCACACTTGATTCACAATCAAATGATGGCACAAAATCACCAAGAACCACACGGCTATGAAGAGGCCGAGAGCTCAAGATGGTGCGGCGGCCGAGAGCCTTCTTTGGTGCTAGGTTTTATGATATGATGTGTTAATCAAATTAAACACCTTGTTAACAAATTATATATGATTTAATTAAAGGCTTTTCAAAGCCTTATGGGCTCAAACCCATGATTTAATCAAATCCTTATAATTATTTAATTAAGACTCATCTTAATTAATTAATTCATCCAATGAATTTAATTCACTTTATCGATTTAATCTTTTGTGCGACCCGATAGGATCTTGTAATGTTGGCAGTGACATAAAATCTCATTTTACGTTACAAGCAAGGAGCGGTGTCTAGCAACACATCGAGGCTACCTAAATTACAAAAATGTCAATGACTCGACATAACCTTTAGAACTTGTGATAATATTAACCATGTAACTTAATCCCTTTGTCCTTTGTGTTTAGATTGAACACGAGTCATGGAATAGTCATACTCGTATATCCAATCTTTATTTCTTGATCCCCAAGTAGAACTAGAATAAACGAATAAGCTCGATATCTCATATCGACTCATTCGAGCATGGCCATGCTTTTTAGTTCTCACTTGATCAAGGGCCAAACACATCTCCTGTTATATAGGAGGGATAAATCCTATCTCGATCAGTCAACATCCATCTACATAATTCGTAGTGTATCCAATAGTCGCCTTTATAGATACCCTGTTACGGGTAACGTTTGACAATATCAAGATACATAACTCCTTATGTTGGGATCTCTGATGATCACAAGTCGTAAGGATTACATACATTATTATCACTATGAGAATTGCATATGACGATCATATAACTATCCATGTTGCATTCTCATGGTGGGTCTGTCCAGTACATCGTTCTCTAACATGTACCAATGTGTTGATTTGATATCTCATATCAATGAACAATTAATCAATCAACACATATTAATCTCTACGTATTATCATTATCCCTATTCATGATAATACTTGACTAGGGACATCTTTAAGAATAATACAATATTATTCTAAGGACATTAACATATATATTAATTCACATTGCACAGTTAAAAGAATAATATATAATAATGAATTGCCATTTATAAAATCATATTACATTGTATGTCATAAACAATCATCTAATGATATGTCTTAGGGCATATCCCAACAGTTGGGAGCAACAATTATCATTCTTAGAAAAACAATCGAATCGTGATGTTTGAGCTACAATTTAAAAGATTTGATTTGAACAATTACTATTAACTATAGTTTTTTGATAAAAACGACAATCAGATCTTACAATTGGTATCAAAGTCAATGTCACGTGTTCAATTTTCATTGATGATAACGAGTGCAGTTAATGTTTGGAGTGATGTCGTGGAGTCGAATATGTCATTATGTCCGACACCACATTAGTATTTTTTAGTGTCACATCATCATTTGTGATGTTTATGTTAGCACATTGATCGACGACAAGACCAAAAATAGAATAACGTACAAATTGCAAGACAAAAATATATTTTTCCTAAAATAAATTCCATTTAATACCATATTATGTAGTAATTATAACCAAGATACGCCAATACATCATCATAAATCGTTACCACCACTAAATTAATGTCTTCTATTGAAGGATAAATGACATAAATTGATTGCAAAATTAAAAACCCTTTGTTAAAATTTGATATTTATATCTTATATCAATAAAAGAAGTAAAATTTTATTAAAGATTGTCTAACATTGGTTAATATTAAAGCATTTTGTTTTTTCACTCCATTAATATATTGTTGTACAAAAGGACGATTATCTTTAAATAATTACGAGACAAATTTTAATGCCCAAATAGATAAAAGATTAATAATGATTATACGTAAATAGTTACAATACTGTTTGATATTCAAATAAATAAAATAATAAAATTGATTAATGGTAAATAATTAATTTAAGTTCTTAACCACGGGTCTTGATGGCGAATAAATGAACCGTCAATACATTGGACAGAGGCCCAAATCAAGGTTTCAGAATATGTGATATTTATGATGGCAGGCTATGGCGAGAAATCTGTACTTACAGTAAATTGAAGAATTTCTTGGATTATATTTAATACATTAATATGATTATAATCATAACTTTTATTTTTATTCAATATTTAAAACCTTCTTTCAATAGATACAATGGTATGATTTTTTTTTTTTTTTTAAATACAATGGTATGATTTATAACACATTGACACAATCACTTTATTCATCACACCCATGGTTTAAGATTTATTATATATTAGTTAGATTTTAAATAGAATTAATATCAGTATGTTCTCTTATAACATATGCTTCGTAGACAATGATTATATTGACATAGCATAAACTGAAGTAAAAATAAATAAATAAATAAATAACCATGATAAAATTTATCATGTTATATTGGCACTTTATCCCTGAGTTTTTTTTTTTGGTAAATTGGCAATTTACACTCTTGTGTTTTGCAAATATTTAGTTTACCCCATATAATTTTCAAAATAGATATTTTACCCCCATGTGGTTTGTAAAACATAGCACTGTCCCCTTACATGGAGGTGGCGTTTTGTATATATTCACAAACCACATAAAGTTAAACTTTCTTTTATCAGTACAAGGGGTAAATTGTCTATTTCAAAAACTACAGGAGTTAAAATGCATATTTTCAAACTACATATGTATAAATCGCAAGGGGTTCGTTTCTTAAAACCCTTATTTATTTATGAAAGAAAAGATTGAATATTTCATGACATAAATTGGGAGTATTACAAGCGTTATCTGCTTTTGCATGTTGTCTCGTGCATATATTTCCTTTTTGGTATTATTAGCTACATCTATATTATTTACTTCTATCGTTCCTCTTTTGCATTGTCTTATTGGTTTTGTATGTGGGCATTGGCTACTATCCCATTTTTTGCTTCCTTGTAATCTATTAGCTATTTCCTATGGCCTTGGTTCGCTTGCTTTTTGGATTATGATGTCTTTTTGTGGTGCCAACACCACTTCAGGTTTTTGGGCAACATGCTCTTTTAGTGGGATACTATTTGGCCTAATTGGGTGTGGTCGTGTTGTTCGGCTTCACTGTAAGGGTACCACTTGGTAAAGATTACTAGGACTCTCTTTTCATGCGTCATCCAGTGGTGTGCCTTGGTCGATGGAGTTCATTGCGGGATTTGGTAATGAGAGTATGTTCGTTTGTCAATCCTTTATCAGTTATCGTCTCCTGGTTATCAATCTTTGTTCCTTCAGCTAAATTGGAAGGCAGTTTCCGTGTTCGACCACATGCTCGACTATATGGTTTGAGGGGATCTGTGCTAATTCTGGTGGTCCCTGCACTTTCCAGGTCAAGCTCTTATGCTTTTGTGGTGTTTCTATCTACTCGTTCTCCCATTGGACTTTGTAGTTCGCATCTTCTTAGATGTGTATTAGTTTTCGTCAGGATGAACGCTTGTATTTATTGGTTTGGTTTTCAGTCTTCTGACGAACACATGCTATACTTGTGTCTTGTTTAATATAATTACTGTTTTGTGCTAAAAAACTTTATGGGTGAGGGAGAGACATATAAAGCGTGGGGCTCTTGCCGGCAAGCAGACAAAATCATTATGAGCATTTGTGATGGAATATGGCCAATTAAATTTTGGATGACTGATTTAACGCGTAAATGATTTTACGCGTTTCAGACGCGGAAGGAGCTCCTATAAATAGGGCTCCCCTCCCCTCATTCCAGTATCCCAACATCGAGTGTTCTCTCTCTCACACACACACATATATATATATACACACACACACACACACACACACACATATATATATATATATATATATATATATATATACACACACACACACATTTAAATGTGTATTTCTATAATACTTGTGAGATAGTTTTTCTTCTATATTGAGAGTGTTGTTCTCTTTGAAAGATAGTGAGAAGTTGTAACCTACAAAATATTATAGTGGAATCTGTTCATCTTGTCCGTGATTTTTACAATAATTATTTTTAGGGTTTTCCACGTAACTTTTAGTTTCCATTTTATTCTTCATTTTCGTTATTTTCTTTCTCATGTTGCCGCACCTCGGCCAACAAGTGGTATCAGAGCCTCCTTGTAAAAATCTTAAAAGTTCTAAGTATGCTCTGTGGTTGCAGCCTTGACTGAACTTCCACATCAGAAAAGTTTTTTTTTTATATATTTTTTTGAGGCAATTTTATTTTTGTCATAATGACGGCACAATTCGAGATTGAAAAATTCAATGGAAGCAATTTCATGTTGTGGAAAATGAAGATGTAAGTAGTTCTACGAAAAGATCGTTGCTTGGTGGCTATTGGAGACAGGCCGAAGGTAGGCATGAACAATGAAAGTAGAATGAGATGAACGGTAATGATATTGCCAATCTGCATTAGGCTCTAGCAGATGAAGTTTTGTCAAGTATTGCTGAAAAGAAAAATGCCAAAAATATTTGGGATACTCTGACAAACCTAACGAGGCCAAGTAACTAAACAACAAGATTTTCTTAAAGAGAAGGTTTTATACTCTTCGGATGTCGAAATCCTCATCTGTGACCGACCATATCAATACTTTGAATACTCTATTTGCCCAGCTCATACTTTGGGGCACAAAATATAGGAAGTTGAACGTGCGGAGCTTCTACTTCAAAGTCTACCTGATTCATCCAGATTCATATGGTCAATTCATCATCAATCTGACCAACAATATCACTAATGATATGTTAGTCTTCAATAATGTTGCAACTGCGGTTCTTGAAGAGGAAAGTCGGCGCAAGAACAAGGAAGACAGGTTGGCAAGTTCGAATCATGCAGAGGCTTTGCCGATGATGATAGGAAGATCGATGCAGCATGACTCCAGTGGGAGCCACAAGTATGGTAGATCCAAATCCAGAAGTAAGAAGAAGAATTTTTATTGCTATAAATGTGGCGGTAATGGCTCGTCAAGAAAGATTGTACAAGTAAGAAGAGTACTAAAAAAGATTCTCAAGGAAATGTTGCCAGCACCTCAAACAGTGGAGAAATACTATTCACCAAAGCAACAACTGTTACGGAAGACAGACAGATGGATAATGGATTCAGGAGCGACGTGGCACATGACGTCTCGGAGAGAATGGTTCGATCAGTATGAACCAGTCTCAGGAGGATCTGTATTCATGAAAAATTATCATGCCTTGGAAATTGTTGGAGTGGGATCCATCAAAATTAAAATATTTGATGGTACTATTCACACCATACATGAGGTACGATATGTGAAGGGTCTGACAAAGAATCTTTTTGTCTTTGGGACAATTGGACGATATCGGTGCAAGACCCGTATCAAAAATGGGATCATGAATGTTGTGAAAGGCGCGCTTGTGGTATTGAAGATGGAAAAAGGCTTACAATAATGTGTATGTACTTCTGGGGGAAACACACAAAGAGGCAGAACTAGCTTTTGCATCGACTAGTTCGGGCGAAGAATTAACAGTGTTATGGCATAGGAAACTCAGGCATATGTCAAAACAAGGGTTGAAGGTTCTCTCAGAATGGAAGCTGCTGTCGTGGCTTACAAAAGTGTATCTACCCTTTTGTGAGCATTGTGTTACCAGTAAACAATATAGGCTAAAGTTTGGCACATCTACTGCCAAAAGTAGCGATATATTGAAGCTGATTCATTCTGATGTTTGGCAAGCAACGGTTGTATCTCTAGGAGGAGCGAGATACTTTGTCTAGTTCATTGATGATTTCTCTAGAAGATGCTGGATGTATCCTATCAACAATAAATCAGATGTTCTTCCAGTCTTCAAGGTGTTCAAAGCGAGGGTTGAACTTGACTCTGAAAAGAAGATCAATTGTTTGAGGTCTGAAAATGGATGAGAATATACAAGTGATGAATTTGATGCATTCTGCCAAAGAGCTGACATCAAAAGTCAATTCATAATGGCTTACACCCTCAGCAAAATAGAGTTGCAGAGCGGATAAATAGAACCTTGTTGGATAGAACAAGAGCCATGTTGAAGACTACAGGTCTAGCCAAGTCATTTTGGGCAGAAGCAGTCAAGACTGCCTGTTATATTATCAATCGCTCTTCATCAGTGGTGATTGATCTGAAGACTCCGATGGAGGTGTGGGCTAGAAAGCTGGCGGATTATTCTTGACTACATACATTTGGAAGTCCGGTGTACGTTCTGTACAACGAACAAGAAAGATCGAAGTCGGATTCTAAATCCAGAAAATGTATCTTCTTGGGCTATACTGATGGTGTCAAGGGGTGTCGTTTGTGGGACCCCACTGCCCACAAACTTATTATTAGCAGAGATGTTATATTCGAGGAAGATAAAGTGAAGGGATACAAAGGCACACTGTATTCAGATACTACTACAATTCAGGTGGAAAATAAGACAGACGAAGATCAAGTTTCTTCTCAGGCATTACCAGAGCACGAGGAACAAGAACCATATGAGTCAGAGGTACTCAAAGTTCGATAGTCTACTCGAGAAGAGGAGACCACCGGTTTGGCTTTCAGATTATGATACTGAAAGCAATATTGCATACTACTTACTAACAGAGGATTATGAGCCATCGAGTTTCCATGAGGCTACTCGAAGTTCGGATGTGTCCCCGTGGATGCAAGCTATGCAGGACGAAATGGAGGCGTTGGACAAGAATAAAATTTGGATCTTGTTACACTGCCACGAGGACGGAAAGCCATCGGTAATAGATGGGTCTGTAAGATCAAACATTATGGTAACAACCAAGTGGAAAGATTTCGTGCAAGATTGGTGGTGAAATGATATGCTCAGAAGGAAGGTATCGACTTCAATGAGATATTTTTTCATGTGGTCCGACTTACAAACATTTAGAGTAGTTGGCGTTACGTGCGGTGTTTGACCTGCATCTAGAATAGCTAGATGTGAAAATGGCTTTTCTTCATGGAGATCTTGAAGAAGAAATCTATATGCTCCAGCCAGAAAGTTTTGCTGAAATAGGCAAAGAGAACTTGGTTTGCAGGTTGAACAAATCTTTGTACGGTCTCAAATAGGCGCCGAGGTGTTGGTACAAGTGATTTGATTCCTATATGATGAGCCTTGGGTACAACAGACTCAATGCAGGTCCTTATGCATATTTCAAGAGATCCGGGAATGATGATTATATCATTTTATTGTTGTACGTGGACGACATGTTGGTCGCAGGCCCCAACAATGATTGAGTCCAAGAATTGAAGGCGCAATTGGCTAGGGAATTTGATATGAAGGACTTGGGACCGGCAAACAATATTCTAGGGATGCAAGTTCACTGAGATAAAATTAACAGAAAGATTTGGCTTTCCCAGATAAATTAATTGAAGAAAATCTTGCAACGCTTCAACATGCAAGATTGTAAGCCAATTCCTCCCCTCTTCCTGTTAACTTTAAGTTATCCTCCGAGATGTGTCCTAGCAGTGAAGTGGAGAGGATGGAAATGTCTCGAGTACCGTATGCATAAGCGGTGGGAAGTTTAATGTTCGTTATGATCTTACAAGACCAAACATTGCACAAGCAGTGGGAGCAGTCAGTCCGTACATGACGAATCCTGGACGAGAGCATTGAAGTACGGTTAAGGATCCTTAGATACATTAAGAGTACCTCGAAAGCTGCATTATGTTACGGAGGATAAGATTTTACACTCAAGGGCTATGTGGATTCAGATTATGCAGGTGATCCACATAAAAGAAAATATACTACTGACTATGTGTTTACACTTGTAGGAGGAGCAGCAAGCTGAGTTTCAAAACTGCAAACAGTTGTGGCCTTATCTACAATGGAGGCAGAATATATGACAGCTACTCAGGCTTGCAAGGAGACGATATGGATTCAAAGGTTATTGGAGGAGATTGTGCATAAACAATAGAAAATTCATTTGTTTTGTGATAGTTAGAGTGCCTTGCACATTGCAAGGAATCCAGCCTTTCATTCCATGATGAAATACATTTGAGTACAGTTTCACTTTGTGCGATAAGTAGTAGATGAAGGAAGTGTGTATATGCAGAAGATCCATACGAAGGAGAACCTATCTGATTTTCTGACAAAGCTTAATGCTGATAAGTTCGAGTGGTTCAGATCCTCAAGTTTCCTAGCAGAAACATGAGCAGCAGGGACTGGCAAGATTGAAAGGGTGTGTGGAGATGTGTTTGATTCTCAATCAAATCTTCAAGTGGGAGAATGTCGGCAAGCAGACAAAATCATTATCTGCATTTATGATGGAATATGGCCAATTAAATTTTGGCTAGCAGATTTAACGAGTAAATGATTTTACGCGCTTCAGACGTGGGAGGAGCTCCTATAAATAGGGCTCCCCCCATTACAATATCTCAACATCGGGTGTTCTATCATATATATGCATTTGAGTGTGTATTTCTATAATATTTGTGAGGTAGTTTTTCTTCTCTTTTGAGAGTGTTGTTCTCTTTAGTGAGAGGTTGTAACCCACGAAATATTATAGTGGAATCTTTTCATCTTGCCCGTTGTTTTTACCCTAATAATTTTTAGGGTTTTCCACGTAAATTCTAGTGTGCAATTTATTCTTCATTTTTGTTATTTTCTATCTCATGTTGCCGCACCTGGACTGGAGCCAACAAGTCATTATATGCATTTATGATGGAATATGGCCAATTAAATTTTGGCTGGCAGATTTAACGCGTAAATGATTTTACGCATTTTAGACGCGAGAGGAGCTCCTACAAATAGGGCTACCATCCCCTCTTTCCAGTATCTCAACATCGAATGTTCTCTCATATATATATACATTGAATATGTATATAATATTTGTGAGATAGTTTTTCTTCTATATTGAGATTGTTGTTTATTTAAAAGATAGTGAGAGGTTGTAACCCACGAAATATTATAGTGGAATCTTTTCATCTTGCCCGTGGTTTTTACCCTAATAATATTTAGGGGTTTTCCACGTAAATTCTGCTGTCCATTTTATTCTTCATTTTCGCAATTTTCCATCTCATGTTGCCGCA
This sequence comes from Haberlea rhodopensis, assembly GCA_907163345.1. Classification (NCBI taxonomy): domain Eukaryota; kingdom Viridiplantae; phylum Streptophyta; class Magnoliopsida; order Lamiales; family Gesneriaceae; genus Haberlea; species Haberlea rhodopensis. The sequence goes on from CAJQUN010000025.1 coordinate 7,458,628, forward strand.
CCTGGGGCCAACAAGTCATTATCTGCATTTATGATGGAATATGGCCAATTAAAATTTGGCTGACAGATTTAGCGCACAAATGATTTTACGCGTTTCAGACGCGGGAGGAGCTCCTATAAATAGGGCTCCCCTCCCCTCATTCCAGTATCCCAACATCGAGTGATCTCTCATATATATATATATATATATATATATATATATATATATATATATATATATACATTTGAGTGTATTTCTATAATATTTGCGAGATAGTTTTTCTTTTATATCGAGAGTGTTGTTCTATTTGAAAGATAGTGAGATGTTACAACCCACAAAGCATTATAGTGAAATCTTTTCAACTTACTCGTGATTTTTACCCTAATAATTTTTATGAGTTTTTCACGTAAATTCTAGTGTCTATTTTATTCTTCATTTTTGTTAATCTCATGTTCACATTGGAGGAGTAGAAATAGCCAATAAGTCGTGTTCGGGTGTTGCCACCAATTGACAACAATTTGCACAAAGCTTAGGAACGCGGCACCCCAACAAAATAAAAGGAAAAAAAAGGATATTCAGCTCTCTGTAGTAGCATAATTTCTACGCGTCTCTCCTTACTTAGCATTCCTTCTGATGTGAATTTGATTAAAATTCCCAATTATATTTGTTTTTAATGGACATCGTTTTAGATGGTCATGCTAATGGCGAACCGCGATCAGAATCAAGCGTTGTTTTTGAAAACCAGAGAAGAATGGGGGCTCTGGGTGACCTCCACGTTCTTCCGGATGAAATCGTTTGTGCTATATTAACGAATCTCACGCCTCGTGACGTTGCTCGCCTCTCGTGCGTCAGCAGGTATAGCTGTCAATTCATCGCGTTTTGCTTAAATTTATTGTTATTAACTGTTTAGATTTATTATCATTTTTTTAAAAAAAATTCTACCTAGAATCATGAAAGTGAAGACAGTTAGATGACAAAATTTAATCACATAGATATAAAACATGACTATTACAATTTGAAAACAAAAATGAAGTTCCTAACGTGAGTCAAAAGAAAAGATGGGGATACTGATTAGACGTCAAAATTTTGTTTGTTTTCTTAGTGATAACCTTTTAATAAGCACAGCCAGATGAGAATTCAGTAAATTTGTGAAGCTCTCAGATGTCCTCATGGATTATTTGGGATTCATTATCCTTGATTTTGTATGTCTGTATTGACCCGATCGAATCGTTCATATCCAGAAGAGTTTTTTTTTTTACCCCTTACTTAGGCAATTTAATTTACACGAGGTGCAATGACCTCTTGAGAAGATACTAAACATGTAATTCTTATTAGACAACTTGTTGAGTACCTAAAATTTCTTTTTTTGGTTTCCTTGCACTTTTATCATAAATGTTTTTCCATTCTTCGTGGGCCTGTAAAGATTCAGACTACTTGTTTATCTTTTTTGTGTAGTGTCATGTATATATTATGCAATGAAGAGCCCCTCTGGATGAGTCTATGCCTACGAATTGTTAATCGGCAGTTGGAGTACAAAGGCTCGTGGAAGAAAACAGCTTTGCATCAGTATACTATTTTTCTGTGTATTTCTTCCCTTTGTTATCATTTTTTCTGCAATTCTGCTATTGAGTAATTTTTGTACAAGTCTGATAGTTTCATTTTATTTCATTGTTTACATTGTGCTTAGACTTGATTTGCCCCATATATATATTGAAGAATCTCAAAAGAAACCACTTCACTTTGACGGTATCTAATTTTAGAATATTTGTTTTGAATTTTGTTTGATGATAATGGCCTACTTGTTTTGATGGTCTATCACCTCTTGCAGGATTCACTTCTTTATTTCTATACCGGAGGTTATACCGATCTTATACCACACTAAATGGATTTAATTTCGATAGTGGAAATGTGGATAGAAAGGAGAATATCTCTCTAAAAGAGTTTCGTGAGGCATATGATGCTCAGAAACCAGTACGTCAGCAGTTATTTTCCATCAGTCTCATATTTGTACATATGAATGAAATGTGCTATTTATTTACTTGTCTATGTTTACTTTCAAAGCATTGTTCATACTACATGACCCTGATAGGTTAATGTTCCCTGTTAAATGGCTGTATCTTTTCTTTTGGTTCTTTATTTATTTACTCTCTTGTTATAGCCTCTATTGTTATGCAAATTTTTTAATTTTCCTTTCATCAGCAAAATATTAATGTACAAATTTCCGGTTATTGCTTAGTCTCGTCAATCTATCATTTGATTGTGTTTATGACAATGATATAGTTTATTTTCTCAAGATTGATGATTTGTAACAGGTTTTGATCAATGGATTGGCTGATAATTGGCCGGCAAGGAAATCATGGACAAGTGAACTGCTTTTATTGAAATACCCAGGTATAAAGTTCAAAATATCACAGAGGAGTTCAAGAAAGATCACTATGAAGTTCAAGGATTATATTTCATACATGAAAGTTCAGCATGACGAAGATCCTCTATATATTTTTGACGAAAAGGTCTGTTAATTATACTCATTATTCACAATTCAATGTTGAATTTCTTATGATAGTTAGTGAAAATCTGTAATTCTGTCAATGCAGTTCGGGGAAGCTGCTCCAGACTTATTGAAGGATTATAGTGTGCCTCAGCTATTTCAGGAAGACTATTTTGATGTGCTTGATAGCGAGCAACGACCACCTTTTAGATGGCTTATAATCGGACCAGAGAGATCTGGGGCCTCCTGGCATGTTGATCCATCTCTAACTAGTGCCTGGAATACACTCCTCTGTGGCCGTAAAAGGTAACACCTAATGTGGTTGACATTTAACTCTCTCTCTCTCAGTCTCTCTCTCTCTCTCTCACAGAACTAATATAAATATTTTTTTAATAGGTGGGCATTATATCCTCCTGGAATAGTTCCTTTAGGAGTGACTGTACATGTAAACGACGAAGATGGTGATGTCAATATTGAAACTCCATCTTCCCTTCAGGTATTCTGTCTACAAAAATCTACATTTTTAATCCTCTTTATTTTTTATTTTTTTTGCATATATTTATTTTTGTCGAGTATTACTTTATGTCTGCATTTTTTTGCAGTGGTGGCTGGATTTTTATCCTCTTCTGTCTGAATATGACAAACCCATAGAGTGCACCCAGCTTCCTGGCGAGACTATATATGTCCCAAGTGGGTGGTGGCATTGTGTATTAAATTTGGAGACAAGTATTGCTGTCACACAGAATTTTGTGAATTCTAAAAACTTTGAATTCGTGTGTTTGGATATGGCTCCTGGTTATCGACATAAAGGCGTTTGCCGGGCAGGGTTGCTTGCTCTTGATGAAGGTGGTTTTCAGAATGTTGAGAAGAACAGTATTAGCATGCATAGTGATGACATCAACAGGAAAGAGAAAAGGGTGGGAATGTGCCACTCCATTGAGGACGCATGCAATGGGAACGGTACCAAGGGATTGTCTACAAGTTGCAGTCTGAGTAATCTGGAATATTATTATGATATAAATTTCTTAGCTATGTTTGTTGATAAAGAGAGGGACCACTACAGTTCTTTATGGAGCTCTGGCAACAGCATAGGACAACGAGAAATGAGAAATTGGTTGTGCAAGCTTTGGGTTGGAAAACCAGGACTCAGAGACCTAATATGGAAGGTATTACCTTTCTTGTTTGTTTGTTTCTTCATTCTTATATGTTGCAGCCTTTCTTGAGTGGAACTAGTTTCATGGAATTAATATTATTACCACTTTAGCTAATACTATACTGACTACCGAGTCCCTATTCCCGGAATGCCGGATGGATTTGAGGTTGAGTTCTGCATGAAAACGATTGATATTTGAGATGATTTCAAGATCTCCACTGTCCAGATCATAATATCTCTACCAAAAGAGATGGCCAAGAGTGATATTTTTTTAGTGTTTATGATTTTTATTAATCATGATCTACCATATGCTTGACCTTTCTTAATGTTTGGGGGCCCATTCTGGTTCTGATCTTTCCTGAACAGAATCACTGCATTGATTTGTACCATATTAGGATTGATCCATTTTGTCATCCATGTTTGTGATAGAGGTTTTCTATTACCTTTTTTATTATTGTGCAACTTAAAATCCTATCTTTTGCATAAATGCCATTTTAATTAATTCGTTACCAGGGAGCCTGTCTAGCACTCAGTGCTGATAAATGGTTTGAACGTGTGGAAGAAATTTGTGTCTTTCACGAGTTGCCTTCACCTACCCATGACGAGAAACTTCCTGTTGGCACTGGTAGCAATCCTGTAAGTCTTGTACTCGGATTTGCTTGTTCAAGGGATTCAAGATTCATTGGTTCCTATTGGATCTATTCTGTCAGACCTAGCAGAGCTATATTCTTAGTAGGAGGGAGTAGTATGTACCACTTGGAACTGACAAACTTGCTGTGCAATTTTATTACAGGTTTACCTTGGTGCTGACTATGTAATAAAAATATTTGTTGAAGGAGGCCTGGAAACATCTCTTTATGGTTTAGGCACTGAGGTATGATTTCATTGTCCTGAACTGTAGCTCGTGGAATGGTCCTCCCCTCTCCTCCTTCAGTTTTACCGATGTAGACTTATTTTGGTCACAGCTTGAGTTCAATAATCTACTTCAGAATGTGAACTCTCCTTTGAAGAATTACATTCCTACTGTATTGGCCAGTGGGATTCTGCTTTCTGATAATGGATCATATAGAGTATTGCCTTGGAATGGTAGCTGCATACCTGAGGTGATCGACAGCTGCAGTCTGTCGTTAAATCTTAAAGAAGTTGATTATCCATTTGGGATATGGAGCAAAAAACAATTCGAATATCAAAATGCTCAAAAGCCATCATTTGATTCAAGTTCTTTTATGTGGCCCTACATCGTGACAAAAAGATGCAGAGGGAAAATATTTGCTGAGCTGTAAGTGTTACTCTACCACTAATATTTTCTGTAGTGTTTTTTGAAGCATAGCCTGCTTCATTGGCTCAAATCAGTATGCATGCATTTCTTTTAGCCGTGGCTTTGACATCTTTTGATCTGCAGAAGAGACAACCTTTCATCAGAAGAGGCCTTAAATCTGGCTTCTTTTTTGGGCGAACAGCTGTGTAGTCTTCACCTTCTACCCCGTCCATCTCCTCAAGACTCAATACTAAGGGTTAGAGAAGATCAAGCGCAGCTATCATATGGCGATGGATTAGAAAATATTACCACTCACATTGACAATCCAGCTGAATGGAGATTATTTATCAGCATTTTAAACCAGAAAAGGAGGAATGTCTGTTGCCGCCTGACTGAATGGTATGAAACTGTTTCATTATTTTTTGAGCTTCACGTTTCACGAAATGAACTTTGTTATTACTGTGCAACCATGATAGTGCTTTTGCCTTTTTCTTAGTCATTGGCTATGCATGCACTTCCAAAATAAAATTTCTGTGCATTTTTATCTTCAAACGCCCCCCCTCCATCAGTGATGTGATATAACATTCCAAGTGCACCATGGCTGAATTAAAAACCCAGAATTGCTTAATCTTCGAGTGCTCACTCTTGGTGGAGAGCTTTTGGAATCTCCACTCTAAAAGTTGAGAACTTGTAATACTAAATGTCTTTTGTTAATCAGCTGATATGAGAGAAGTGATACTACACGCATAGACCCTTCAAAACATGTAATTCTTTTGTGACTGGTGATTTGTAAGACTAGAATTATAGATCCGTTGAACACGAGATTTCGCTAAACTAATTTATTAACAACAGGGGTTAACCAGTTGAAATACTCATATCTCACACCCATTAAAATTTTTAGCACACCGTCCAGTAGCCACCAGTTGATAAAATTAATGAATGCTGGTGATATCATCAACTGGACAAGAGTTCTTTCTAATTGATCGAGTCTGGTTGTTTTCCCTATTTTAATCTTCTGGCACGAGCTTTTAGAGGCTGAGATCCATCACTCTCTCTGGCTTTATTCACATCATTGAAACATAAATATTATTAAGTTTCTGTATCCTTTATAACTCTGTTATCATTACTACGTTTTTGATCTTTTCTTTAATTTACTATCTTTATTTGTTTGCAAATTGTTGGTTTGATAAACATTAGGTATAATAAATTAGTTTGATATAAACTACGATTTTGGTATTTTTCTTGAAATTTTGTCAGGCATTCTGAAATTGCTGAAATCTCTTTTACATTCTTTGCGAGTGATTAGTGTCTTATGCATGTAAACTCTTCAGAAGTAAGTGTATTTACTTGGACACAGCTGTTTCACTTTATACGTCATTTAGTGAAAATTATGTTTCTTGATTGAATGATTGTACTGGATTCAACAGTTGGAGTAGTCCAGCATCTTCTTAGACAGTTGATTTATTACCACTTGGGGAGGGAGATCAATTATGTTTTGTCATGAATTTGTTACATCCATTTGCAATATTGAACTCCCACATCTTCTGTTTTCTACAACTTTGCATTTATTGGTGATATTTTTAATATCCTCTTCATCTAAAGTCAGAAGCATATTTTTCTTCTATTTAAGTTAAAATAATGAGAGCAGACTTATCATATTTCATATGATGCCTCTTATAGTTTTATTCAACTTACATGAAGGTGGAAGGTGCGCAACAGCATTCTTTGTCGTTGCATGAACTGTTAGGAGCTTAAGTTATTTTAAAATCTGTGCTCCTTCCTTCCAATCTTGCAGGGGTGATCCTATTCCTAGCAAACTGATAGAGAAAGTCGACGATTACATCCCTCATGACTTGACCATATTCATTGATATATTTGAGGTGATCATAGCTGTTGCACTATTAATAATATCTTCAGTTTTTTTCTGTTCCTGAGATCCACTTGTGAACTTTATTATTGACACTTATTAAATATCTACAACCTGTAATGCATATATTTAATCTTTTTTCTGTGAAGAATGCTTCAGAAGCTTGCAAATCCTGCACCACCTGGATACACTGCGATGTTATGGATGATAACATATACATGGCACCATGTTGCCCAGCTTCTTTATCAGGGGAAATTGCTTCCGATCCTTTTTTGGCAGAAAGCGGTCATGTGGATAGCTCTAACAGAAGCAGCAGGCAAAACTATTCTTGGTATCCTAGCCACATCCTTGACTTTAGTGATTTATCTATAGGTGAGGCTTTTTTCCTTAATGTCAGTTTTCTCAACTTCATTTTGTTCTTCCTCGGGAAGATATCTTTGCCTAGTACTTCTGTAAGCAACACTCCAGCTTTTGTATTGGGATAATTCAGTACCGATACTTCAGTTAAATAGATTGAAGAGGAAGTATGAAGTATTTCTTTCAAAATTTCCATTTCGGCGTTCAGTTGATAATTTTTTGAACAATAATAAAATAAATTTGAACTTGTGGTGAAACTATTTGGATGAGTTTGTATACAAAGGAATGTGCTTCTTTATGTTAACTACCAGTCGCCTGACCAAATTACTCATAAAAAAAAAAATTGTTTTTGTAATTCTGAGGATGAAAAGTTGAGTTGATATAGGGGCATGCTAAATTTGTGTGTTTTCCTGGAGCTATCTTCTTTTTTTTCCACCTGGAGGTATCTTATGAAATCTCTTATGTTATCTCATGCAAATAATGTCAAATCTCGGCTTGCACAATATATATTTGTGGTGCGGTATATTGGTGCCTTATTGGAACTATCAGAATTGCAACTAGTCTCTGATAGTCTCGGAATCAAATTCTAGATCTCCTTTGTGTTAATTTTACGTTCAGTACAAGACTCGGATATGATGACTAACATACTCACACCACTGTGGATATAAATTCAGTGGTTCGATATCAAAAAATATTTGATGGATATGATACATTGGAAGATATATTTCATGTAGATATTCAGTTTGAATGCATGAAAACATGTGTGGTATATGTATGTTACATGTAGAACCAATTCTGACGGGTATTTGTTGTATAACGAGTTCGGCTCCTGGTGTAGCATGGATCAAAGCGAAGATTTGATGTGCTTTGTTGACAGTGCTCATCTTTTGTGTATGCTGGTCTTGCATGTACATCCTTTACTGTTCTATTCTTTCACCAGCCGATTTGATGACATAATTCTATTCTACAGGGGATCCACTCCTTGACCTAATCCCAATTTATCTCGATGTCTTCCGAGGAGATTCTCTTCTCTTGAATCACTTCCTTAGCAGCTACAGGCGTCCATTTGTGAGAGAAGAATCACTGAAAGAGTCGGTAGAAGATAGCAGGTTTGGTCGACCCTCGTACAGAGCAATGTAAGTTCAGATTTACAACCCTTTTGTCCCTAAATTGATCTTATACTCAACTATCATGAAAACACAGCTTCTTATTTGATGTTTTTTTTAATCAATTACTGTTCAATTATCAAACTTTTGTTCTTGTTGGAAATGTTTCGTTATTTGCTTTTCAAATGTGAGCCCTTGCTTATTTGTTTGGATTGGTTAATGTGTATTCAGGTGCTATTGTATTTTGCATGATGACAACATTCTGGGAGCAATTTTCAGTCTCTGGAAAGAATTAAGGGTGGCAAATTCATGGGAGGAAGTTGAGGAAAAAGTTTGGGGAGAACTAAACCGTTACGCCAGTAGTCGTTGATTTGTTTGATTAGTACAAAATAAGGTAGATCCTACTATATTTTGGCAGTGCCAACTTTCGAGAAGTATTATTTCAGTGTATCACGATGAATTTATACATACATTAATACATACACTCACACACGAAGTTTAATTATTTGATTCATTGAGCTAAGGCGTAAACTGCTGGTTCTCCGAGCTAAGGCGTAAACTGCTGGTTTATGTGTAACAAAATATAGTGCAAATAATATTTATCATAAAGAAATTACCTTTCGAAATCTCTAATGCATTAATTTTTTTAAATCTTGTGTTTTAATGATGATTTATTTTATTTTTTTTGTTCAAAAGCTACTAAATAAATATTCATATATGTATAAATATAATAAATTATTAGAGGTAATACATGAAATGGTCCCTCTTGTTTGCACACATTTTCGATTTAGTCCCTCTTGTTTGCACTGACCCGATTTAGTCATTCTAGTTTTTTAATCTGTCCCAAATCAGTCATAACCGTTAAATGCACCGTTAAAACTAACGAAAATGACTGAATCGGGTCACTTAAAACATTAGGGACTGAATCGGGAATTGATGCAAACATTAGGGACTGATTCGGGTTAAAAAGATTGGGTGATTTAATTCTTTAAAATTATTAAAGTAATTAATATGGATACTTTATTTATAATTTTGGCAATTTTTTGTAAAATTATTATATTTAAATAATGATATAATATATTAAATTCTACATAAAATCATTTTTCACTCAAACAAAACAAAAGAAAAATTAATAGCATATTGATATACAAAATATATTTCGATGACTAGTTTACTTATTAAACAAGATATATTTTTGATTTCATTAAATTATATCTATCAGATGTGTCCTTTTTGATAAATTAAATAATTTTTTTGATAAATTAACTAATTTTTTTATAAATTGATGCTAATTTTTATAATTATTTAAATCATCTTGTGAAATTGTAGAATTTAATATATTATATCATAATTTAAATAATTATAAAAAATGTCATTAATTTAAACAAAAATTATTTAATTTATCAAAAAAATTATTTAATTTATCAAAAAGAAAATATTTTTTTAATAAATTGATGACACATCTGATAGATATAATTTAATGAAATCAAAAATATATCTTATTTAATAAGTAAACTAGTCATCGAAATATATTTTGTATATTAATATGCTATTGACTTTTCTTTTGTTTTGTTTGAGTGAAAAATGATTTTATGGAGAATTTAATATATTATATCATTATTTAAATATAATAATTTTACAAAAAATTGCCAAAATTATAAATAAAATATCCATATTAATTACTTTAATAATTAAAGAATTAAGTCACCCAATCTTTTTAAATGACCCGAATCAGTCCCTAACGTTTGGATCTATTCCCGATCCAGTCAATAATGTTTTAAGTGACCTGATTCAGTCGTTTTCGTTAGTTTTAACGGTGCATTTAACGGTTTTGACTGATTTGGGACAACTTAAAAAATTAGAAGGGCTAAATCGGATCAGTGCAAATAAGAGGGACTAAATCAGGAATGCGTACAAACAAGAGGGATCATATCATGTATTATCCCAAATTATAAGATAATAATGTATAACAAATTATAAAATAATAACGCAGACATCAAATCGGTAGTGTACGACAGCTGGGTTGTGGGTCAGTTGGGTGTGCGTGGCTTCAACCCGATATGTCATTCATTAACTTCCTTTCAAACTCCATTCTAATGAGCTTTGAACGGGTCTCATTTGTATAATAATTTAATATTAAAATATAATATTTTATGAAGAAAAAAAAAATATATTAATATATCAATTATATTGAGTTAGTCTATAAATAAAATCGAAATTAGGCCATATAAATATCTTCCATGAACTAGCTCACTCTATGTACGTCAGTTTAATCATGCATACCGTGTGTTAAGGTTGTCATAATGTAACTTGTCCAATCTTTTATCAAACTATATATTTTTTACAATGTTTATTAAACTATTTTTAGTTGTCCCCTAATGGATTATATCAACATATTTTATGATTATTTAATATAAATGTAATTACAATAAAATAATATGTTTAAAGATGACAATTTTATGTGTATATGATTCTTGGAATTTTTATGACTCTATGTCATTGCTGGTTTGCAATATTCTCAAGGAAAATATTTATATGGACCAGGTGTTTGTAAAGATCAAAATATATAAATTTATAATTGTGTTGGCATTTGTAAGATCATATATATGGAAGTTGAACCGTCTAATACATATTTATATAATAATAAACGTTATAAATTTAATTGGATTAACTTAAATTTAATTTAAATAAATTAATAGAAGGAAAGGGCATTTTTGTCATTTTATAAATAAATTAATCTTTACTTCATATCATCAACACCACCAAACACAATATTGTTTATCATAATTTACTAATCATACGAACCAAACACAATATAATTTATCCATTAGTTTACTTATCAACCTATTATCAACCCATTATCTATTTTTTAATTTAGCCATCAATTATCCAATCACAGCAACCAAGCGCACCCTTATTTGATAACTGATCTTACAGTTGTATAATAATTTAACGTGCATAAAAAAAAAAAATTAATTCTCTGAATTTTCGCTTCCATCGTTCCCATCATAATCGGTTACCATTCACACACAGTGTCTTCACTCCCACACAGAAATGGCTATACAAAGCTCCATTCCCCATTTTACCCCTATCACTCTCTATTTACTCCTGTCCACTTACCCTCTCTCCATTTTACCCTTCAACATCACCCATCTTCTTTCCCCATTTCCCGATTTCTCAGATTTCACTTCTCTTCTTTCCTCCACCACCGTCGCCGCCGATCTTGCAAACCGCTCCTCCCTCACCCTCCTTGTTGTACCCAATTCCCATCTCCGCTCCGCCGTCCGCTCCTCTTCCGCCACCCTCGCCGATGTCCTCCGCTACCACGTTCTTCTGGAGTATATTTCCTGGTCCGACCTCCGCCTCCTGCCCTCTAATGGCAGAATCGTCACCACTCTCTTCCAGACTACCGGCCGCGCCACCTCCAACTCTGGAAGTATCAACATTACCTCTGATTCCAACTCCGGCGACGTCACCGTCCATTCTGTAACCTCTAATGCCACCATTCTCTCTTTAATTGAAACCATACCCTACAACGTGTCAATCTTCTCGCTTAGTTCACTGTTAAACCCTTTCAATCTCGATCTCATGGCTTCCGAAACCCGCCCCACTCTGGGGTTGAACATCACCAAAGTTCTGATCGATGGGCACAATTTTAATGTGGCGGCATCGATGCTCACCGCCTCCGGTGTTGTTTCCGAGTTTGAAGCCGACGAGGGCGGAGCTGGGATAACACTTTTCGTTCCTACCGATGAAGGGTTCGCCGATCTACCTTCATCTGCCAGATTTCAATCATTACCTGCGGAGAAAAAGGCGATGGTCCTGAAATTTCACGTCTTACACTCGTACTACCCACTGGGTTCTTTGGAGTCGATTGTGAACCCAGTTCAACCCACTTTGGCCACAGAGCATAATGGGGCTGGCAGTTTTACCTTGAATATCTCTCGGGTTAATGGGTCCGTCGGCATTGATACCGGAATAGTGCAGGCATCAATCACGCAGACAGTGTTCGATCAGAATCCTTTGGCCATTTTTGGGGTATCGAAAGTGTTGCTGCCCCGAGAATATTTCGGGAGGAATCCGATTGAGGTGAACAAGCCTAGTGACGGCGGTGGAGCTGTGGCTCAGCCACCGGATATTGCTCTTCCTCCGGGGGATTCTCTGGCACCGCCGAGTCATTCATCATCACCGCCGGGGTTGGAAATGCGGACGGAGGCGGGTAACGCAATTAGGGTGCTGCGTACAGTGTTGGGTTTGTGGTGCATTGGATTGTGTTGTCTGTTGCTATAGCTAGAAGATTGGTTGCTTCATTTGGAAATTGGGATTGTACCATTTTTTATTAAACGGAAGACTGAATTTGGTGCGACAAATTACCGACATTGTTCAACTGGGAATCGAGCGTTCTTGAGGTAACAAAATTGTTTAAAAAGTTGTGTTTATATATATGCCAATACAATAATCTAGGCTAGGGGATGTTTATTTTTCATTCACGATTTAATTGTTAAAAAAATCATTTCTTGAATCTGTATTATTGCTTCTTGTATATAACTTGAAATTTTCTTGGATTATATTGTGTAATGTAATTTAATAACTAATTTTGAGTTACAAGTGACTTTAATTTTTAAGTTTTTATTGCAAATTCCAGTAACAGTCCTTTTCGTTAAAAAATGTACTCCCATGTAGAAACAGATTGCAGAAAAGGCTGATTGTGTTCTTATTTCAACAGAAATCTAGAATGCAGCTTTTTCGGAACTTTGATTCAGTGTAGAAACTATGATGCAAAATTTCCAAAATTTCTTATGCATGAGAGGTTCTCCTTTCTTGTTCTATTCTGGTAGTATCCATCTCTTGGAATTGTTGGTACCGTTTTATGGATTTCCTGTCTGCGTATTTGTTGATTTCTTTAATTCTCGGCTTTTTTATTAATTTGAATCTAGTAAGCTGGAGTTTCTAGTCGCATATGCACCCGTTTATTGAATAATAAGCCCAGTGAGCTCCCTTAGCAATAGGGGTATATTCACGTTCAATATTGGGAATAAACCCATGTTGGATGGTTGTATATACACATGCCAAGAACATTTCATGAAATGTATCCACCCGAAAGAACTCCTAATCCATGTATCTATCTGCATGAATATCGCTTGTTTTCCCATTTATGTGGGTAGACATAAGATAAAGATAGATACATAATTTAAAACCGAGATTTGAACTACCCAAATTGAACCAAGTTCATCTTTGCACACATTGGTTTATGCCCCGGGTAATGGCGTGTAATTATACTTGAATGTTGGTTCCTTTCTCTTTGAATGCCACACTAGCCTTCCCTCCAAACGAGTTATTGCTAGTACAAGAGCAATATTCTAATGCTTAGTTGCATTAAAAGTGGAGCCTATATATCCAAATTAAATTTAAACCTTTGGCCGTAGAACGAGGGTATCATGCTAGCATCTCTATACCCCTTACTTCCACTGTTTCTTGTAGGGCTTCATTTAGACCGCCTTATCATCAAATTGAGTATAATATGTTTCATAACACAGTACTCATGTTTCGATCAAGATTCAGTCTTTTTTTAACACGTTAGGCTACACTGCTAATTGGTATAGTTCATGGTGTTGTGAAAATTGGAGGTTTTGGGTGCTGAGATCTCGTGCAAAATACATCAATATGCATCTGTAAATTGTGAATTGAAGAGGTTGACTGATTTACACGAAACCATTCAGAAAAGTTTGCTTCAAATATTATTGTAATTTCAACACTTAAATAAGTTTAGGGGTTATTTATTTAAATAACCCAAATAAAACAAATAATTACAAAAATAACCCGAATTCTGAAAACATTTAAAAACTAACCTTACCCGCCAACTCAGTTGGCGGGTCCAGTAGGTCACGCCAACTGAGTTGGCGTGACCATATAAAATATTGGTCACGCCAACTCAGTTGGCGTGACCATCGTTGAATAGTAGTCACGCCAACTGAGTTGGCGTGACCTTTGTTTTATAGAGTCACGCCAACTCAGTTGGCGTGACATTATTTTAATAGTGCCGCCAACTGAGTTGGCGGCACTAAATGGCTATAAATAAAGCCGTCCGCCTCTTAGTTTTCTCACCAATTCACAACTTCTCTTTTAATATTTTTAACTTCTCTTTTAATATTTTTATTATATGATAAATTCTGATTATGCTCTGTAGTTGCAGCTTTAGCTGATCTTCTACATCAGAAAAGATTTTATTAGCTACTAGTAATAGTTTTCTGTAGTTATCAAAATATGTCTATTCAAGTTTTATTTTATTGGGGGGGTAATATTATACAAGATTCTGAGTTCGTCCGATATGATCGTGGTCCATCAAGAGGTACAACTATACGGCGTACAATTAATTTTCTACAATTATTAGATAAAATATATGATATCACTGGGTTCGATCGCAACCAGTTTCTTTTGAAATTATATGCTAGGCATATGTTCAAAGATTTTTCGGGGTTACGTCAGACTGTTTTACCCATAGATGATGATTACAATTTAGCATGGCTACTTGATTCAGAACAGGGTCATAGTTGCTTGGAATTTTATATACAAGCAGAACCAAGGAATTATGATTATGTTCCAGAAATGCCAATGAGTGGCAGTTTTTCAGAAGGATTGACGACATCTGTTATTCCAGAGACGTCTGTTGCTCGACATCAAGCTGAGGGTTCATATAGTGGTGGAGACCGAGATGATCATCCAGTAGATGTTGATAATGTTGCCGCTGAGCCACGAGCAGACAGTTTTGCTGATTTTGGTGATCAAATTAATTCTGAACCAGAGGGGATTCCATCTGATGATGAGACTGATGCTGATGATGATGAAGTTGATATTGGTGTGATGGCAGAAGCAGTTGAAAACCAAGAGGAGGGGGCACCAACCATGACAAATGATCATAATCTTTATCCAACAATCCCATTCTTTTCCATGACACATCCAGAAGTTTTTGGAGATTCGATTGACAATCCAACAGGCCGTTGGGGGAGTTTTTATGATTACTCCAAAGGTGAAATCCATCGCAACATGGTCTTCAAAGATAAATTTCATCTGCAGGCAGCTGTGAAGGATTATTCAGTACGTGTTGCAAAACGTGAGTACCATGTTGTTAAGAGTACAAAAACATTGTGGAAAGTAATATGCAAACACGGTACAGAGGATATACCTTGCAGATGGTACCTGCGTGCATGTTTGGATAAAAAAGTTGGGTTATTCAAAATAACCAAATATGGTGGTCCTCACACTTGTCTGCTGAGTGAGCTGTCGCTTGATCATTCGAACTTGGATAAGAATATGATTGCTAGCTTGTTATTGGGAATCGTTCGTCGTGATCCAGCTTATGAAATCAAGTATGTGATTCAAACGGTGAAAGATAAGTATGGCTTTGAAATATCATATGCAAAAGGCTGGCATAGTTTGAAACGTGCAATACGGAATGTGTATGGAACCTGGGAGAGCTCGGTCAACAAATTACCTTTCTATATGGGAGCTTTGAAAAAATGGAACCCAGGCACAGTCGTGGAGTGGGATCATCTTGATAATGCAAGACCGAGAGAAAAAACTTTGAGTTATGTTTTCTGGGCCTTCCAACCGTGCATAGATGGTTTCCGCCACTGTCGGCAAGTTATTACAGTGGATGGCACACATCTGTATGTAAAATATCAGCATAAGATGTTGATTGCTGTCTCCATGGACGCGAATAATCAAGTGTTACCGCTGGCATTTTCAATTGTCGATGAAGAGAACTTTTTGTCATGGAAATGGTTCTTGGAGATGGTTAGCAAACACGTTATTGGAGAATCTGGCGGCGTGTGTTTGATTTCTGATCGACATCCGGGCCTTATTGCAGCAGCCGACTGTATCCCCGACTTTAAACCCCCCCGTGGAGTGCATCGATTTTGTTTGAGACATCTTTGCTCAAACTTTAATAGTCGTTTCAAAAACGTGCACTTAAAAGACTTGTGTTGGAAAGCTGGATCAGAAAATCAACTGATAAAATTTGAGCGTACGATGGAAGAGATCAAAACCATTGAACCAAGGGCTTTTGATTACCTGAATCGGATTGATAAGTCTCAGTGGACACTTGCTCATGATGAAGGATGGCGTTGTGGTATCCTAACAACAAATATGTCGGAGTGCATAAATGGAGTCATGAAAGGTGCACGTCGCCTTCCAATCACTGCCATTGTACAGTTAACATTCGATCGTTGTGTGCATTATTTTTTGGAGCGAGTGAAAAAAGCTGATAGAATGATCGAAAATAATCAAGAATGGCCGGATTATGCTTTTGAAAAATATGCTCGGGCTGATCTTCACTCCATTCATCATGAAGTTCAGATGTTTGATCGAAGGCATTTAACAGCCTCAGTTATCACAAGGATGCAAGTTGGACGTTGGGGTAATACTCATGTTGTGAAGCTCAAATCAAGGGAATGTTCTTGTGGGAAGTGGAAAGAATTTGGGATTCCTTGCTCACATGTGATACAAGTATGTCGAGCTTATGGCATAAACGCAAAAACATTTGTCAAGGAGTATTATAATATGCAAGAATATTGGAGCACATATCAAGGTGAATTTGAGCCATTATGGGGAGAGCAGTATTGGGAAACCCCGTCATTCGAACTGTACCACAATTCCACCTTGCGTACTATAAGAAGACGAGGTCGAGACCGAACAACACGCATGCAAATGAGATGGATTGGCCTGAAGCCCGGGCAAGACGACATATGGCATCGAGTTCCCAAAACCGATAAAGTTGTAATTGTTTTTTGATATTGTTATTGTTATTGTTTTTGATATTGTTCTTGTTATTGTTATTGTTATTGTTATTGTGTTTGTGTTATTGTTATTATTATTGTTATTGTGTTATTGTTATTGTCACATATCAAATAAGACATTCATATGGAAGTACATTCATTACATTTAATACTAAGATTCACAATAGGCAAACATGACTACATATATGAAGGCTAAAACTCTATAATGCCCCGCCAGTACCACAACGACGTGGCTGTTTCCGTCTCTGACCGCGTCCTTCCTGAATGGGTGGGTCTTCTTGCACTACAGGTACATCGTCCAGCTGAACATCAGGTGACAAATTAGGGAACACAACCGGTGACACGGCAAATTGTGGTGACATCGATGCATATATCTCGGGGAATCTAATATTCACATCTGGGCTGGTTTGTTCTTGTGAGTACATGGGTTGATGAGGCGTGAAATGCGTTTGGTCATACAACTGATGCTGTGGTCGAGGAGTATAATAATCAGCGTACATGTCACTGGCATATGATGAAGAGGGACCTGGCATATATGTCGGGACATAGCTTGAAGGGCCAGCATCTCCAAAACCCGCATGCATCGACTGTACTTGTTCTTCATCACTCACATGCATCGGCTGTACTTGTTCACCTTGAGTCGCATGTCCCTCTTCGTAGGGCGGAAAGTTTCTATCGCGTCGTTCCTGCGCGACATGCAACACATTTTGTATGACATTTCTGACATCACTAAATGCATCCATGTACGCCCCTACGGATTGTTCCTCAGCGATATTACGGTCGCAGGTAACTGTTAATTGCGACAGCTGATCAATCTGAAATGAGTGAACATTTATTAAGTATTTAAATCTAAACACAATTTTCAAATATGTAATACATATTTCATAAAGCAACATACCACATGTTGCCATGCCGGGCCATCTCCATGTTGATAACCAGCCTCCACAAATTGTCGTTGATGGCCAATGAATCTACGTGTTACTCGTCCATACCAGTCATTGTACCCGACAATTACACCCTGTCCAGCTGACTCATATCGCGGGCTGTCCACGGTATGAGCATGTGCATTTCCCCATATAGTCGTGTACCGCCTATGGTGTGCAGACCAGTCATTATTTGTTTTACCCCTGCGGTTAACTACATGTAATATATCATCCCCTGACCGTGGATCTGGTGGGATGTTTTGTACCATGCCGAACTGACGGAAAACCCGCTCAGGACGATGCATCTCAACTATGTCATACAAAATGAGTGGCCCGCTGTATGTCCATAACTCAGTATGCAGTCCTTCAATATAATCATCAGGGTACGGCTGCCAATTAAACTACAAATATAGTATTACATTAAAATAATGTTCAAAGACTATTATGTTTTATACATGAATATAAAAAATAAAATTACTTGGCTTAATGGCTGCTGGTCAAGGATGTCTCTAATAATTCGTAATGAATGTGTGCCAGTTTCTGTAAATCTTACTTTACATGTCCACCTGTGTACTCGTAATCATCATAAAAAAACATAAATTATATAACAAAATATTAAATATAATATTATACATTGCAAAATAATTTGTGATACATAACCTTGCACCATATGGAGCAACAGGTAAGTAATTGTCCTCATCGATTGGTATTGGCCCAATATCAATTCTCAGGCGTCCGAGTCGAGGAGCTAAACTTTCGAGCCGGGACCATGCCCAAATCTAAAACATTAACATGAAGAATATAAATTAAATATGCAAGATATATTTTTTCAGTATTTTAACATAAAGGTAACGATTACCTGTAGGAGTTGTAATGCACCACATATTACTTTTTTCCCTCTCTCCGCTGAAGTGCACAACTCACGATATAAGAATGCCAGCACAGCACTACCCCAGCTAAATTACCAACAGAACTGATATCTTCTAATTTCTATATGTACAATAATTTTACAGTATTGCCGGAGCTATCGGGGCACATAATCCCACCTATCATTAATAATGCACAACCTCGTGCATATTTAGCAACCTCATCCGCCGTACTATGCAAATGGATCCGATTTACTATTAAATGATGACTCAACGCAGACATTAACAAACATGCACCTTTAAAGTGACCCGGATCTGGTGTAAATCCCAAATGACGATAACAATATTCTTGCCACTCGGGTATTGTCTTATCAAAATTGGCACCTGACACTGCAAGACCATTTATTGGCAGACCCCAAATAACTGCAATGTCTTGCAGTGTAATAGTCGCCTCTCCAGATCTCAGATGGAATGTATGCGTTTCACGACGCCATCTCTCTACTAACGCCGTGATTAGATGAGGGTCAATGGTAATCTTATTACACCTATATACACCATAAAACCCAAACTCATGTAACATACTTACAACACGTGTGTCTAATGGGCAAAGATCCCAAAAATAGCTGCTCGGATTTCTCACACGCAAGGGCCGATCAATATCACCTGCCCATACATCTTCAGAACGATGACATGACTGCAATACCAACAGATGATCATCGATCGGGCCTGGTACATTCATCGGATCCATCCTATTATATGAAACAAAAAATACATTAGTACATATAAACAACATAAAGTAAACAAAATAAATTAAAACTGATAAAACATGACGATGCTACCGCCGACAACCACCAGCCATCAGCAACCGGCGGCGGCGGCGGCCGACGGCAGCAGACGGCGGCAACAGACGGCGGGGGGCGGCGGCCGGCAGCGAAAAAGTGTGACAGAAATTAATTCACAGCGATATGATTTTTACCTCTAAATTCTGAATCTGAAACTACGAAGAGACTGGAAGCAAAATGAGAAAAAAACGATAGTAACTTGGAGGTCAAACGCGAGGAAGAATTTAGACTGTAAATCGCCGAACTTGTTGCCGAAGAAGAAGGGCTGCGGAAATTTTATAACTCCAAGTCACGCCAACTCAGTTGGCGTGACCTTTAATGGGTCACGCCAACTGAGTTGGCGTGACACATGATATTTATTGGTCACGCCAACTGAGTTGGCGTGACCAATAATTATTCCCACCAACTTGCACACCAACTTGCAGCTCCAGTTAGCGTGAATAATGGTCACGCCAACTGGGTTGGCGTGACCGTAAAAAACAAAGGTCACGCCAACTCAGTTGGCGTGACTAATATATTTTAAATTGGTCACGCCAACTCAGTTGGCGTGACCAAAATTTTTTTAGGTGACGCCAACTGAGTTGGCGTGACCAATTGGTCACGCCAACCCAGTTGGCGGTTTAGGTTACTTTTGAAATGTTTTTATTTTTCGGGTTATTTGTGAAATTATTTATTTTATTAAGGTTATTTAATTAATAAACCCTAAGTTTAGGCTCTTCTTTCTTGGAAAGCTAAATTCATCAAAACATCGATAAAATCAAAGCGATGACAGCATGTACTTTTACCTCCATTAAAAAAATAGTTTTTATTGTTCTAGTTCATAAAAAAAATTCCATTCTTACCATTAACTCAAAGACATGAGGAAAATGCATCTCAAGAATTTCACAACTTAGGGTAAGGCATGATGTTTTGTGCATTCATAGTGGAGTTGGCTCTCCTCTTGCTTGCCACCCAAAAATGATATAATAATGGTTGATAAAACAAACAATCTACCACACATCTTTTCTTTTTTGTTACTAGGAACTTGTGGGGACAAGTATAGCATAGTAATTGGGTTATTTTGAAAAGTGACATTGATCAAATATTATTTTTTTTATAAAAAAAATTACATAATGATCGTCAAACACATACCAAAAAACAAAGGACAAGCAAATGTTAGAATTGAAAAGATTATATCTCAAAATCTTGGACAAACAATGTCATTCCTGCTGCTGATAATTTATTTACTCCTTTCAAATCTTGCAAAATGGCCATTTCATATTAACACTAAGAAAAATATATATTTTAGCCATACATTTTATGACTAAAATGTTTTTGCCCATAAAAATTTCGATTTAATTTTGATTAATATCACGCAATTAGTTCTTGTCATCAATTTTATGGTTGTTTACTTCATGATACAGTTCAGAGACCAAAAGCTTAATTTTATTTTACTTCTGAAAGTTTATTGCAAAACTAGAATCATATGTGGCAAGAATAAGGCTGATAAATAAAGGATTTTTTGATGCTACCTCTATGGTATTGTGTTGAGGTCTATCCATTGGGAATATTTTATTTGGAATATTATCAATGTACGGTATGATGTATACCTAAAGATAGTGTCGTTGGGAGTAGCATAAAATAAACCGTAAATAAGTCTCTTATAATATTTTCTGTGTTCCTTGGAAGTTGTACAAAGATCACTTCTGGAATCTGGAGGCAGTGTACGGTCGAATTTGTACGAAAGGACACTTAGACCCATTTCAAAACTAATTAGGCTTTGTTACTTTTATAGTAAGCGGCCCAGTACCAGATATTTTTTTCCCCAGCTTTCTTTGTATTTGGAAATGAGGAGTGTTGATACTATTGAGTTTTGACACACGAATTCAAGAAACTTTTGGTAAGAGGAGTTTTGATTCAAAAGTCCCATCATCTCAATTTCATCTACAAATTTTCTGCAAATAATTAAAATATAATTTTGAGAGAATGTTATAGTATTTATTAAATTTTTGAGCCTTCATTTTATTATTATTTTTATTATTAATAAAATGGTAAAATATAAGGATATTTCAATATTCTCGGAGGAACCAAAGAACGAAAACGTTGTATTCTTTGAGTTTTGATCCAACGGTTCTACACAGCATAAGTTTATCTAAATAGGAGAGAGACGTGGGTTCGAATCCATATCATCGTAAAGCCGCTCCTTGTAATAAAAATATATATATATTTGTGTTTATTGTCTAATTATTACATTTTTGTTCTCCTTTATCAAATTCTATTATTTAGTCAGCTTCCAGTTGTCCATTGTCGACAAAGTTTTAGTCAAACTGAACTTTGACCTTGTAATTATATATATATATATATATATATATATATATATATGTGTGTATTTTTTTTTATTTTTTTTGTATTTTAATTTGTATCTACCAACTTTTTTCATTCGATTTGTTAATAATGGATCTTTAAGATCTTAATATAACTAAATTCATAACAAAATAGGATTTGAATATACAAATCAAAGTTAAATTAAATGCTACATTTGTGGCATTACATTTCACTATTTCAACCTCGATGCATCCCAGAAACCTATTAAATACTTCATTTATCAAATTTTGTAAATACAATTAATTTTTTTGCTTGGCATATTTTGCTCTAAACGTGACTCGAACTCAAATCAATTTAAAATAAATAAATAATTTTTTATTGACATGCAAAATCTGGAAGCGTAGTTTTTTCAACAGCTATAATATAAAAAAGACTTCAAAAAAAGTCATCATTTGTTATGCAATATAGTACAAATTTATCACAATTTAATATGGATTAATATAAAATGATTAGGTAGCAATATATTTAAAAATACATTCAATTACGTAAGAGAGTGAAAGAATTAAGAAGGGGATTGTACAATAAGACAACAGCAAAATGGTGGGACTCAATGTGATAAGCCTATGACTATTGCCCACTTGCTTATATCACATTGATTATTTTATTTTTTAAAATCTTAAAAGTATTTTTAAAAGTAGAAAATTTGACGATCTGTTCTTTTTTAAAAATTAATTAATTAAACAATAATATATTGACTCTTTATCTCGTCAATGGGCCAACTACATATATGAAAATTAGCCGATGTCAATCGTCAATTGGAAAAACAAATAAACTAATCAATTTGGATTTGAATTTGCTTTGGTCGTCCATTTCCATTATTTATCAGCTTTTTTTTTTTTTTTTTTACTGGGGTTGGGGCTAAAAATTTTGCCTCAAGTGTAACTCGAACTCAAATCTGTCCAAAATGAATAATGAGTTTTTTACTATCAGACTAAGTCCGTAAGCGAGATTCCCTTGGAAATATTTGTCATGTGTTTACTTGTTTTTTTATGGTTGTGGTAACTCACAATCCAAAAATAAATACCTAATTTAGGCTTTATAACTTTATACTTTATCGCAAATGAAAGGTGGTATAAATAACCAATATTTTCGACAAATATAGAGAATTACATTACATTTATTCCCATAAAAATATAGGAAGAGAACTCATTTAAATATATATATAGTCAAAAACATGAAAAAAAAACAAAATGTCATATGGCAGGATTATGTATTTTTAACGTGGATGCTCATAATATGTCACATAATTAATTAATCGAACAAAAAATAATCAAATGATATGGTCAAACCATAAAAAAAAAATCAATTTCTAAAAATAATGAATTCTATTTAATAAAAATTTATGAAATTTATAATTATTCTTAATATTAGAATTTTTAGAATTTAAATTAATAATATTAAAAACAATGACATTTTTAATTGCAGGATCAAACGCTTGTCGTTTTACCAAAAACTATAGCTGGTGGTAAATATGTAACTCTGACCTTTAAATTATAGAGCAGTCCAAACGCTACTTTTCAATCACTCTAAAAGCATGAACAATTATTGTATTACAACAATTTAATAATAAAAATAATATCATTAATAAAATAATAAAAATAATATCATTAATAAGAAGTTGTGGACAAGAGAATAACTCATCATCTAATCAGATTTACGATCACAATCTTAATCATTCGAAGTAAACATATTATTATTTCAATCATTATTTCTTATCATATCTAATAATACTAATAATAACGGTATAACTTACCAGTATAATCATATCATTCAAAATAAATGGGTCAATGTATATCATTAACATTCATAAGAGGACTAGTTCCGTAGCATATATTTTCTTATTTTTCTCTTTAATTTCTTGAAATTGTAAATTTATTTTTTATTTTTTAATCCAGTATGTGATTACATAATTATCGTTTTACCAAATGTTGTAATATATGTATGATGTGAAAATGGCCCACTGTAGAGCCTCCGACCTTAGTCAACTGTTAAAGATTCATGTTTATCTTTATGATGATTCGGGTTTGGGTCAGAGCAGTGTTCAAAAAATCTTTTAAAAGTTCACTCCCATATAAAAAAAAATAGAACTCGACATAATCAAAAGACTTGGATATCCTTGTGTTGGAAAATGAAGAAGACTTGTGGATTTCGGAGATCAGTAGCTTGACTCTTAACGTTGGTACATAATATTTTTCATTTATTATAAAATATGATTCCATAATCTCATTTTGCATATGTTTTAATTTACAATTTATTATTAATCTCATTTTGCGTATTTATTATTATTTTATATAAATTCGCACTAACATAAACGTGAGAGCCATTTTCAGAACCATATACGTGAGAATCTTTTTAAAATATAATTAACATGAAATAAGTTTGAATATCGCAATTTATTTCAGATCATTAATTTAAATTTGTAATCATAATTTTAAAAATTACCTAGAACTGAATCATTCCAATATTGAAATTGTGTATTGCTATTAAAATGGTCTAAACTCAGTCCCAAAGAAAATTAATACTTATATATATGTATATGTATATATACTAAAATACCCTGTCCGATACTATGTTTTTGTTGAAAGTGATGTACTCAGCAATTCTTCTGTATGCTCGGAGAGGTGCACCATTTATAACATAACCAACATGACTTATTGACACACACATAATGCAACCCCTCATGTCAACATATCGTTTAGTACGAAATTTTGCACAATCACTATAAGAAAAGAAAGTTTACGTCTCTGCTACAAGCTATAACTTTTAGCAAAGTGGTAAACGTTTGATCTTAGCAATTGGTATCATAGCAATATCATATGTTCGAGCCTACCCATAAGTAATTTATGGGGATTATGGGTGAAATGTTGGGGCTTCGATACGACAAGTTCTATGTGAGCTTGTAGACGAAGTGTCACTCACCGAGCCACCCACTAAGCAATTTCTGGTGGGATTATCGGAAGTGATGTACCCAATAATTCGATTCGCTTTGAGAGATGCATCGTGTATGGTTTAATAAACCTGACACATTGACACTCACATGATATATTCAATAATGTCCACATGTCGCTTAGTACGAACATTTTCGCTGTCACAATAAAGATATAAATTTGCATATCTACTAACAACTATAATTTTTAATAAATTAATAAGAATTTGATCCTAATAGTTTTTATTTTTAATCAAATTATAAAACTCATTGTCCCTAAAATAACAAAAAAATAAAAAAACAAAAAAAAAATTATATAAAAAAAATTTAAATATAAAAGATATTGAAATATAGCCAACTAAAACACTAAAGCTGCTTCAATAATGTATTATTATTCTTATATTAAGTGGCCACACAACTACTCCACCCTCTTTAATTTAAATATATACAACTAATCATAATATTAATTACTCACATACATTCATTTTAACTCAAAAGTCAAGTGGAGCAAGTGAAATGTTTGACAAAATGTTAATGCTTCCGGGATATTTTGGTATTGCCACGTGTCTTTTGGATGATGTGTCATCTCATAGTCATAATCCTAATCTAACGGTGCCCTGGCACGTTTCAAAATAAAAAATATTACTGATATTTTTCCTTGAAAAAACATTCTTAATAAAAAGAAATTAGAGAAAGTTGGGAACAATATATTATTCATTTGCAAAGTGAAATGATGATGTACTTCTTCCAGTCATCATTTATTATGTCAAATTTATTAAATCAAAATATACTAATATAATAAGAGCTCACATTCACTTTAAAAGATTCAAAATTAAGTATCGATGTGTATAGAAAAATATTTAACATCTCTCATTCTAACAAAAAAATACGTTAGTCTAAATAGGTCTATATATGTAATTTTTGGGGCAACTGTCCCAAAAAATTACATCAAAACGAGAACGAGTTCAATCGAACAGCATATATAATAAATAGAAGTGGAAGAGCGGGCGACCGGAGAGCCATGAAATTGCTCGGAGGCGGAGGCTGCAAGCCGCCTCCCCAACTGCCTGAAGATAGGCTATGAACGCAACGGAGTCTGACCAAATTGTAATTTATCCCTCAAAAATTATATTTATCCCTTAAAATTATATTTTAACCCATAATATTTTGTTATCCTTCAATTTTCTATATTTTTGTTTTTTGCAGAACCTAAACAAAAAAATTATAAATTTATCGATATATATATATATATATATATATATATATATATATATATATATAATTCAATATTAATATAGTTTGATGGATATAAAATAAAATAACAAAAACAAATAATAATAAATGTATGAATCAAAGCAGCCATTATTAATCTCTGCCTCTACATACACCAATTCACGCGTTTTTCCACTGCTGTCGTCCACAATTTCCATATCTAAAATTTTAAAACCTATTTTCGTTGGAATTTATTTATTATTTATTTCTATCTTTGAACTTCAGACTGCCGGTGCCATACAAATATACAGTTGTTTATATAATATATAATTTTAAACTAAAATTGAAAAACTATTAAAAAATTCAAGATATTTTTTTTTAAATTCAGGGGATAATTTTTGATGATCCTAAACTATATGTGTTATATAGTAAAATCATCCTATTATATTTCGATAATTCACAGATATAAATTTAAAAGAAATATATAATTTTGGCCCAATTATTTAATACTTTATAAAATTATTAATTTTGTATTTAAACGAATTTATAAAAAGTTGACTCTTCATGTTACGTGTGATAAGAAATAAGCTCATTCGCAGATTTCAAATTATGTTTCATTTTATATTATTGAAAATCTTTAAGGTACAAGATTTTCAAATGGTTGTCGCGTTTTATTTGTCTTTATTTAATAAACCAAAAAAAAAAAAAGTCAAAATGAGACCATAAAATTCTTTATAGAGACCATCCACATTGTTTCAACTCCAAATTCAAAAGAAATTGCTGCCACTTCAAAAATTATAATTATTAGCATCGACGCACGTAAAAAATACGAAATTAAATTTAGAAAAAATGGAAAGATAAATAACATATTTAACAATTAAAAAAAGGGTTTACAATTAAAGTGTGGGATATGATATTTTTGGGTTATAAATCTTCACTAAAAATTATGTCATAGGACATCATAGGACATCATCAAACTATCTTGCATTATTGTACGAAGCAGATAATTATTGTCAATATTTAGTATTTGTTTTTTAAAATTACAAATGATCTTTATATTCGTAAGTGCCACCAAAAATAATCTTATGAATTTGAGGGGCTGTGGGAGTCGATGAGTCAGGTTTATTAGGCCATAGATGATGCAACTCTCTGAGAATACATAACAATTGCTTGGTACATCACTTCCAACAATATTAATGAACGGCGACAAATATTAAAATATTGTAGTACTTTAATAAAATGTTAAGTTCTATTATCTATTTACTCCTTTTTTGCTATGTCACTAACACCTAACGCCTAATTTTTAATTAAATAATTTTTGGTCCATCCTCCGTGAGTAAGGTGAAAAATAAGGGTTTGAATAATTTTATGGGAAAGAATGAAATATTAAATGTAATACAAAAGTATATTATAATCTATCTTGATCTTTATTTTTAGGCAAGTAAATATTTTGTAGAATTTATTATCATTATCTAATATAATAAACATATGTAAAAGCTATTATAAGTTAATAAAATTAAATAGAATTTAGAGATCGATCTTAAGTACTTTTGTTTATATAGATTTAGATAAATTAAGTTTTTTTATAAAAAAAAATATATTTATTTCATCTTTAATAGATAATATATTAAAACGTTCCTATAGTTTGGGATCATTCCTGGTTCTGTCCCTAAAATTTTCAGTGATCCGATTTAATCCATATTTTTTTATAAAATTTCCCGGTCGAGTCCCCAATGTTAAATCGATCTCAAGAAACAAACGGATATTGACTAATTTAGGAATATTTTTTAAAGTTTAAGGACAAAATGATGTCCAATTTGTTCTCAATTCAGCCCGTAAAATATTAAATATATTCCCGATTAAATCATTTTTCATTTACTTCTTACAAGGGACATAACATAGGAAATTGAATTGAGAAATTTCTTAAAATTTTAGGGAAATAGTTCTAAATTTTTCTATTTAAAAAACAATACATATAATGAACTTTCACATAATGTATCACCACGCGCCATAGTATGCATGTGGAACAACCAGAACTTAACCCCCCAAGTTTCAAAGTTTCAATCTTTAGCAGTCAACCTCTGTTCCCTTTCCTAAAATAAATAATTTTAAAATACAAACAAATGGGAGAAAAAGCATCCACCTAGCCCCGATTCCAGTCATCTGTTTTTATTCTCTCAATCAAATACATAAAAGTCAACGCCTCTCTCTCTCTTTCTCTCTCTCTCGCTCAACTTCACCGCTTATTGTCTCCTACTCATAATTGCACATTTAATTGCTAGATATGAACTGAAGAGTTGGACAAACTGAAGCAACTCCATTCTCTCTGATTTCTATATTTGAATTTTTTGTTTAATTTTTTTATTTTTTTGGTTGGAAGAAGTGAATTAATGGGAAACGGAGTAGGGAAGATGACGGTGTGTTTCACCGGAATGGAACCCCCGGCCGACTATACTCGACGGCGGAGAAAAGATATGGCGGCGAGTATGGTAATATCCGATCCGTTGGATGATCTGGGCCATTCCTTCTGCTACGTACGGCCAGAATTGACGCGGCTGTCATCCTTTAATTTTCATTCGGAATACGACGAACCAGCAACGACGACGTTTAAGTCGATTTCCGGCGCCGCCGTAAGCGCCAATACTTCAACGCCGCTTTCCACGGCTTCACTCGACCTTTACTCTTACAACAGCATTGACCGGGCTTCCGCGTTTGAGGGCTCGACGTCCTTTGCTTCCATCCCTCTTCAGCTCGTACCAAGAAATTCATCGATTTATTCTGGACCGTTGTATAACTCCGGCCTGATTCCTAGTTCGGGCCCTATGGAGAGGGGATTCATGTCAGGCCCGATTGAGAGGGGATTCATGTCGGGCCCACTTGATCGTGGGATGTTCTCGGGCCCTCTTGACAAGGGTGGCTCTGATCAGTTCCAGAGAAGCTATTCCCATGGCGGATTTGCGTTACGGTCCAGATCGAGAAAAGGGTCGTTTATTCGGGCCGTTAGACGGGCCTTCTCGAAAGGCATCAGTAGAGGTCAGAAATCCATTGTTGCACCGATCAAAGGCGTTGTTTCGATCAAGGAACATGACTGGATGGTGAGTTCGGAGAAGCAAAATGAACTAACAATCAGTAGTGTTAATTTCAGCAGTGAATGTAGTTTGGATGACTATGATTCACTAGAAAACCAGAATCTTCAATGGGCTCAGGGAAAAGCCGGCGAGGATCGAGTTCATGTTGTGGTTTCCGAGGAACATGGATGGGTTTTTGTTGGAATTTACGATGGATTTAATGGCCCCGATGCACCGGATTATCTTCTGTCCAATTTGTACTCAGCTGTACATAAAGAGCTGAAAGGTCTGCTTTGGGATGAGAGTAACAATTCTGATCATTCTTCCATATCCAATCCATGTTCTGCAATAGATAATTCCAATTCCGTGAAAACGGACTCTAATCCAAATCCTACTTTGACTGATGATTTTATGCGGGATAGGACGATTAATAGTTGTTCAAAATGTATAGAACAAGAGAATTATCCTCATGTAAACGGGGATACTTGGTACAAGAAAAAGAGGGGTAGAAATTCCAAGATCAAGCACCGTAGCGTGGCGAAAAAATGGGAGGAGAATCAGAAGAGATGGAGATGTGAATGGGATAGGGAAAGATTGGAACTTGATAGGAGATTAAAGGAACAATTGAACAAAAACAGGTCTGATGGAACAGGTGCGACTAATCATGCTGAAGTGTTGAAGGCTCTGTCGCAAGCATTGAAGAAAACAGAGGATTCTTATCTTGATCTCGCTGATAAAATGGTCATGGATAATCCTGAGTTGGCCTTGATGGGTTCTTGTGTTCTTGTGATGTTGATGAAGGGAGATGATCTTTACGTGTTGAATGTGGGCGATAGTCGAGCTGTTTTGGCTCAGAAGAAAGAGCCCGATCTTTGGAGTCAAGATTTGGAGAGAATCAATGAAGAAACATTGTATGATCTCGAGTCTTTCGATGGTGATAGGTCGAATTTGCAGCCGAGTTTGGTTAGTTTCCAGTTAACCATGGATCATAGCACCTCCATTGAAGAGGTAAAAGCTTTGCCTCGAAATAAAACTGATTTTACTTAATTTGTTCTGGTGTAGCTCGTTTTTGATTGATCGTTTTGCTTCTTATTGTTGTGTTGTGTTTCCAGGAAGTTCAGAGGATTAGAAATGATCATCCCGATGATGCTTCAGCAGTTACTAATGACCGTGTAAAAGGCTCGCTAAAGGTTACTCGGGCTTTTGGTGCTGGTTTTCTCAAACAGGTGTGGCTTGTTATATAATATTTAAATAAGCAGATTCCTCTTTTGTCCATTGAAATGAAATGTTCTACCAATGAGTAGAGATCGAAAGTAAGACTGTGATGTATTATGTGAACCTATTAGAACGCCCTGAGGTGGAGGAAAGTGGCTTTTCTTTGCATATTTAGAAGATAAAACATTTACCTATTTCACTATCATGCGATATACAACTCCACGGGCTAAGAATCTTAGTATAAAGTTAAGATTCCTATGGCACAATTGGTTGCTTTTCTGGTTTTTGACTCCTTTTTTCGGACACGATAAGAAACACGATATCGGAAAGTTTTGGTAGTAATAGCTTTTCAATATGCCTGTAGGAATTTTGTATAGATGATATTTTATACAGAAATTGATCGGCAATAATACTTTTGCTAAAGAGTGGAGTAGATTTTTTGAAATGTACCTAAACAAAAAATGGCTGGTTAGATTCTTAAATCATTGTATATCTCGAATTTCTGAGTTTTATTTTATTAGAGGAAATATTTCAAAAGTTCCAGTGTTCATTTTGCTGTTCGATTGTGTCACTACAGCCTAAATGGAACAATGCACTGCTAGAAATGTTCAGAATCGACTATGTCGGGAAGTCCCCATATATAAACTGCATCCCTTCACTTCACCATCACCGATTAGGATCACGAGATCGGTTTCTAATATTGTCATCGGATGGACTTTACCAATACTTCACGAATGAAGAAGCTGTATCAGAAGTCGAACTTTTCATTTCTTGGTCACCAGAGGGAGATCCTGCACAACATCTGGTGGAGGAACTCTTGTTTCGTGCAGCAAAACGAGCCGGTACATATGTATTTCTTACGTTCAAAAGAATGTTTATACTTCCTTATTTGATATGGAACGCTGAAACGTCGCATCTGTTGTTTATGCTCGATTTCAGGTATGGACTTTCACGAGTTGCTTGAGATACCACAAGGTGATAGACGTCGCTACCATGACGACGTCTCGATTATTGTTATTTCTTTGGAGGGGAGAATATGGAGATCTTGTGCATAATTAGTGAAACCAAGTAGGAATAATATTAATATAATGTTCAAGAAAAGAAAAGAACTAGGGGACACCCATTTTTGATCTTCTTTCAAAACAACTAAGTTTTGAGATTTAAGGGAAACTTGGTTGTTTGTTCTTTGGGGCGTTCTATGGAAATTTGTATTTTTTTTTGTTGTTGAAATAAATGACTCCCCATGAAATTTATTTTTGTTCATTACTACCTTTTTATATGGTTTGAGGAGCTTAAATTTAATCTTGTATGTGTCTGGTAAGCTTGAAATGCGTGTAATAGAAGAGGTCATGAAATTTATGTGAATTTTTATTGCATCTCTTTGTATTGTTGTGGTTTTAATCAAATCCAATACCGATCAAGAATACACTTTGCACAACCAATTATTTGCAAGACCACTGTATGCAACTATTCACAGAAACATTTCCAGAACACTATGAACTTGAACTCGTACAAATGACGGTATTAATCGATGAACTTCGCCATGAACACAAAACATTGCACATACAGATTTCCAGGCACAATAATGATCAACACGCACAAGAGATCATACAAGTAAGATCCAGGAAATCAGAATAGAAAACACAAAGAAAATGACACCGATTTACGTGGTTCGGCCAGTAATACCTACTTCCACGGGAGGTTCCATTTATTGATCACCATTGAGTAATACAAAGCAATTCCCATTACATGAATTCTCATTATCCACTCCTATGCTTTACATTGGATTGCCACTCAAATTCACTAATGTTTTGCTTCTCAAAAACTCACGGGCTTTCATTCTTTTTCTCCCCTTTCTTGCCTCTTTTCTTGTGTTTCTCACATTCTGCCCTTGTCAAAATGAATCCATCAAATCTTTAATCACCTGAGCCATCAACCTTTTACAGTGGAAGCTCACTCTAATCAGGTAACATACCACCTTCACAGCCGGTTACTCCCTTGCCTAGCCAGTCAACCGGATGTTTCATAAATTCCCTCTACTGCCCTTGGAAACTTCTACATTCATCATGCACCAAACCCAACGGTAGCTTGATTGAATAAGTGGATAATATCTCACATAATTATAACAAATTACCACGTGTTTTATTATAATAGATGTAAGGTTTTTGACAGGTAACACCAGTGCAGCTTACCCCGTGGTTTGGTAATTGGTAGCTTGTCGCTCTATAGTTTGTGAATAGTTGTAAAAAAAAAAACATACGCGTGTGATTTAGGTGACACGTCTTCTTATATATCTGAGCTTTAAATTATATGCTAAAATGCCAATTATATTTTTGAGGGGTCAAATACACCTAATTTTTAAGGGTGTAAAATATATATATTTACAAGTCACATGAGGTAAAACGTCTATTAACAAGACTATATAGTGTAAATTGCTATTAGCTTTTAAGGGTATTCTCATCGTAACAAGCCAAAATTTTCTAAATAATATGGATTGAGACAGTGAGCTATATGTTTCGAACCATGAGGAGATGTTTTGCCTATTTAGAATTCACACATGGTAAAATACTTATCAAAACCATACGAGGTAAAATGTCACCGGTTCCGGATGTAAAGTAGGACGTGCCACGTGGTCGAACCCTTATTTCTTAACTGCTAACCAATTGCAAATAAAGGAATAAATGCCATTGTAGTTGGGGAAGGAGCAGATATTAGCTATGCATGAGTAATGATGGCGGAACGGGAACCTGTCACATTATCATTAATATTGGGCCACCAATTCAGATAGGCTATACTTAGATACGGCATCGTTGGGCGGATGTAACAGTTATTGGTGTAATTTTAGGCTGTGAAATTAATCTAGTATACATAAGGGCTACACAAGATCACTCGAACGAGCTTTAGCCTCTCTGTGTGGATCTTCCCTTGATTTGAAACCAACACTCTGAGGAATCTTGGAATACAGGTCGTTTCGTATAACATTCACATAAAACAATATACAGCACCAGCTGATAAGGGAGATATGCACACATCTTGCACCAAATGCTGTCACAGGCTTGTTTCCGAATAGGAGGGCCTTTGAATCCTTAAGCTCGTGTTTTTTTTCCATTTGACCATGAGCACTGTCATATTTGAACATGTAGGTGTGTACAGAAAAAGAAAAAGAAAAAAGATAATAAACACAGTAGATTATAAACAGCATTTGACAAGAAAACAAAGCTTCATGCATGCTGATTTTCCTCACATAATAATAAGTAGGGTTTTGGCAACAAATCCCCAGTGTTTTTCCATATAATTAGTTTACACCCATATCATTTGAAAATATGCAATTTATCCAATGTGATTTTCAAATAGGTAGTTTACTCACAAGTTTGAAAACAGATAGTTTACCTTCTTGTGGTTTGTGAATAGGTGCAAAAGATCATCCTTCGTAAATGATATGTGTGAGGGGGCAGTGCGTTATGTTTTGCAAACCACATAGGCGTAAAATACCTATTTACAAACCACATACATAATGTGTCCATTAGCGATTGTAAATAAGGTAAAATACATATTTACAAACACATGAGTAAAATACATATTAGCAACATTACATGGATAATTAAGATCAATCTTTACGCTCGTTGTTTTTATTTGTAAAGTAGAACCAAATTTACATGCAATTGCTGCCATAGAATGTGGGGAGATGCTACACCTCCAGGTCCTCTCCCACCATTGAATGGGGAGAGAATCCCATGTATTTGGACGGCCATACCCCAATGTTGGGTACCAGTATACTGATTCAAAGCTTTAAATGAGATTGTTGTAAGTATTAGGCAATAAAGAAAATAAAGGAGCCAAGATATTTTAATTGGTTTTGCTTCTTTTCTGGTTCTGTGATATAGGCCAGAAAAACTGAAGTAAGAAGAGGAGTAAAAGGAATTGAATTCTTCGATATTCATTCTTGACAATACTATTATTTGATCAACAATATCAGAATCATAACTAGTTTACGAGTTCGTAATGTCCTGAACATCATAGAACTTATATCCACAATATCTGTATTTTGTTTACATCTTCGCCTTCCCGAACTCAATTCCTGTTCAACCCGAATTTCATTTGAAATACATACATATTTCAAGGTAAATAGTTAGTCATCAACTCAATAAACACAAATATCAAACATCTTTTTCATGTACTTTTCCTGAATGTTCGTTGGGGAAAAATGCTTATTTACAAACCACATGAGATAAAATGTCTGTTCACGATACCTAAAAAGGTAAAATATTTATTTGTAAACCACATGCCACGGGAATGGCATTTACTGTTTACTAAGATTTATAAGTAAAAATTATTAATTTCTCTCTAGGGTTCTCTCTCCCGATTTCGCTGGTTTAAATTTCACATTATTATGAAACAATAAGAATTTGACAAAATACCCTAGGAAAAGTAGTATACACTTATTTATGGTAATTCGCCATCCAAAAAGGTGGATTTAATTTATTTTTTTTTTACGTTTTTTTAGGTAACCGTCTTCGGTCTTCCTGGTGGATTTAATTTATTTTTTTTACTTTTTTTAGGTAATCGTCTCCCTGGAAGACGGTTTTCGCTTTTTAAAAAGTGAAAATCGTCTTCCTGGGAAGACGAATTCGGCTTTTTATAAAGCTGGAACTCGTCTTCCTGAAAGACAATTTTAGCTTTATGTGATCGGTAGAACCGGTCGTCACCAGTTCTACCGGTCATTATTAGTTAAAAAAATTAAAATTAAAAGAATAAACTTTTGAACGGTAGAACCGGTCAAAAATTGACGTAAAATCAGACTTCAGATACAATTTTTACACACAATTCGATCACATATTTTGCAAACACTTTCCATTCATCAACTGAGGCGGCAGCAAGTGGTGGTTGAGAAGGCGGCGACATTGACAAAAGTGGTGGCAAATTGAAGGTATAATACAATTCTTAAATTTAATATATTGTGTATTACATATCATGATTTTACATAATTAGATCTATTCAAAAAAATGTATTTTGATCAATTATTGTTGTGTTGCACACTACATATATTATTATAATATATGTTTACGTATAACAAATATATATATATATGTAAAAATTATATTATATATATATGTTTACGTATAATAAATAGAAAAAATATATATATTTTTATTATATTATATATATTTAAATTGTAATAATAAATGTTTGTATGATTTTTTGTGAAGTTATGGCACCTAGAAGAAATATGATATTGTCTGTCTATGCTGGGGGATTTTATCGCATGATTCTTGGTCACAATGACATATGACAGTCTGCCTATCAAATTGTCAATGATATTACGTACAACAACATTTGCTGAATTCGTTTCGAGCTTGTATGAGTGGACCCAGATTGACAGTTATGAGTTTTCAATAATAATATATGTGAAATGGGCACGTGAAATGTTGGTACGAATTAAGGAGTCTATTGTCCATATCACAGATGACACCACATTACAAATATTCTTGAATCCGGATGCAGAATTTAATGAACTGGATATTTATGTTGAGAAAGAGAAAATAAATCCTGCAATCGTATATTCTCCACGTATGCCGATAAATCAGGAATGGGGCACCTATATATCACTTTTATCTCAGCCAGATTTCCCTGATATGTCTATGGTTACACAAGGGTTGTCGAATGTTGGGATCGAAAATGTAGATGTGGGTCCATCTTCTTCTGTTCATACCTACGAAGAATGTGCCCCTTCTTCCTATGATCATGCGTATATTTCTGATTTGCCTGCCGAAGAAAATAATCCTAGTGTTGAAAATGATTCAACAGATGAACAAGCTGAAGTCCCTGTAGCAGATAATTATGGGCCCGGTGTACCTTCTGATTCTGAGCCTGATGAGGCTCTTCACCCAATACCGGAGGATGAGGAAGATGACATTAATGCAGATACTGTTGGAAACACTTTCAGCACATGGTGAGGGGACTTCGTCAACATATTTGGATAGTACGCCAATTAATGTGGCGAGACATACCTCAAATGAACACATAGTTCACCCAAATATCCCATATTACTCAACCACATTCCTTAAAATATATGTGGACTCTTATCACATTCCCACAGGGAAAAATGGAAAATCTTATGAGTTGAATAAAAGTACTTCTTGATGTGGGTATGTTGGTTGAGGGTAAGACATCCCTAATTTCCGCGGTTAAGGATTTCTCCATACGTTTTGCGAGGCGTGAGTACAGAGTGGTGGAGAGTACGCCGAAACTTTGGAAGATTGAATGCAAACATAATAATGAAGATAATAGATGTCAGTGGTACCTCCGAGCATCGTTCAAAGTAAATCTGAATTTGTTTAAAATAACAAGGTATGGTGAACCTCATACATGTCCGATGAACGAGATGTATGTTGATCATCGGAACTTGTGCAAAAATTATATTGCCACAATGTTGGTCGGAATGGTGCGTAGAGATCCTACCTGTCAGATAAAATATGCACAGGACATAGTGAAGGAAAAATTGGGAATCGAAATATCGTATGCAAAAGCGTGGCATAGCCTGAAGCTCCCAAAAGGCTAATCCTGGTATGATAGTCGAATGGGAACACAAAGACACCCGAATACCTTCACAAAAGATAATCAAATATGTGTTTTGGGCATTCAAGCCCTGTATAGATGGATTCTCTAATTGTCGAAAAGTAATAAGTGTGGATGTCACTCATTTGTACACAAAGTACAAACACAAATTACTGGTCACCGTAGCAATGGATGGCAATCAACATGTTTTACCTCTCGCTTTTGCTATTGTGGATGAAGAAACATTGTTGTTTTGGAAATGGTTTTTGCAGAGGTTGAATAAATATTTCGTATGTGGAATTGACGGATATGTCTAATTTCTGATCGGCGCAATGGCCTAATCCGAGCAATTGATGAAATCCCTTCATTCAAGCCTCCTCGGGACGACACAGATATTGCTTGAGACACGTGTGTTCAGAGTCCCATTTATCAAGCTACATATGCTGGTGTATTTGAAAATTACTTGGCGGAACCATACTGGGATGAAGCCGATTTCAGCTATTCCATAATGATAACACCCTATGAGCTGTGCCTTGTCCTGGAACGAATACAAGTACTCAAATACCGAATGAGATGGATTGGCCACAAGCTCGTTCGAGGCAACATACACATTGTCAGCGGACAAGTCAAAATCCACAATGGCGGCCAATTGTAGTTACTGCAGGTAAAACATATATCTTTTCATACATATTTATTGCTTAAAGTAATTTATCTACAAACATGATAAATATTGCAGATTTGGGCATGGTCTCGGATAA
Organism: Haberlea rhodopensis; assembly: GCA_907163345.1. Classification (NCBI taxonomy): domain Eukaryota; kingdom Viridiplantae; phylum Streptophyta; class Magnoliopsida; order Lamiales; family Gesneriaceae; genus Haberlea; species Haberlea rhodopensis. Next base: position 7,496,360 of record CAJQUN010000025.1, read on the forward strand.
CACCCGTGAGACCTCATGTCAGTGACATCACTGTAGACATGAATGAATGGCATTATGATGCTATGACTTGATACTTCCAATGCCTCCATGCAGTGCACAGTAAAATAATTAATTTATATATTTAATTTTATAGTTAATTCATGCTTTTACATCATTGCAATAAAAAATGGCAGTTGAAATGTCGGCATGAGATATTATCAGACGACCTGACATTCAGTAAGTCTATTCTGTGAGATACTTGATCTTATGGCCACATCAGGTTACTCATATTTATAATGCATTTATCTAATCTGAGTTATCTTGCACACTTTTATTTACGACAATTATTTTATCATCACAGTTTATATGGCAGCCTTATGACACAACAACATCGTATTTTACGGAGTTACCACATGATTGTGCATCATTTTTATTGACATCTATATGTCCACTTATATTTCATGCTCATGTCGAGTGGCACTATCCTGATAGGGTATTACGATAATTTGGGATGATACAGCATATGCCCACCACTCCACAAGTACATTTACATCTACATAGAGTTGATCGTCGGGGACGATCTGGATTTGACTGGACGCATTATCATTCAGGATATATTACTGCGTGGCTGAATCAAAGTGGAGGTTATGCTAGTGGACCAATGATCACTTCTTCTATAACCACTTAGGATGGATATATGGAGTGGTATGATAGAATTACACGTCAGTTGATATCACCTTTTCACAACCTTCAAAGTACGGGACATCAACCTGGGGATGCGTTCGTTATGACTTTTGTGGTATATAATTGGATATTATTATTGTTTATTATTCACTATAATCCTAACATATATATTATGTTAATCAAATAATTATTATTTCTATTGCAGGCCGACCAGTTGGCATCCATGATCGTAAGTGCTCGATCCAGGCCACGAGATGACTTAACGGCTTGTAATTCATTAGTAGATCGTTTCACTGAAGTTGGTGATAATGCCATGAATTTTCTCAACAGAAAAGTACTACAAAATGCTCCAGTATCCCCTGAACATCCATCTCAGAGCCTCAACGGTTTAGTGGGCCACTCGATGATACCTATACTTGTGTTGACATACCTACTACTTCGACATTCACCGGGTGGGCGAGTACTCCACAATATATTGTTGGAGGATTTGACACCGACACTCCTTCCACATCTCGTTGGACAGTCTCTAACGGTATGAGCATAGCGGATGAGGGTACTTCACAACATGCTGTTGGAGGATTTGACACCAGCGCTCCTTCCACATCTCGTTGGACAGTCTCCCACGGTATGAGCACGACGGAGGAGGTCTATCGGCCGATCATGACATCATATGATGTTTCACAATTTACTCCACATGATCTTGGCATACATACAACCTCGTACTCTAGACAGGTGGCTCTTCACTTACCAGCTTACGTGCCACTACGTCCACATTTTATATCTCCTATTCCATACGGTGATATGACGTCGACATACAGAGATATACAACAATCTACTTCTTCATCGAGTCATAATGAGGAAAGTATTGATAGAGATCTACAAAAAATATTAGTGCTCAGCCTATCAATCAGGGAGATAGTGAGCGCATAATTACACAACCGCCTAGATGTGGCATTGAAGGACATTTAATTTATCGTCAATATAAATAATTAGATGCTACTCATGTAAAGGAGTATTCCATATCAATATTTTGAAATGTAATTTTTTAAATTAAAAATAAAATATATATCCGTAAAAAATGTAAAAAGTGAGAAAAAGTACATCTAAACTCTTCATTTGGAATGATGATTTAAAAAAAAACAAATTAAAATCGTCATGTGGAATGCCGATTTTATGAAAAAAAATATTTTTATTAAAATCGTCGATAACGATTTCAGTGGGAAACGTTAGAATCACCTTTCCAAATAGCCGTTTACTGTAATTAGATACACAATTTTTTTCTCAAGGTAATTGTAAAATCTTTTTTTCTCACGGTAATTGTAAATTTTTTTTTTCAACTATATTTTAATTTTTTAGTCCGATTTCGCAATGCAAGTTTGTACCGCCTTCATGGTTCCTCCTTCGTGGAAAAGTTGTCGATTTCTTCTTCCCTTAGCGTTTTCGTCACTTTGTTTGTGTGTGTTTGTGCTCCCCTCTGTTTCTATTGGATGTTTCCGTGGGTATTGTGCGTTTCTGGAAATGTTGCTTGTCGGTCCATAGCTATTCTTCTTTTTCTCCTTTGAGTTTTAGGTGGTTCAAGATCTCCCACTTGTTCTGGTAGGCATCGGGTTCTTTGCCCGGTGGAGCTGCCACAGTAGCACCATTGTTTCTTCCTTCTCCTTGCTGGATACTGGTTTCTCGGGACTTGCAGTAATGTTGGTTTCTACTGTGATTCCAGTGGCTCTTTTCGTCACAGATAGTCCGCTCGCTTTTGACGATGTCGTGGGGTTGGCTAGTGGCGAGGGGTTGGTTTTTTCTCAATATTCCCTCGTGGGACGAGCCTCCTTCGTTGGTTTGCACGGGATTTGGAAGAATTCCGTGTATCTTTTTGCGTACGCTTGGCTAGTCATGCGAGTCTACTCTATAATTATATAGTTTTTGTGTCGTCTACATATGATTTTTTCGTTGTTGTCTTCTGGTATCTGTCTTTGGTTGTCTGCCACTTTTTTGATTGTTTTGTGGTTGTTTATTTGGTTTTGTTTCACTGATGCATTACTGGGCTTTGTCCACTTGGTACTTAGGTTTTGTGCGCTCATATAAGGTTAGTCTTAGGTTATTAAATCTCATTGATGGCTTTGGGGATGAGAGCTTGCTCGATTATTTGTCTTTTATTAGTTTATGCTTCCTTACTCGTACCTTCAGGAGGTTTGTTGGAAGACAGTTTTCTTGCTCAACCATACCCTGTATTGCATGGTTTGAAGGGACCTAAATTGGTTTCAGTAGGCTTTTGGTCTAGGTATTATGTAGCTACAGTGATGCATGCTACCATCTCAACTTTTCGTCCCTTACTAGGGATGTATTAGTCGGTGTCAATATTAAGCACTTGTATTTGCAGCTATTATTGGTTGTTTTATAGTGTAATGGACAATTGTGGCTAGATAGTCATTTTACATGTTTCTTATTTAATATCACATATGGTTCGATTTTTAAAAAAAAATAGTACTAATTCTAAAATAAAAAAATCGCGAGTTTAGTTCACATCCATTAACTACAAATAATTGTTATTAACATCCTCATATGGTTCCCCATGCATTGTGACGTAGAATTCATGTATAGAAAATATTGCTTGAAATTCTTTAATATTTCATGCCATATTTGACTTTAGGAAATGATGGAGGCTAAATACTTGGTTGTAACCAAATGGGAGATTAAGTGGGAATGCAAGTGGCCGTGAGTTAGCATAATTTAACCCCTAGGATTACGATATGTGTAGCAAGTTGGTTTCCCAAGTGTTGTAATTTTGAGAAACAAATTCACAAATCTTGTCTCTTTACATAGTTTTTGAATTAACCAATTAAAGATTATTATTAACATCGAATAAAAACTAATAATATCAAAATAGTTATTCTAAAAAGATCAAGAATCTTACATATAAAGCAAAATAAATTAAGGAATAATTACATCTACACCCCCTCAACTTTGGCATATTTATAGAAAGTTCCCATTGACTTTGAAAAATTACAAAGACCTCCACTGCCGTTAGTAAAATTAATGGCCATTACAAAAACCTCTCCTAATTTTTATTGGAAACCTCAAATTGCCCCTGGTCAACTTTCACCACTATTTTGACCTAAATTGTTATAGGGGGTAATAAATGATTTAAAATATAAATAATATATGATTAATAATTTGAGGAATTGGATAAAAATCTAAATTTTGAAAACAAACTACTCATATACGAGTTCAACTAGGGGTGAGCTTCATAATCGAATTTTAAATTGAACCGACCAAATTTATTTCATCCAACCTAAATGGCTGATTTTTATATTAAATCGAATAAACCGATTCAATAAAATATCGAGTGTCATTAAAGATCATGGCCTAAAACAAGATCATTTTATCATTATAATTAAAAAAAATACATATTATGATAATAATACAATTAGATAATATTGAATGTATTTTCATATATAAGTAGTTTAAAAATATTATCATTAATATGATAGCCAGTTTAATATTTAAGTAGTTTAAAAATATTTAATAAATAATTCATTGAAATAAATAAAAAAGAAACGAAAATAGAAATATTAAAAAATAAAAGAAATAAATAAAAATAATATGACACAATAGGGGTGTAACTATAATATATAATACATTATAGAGGGTGTATATGTAATATTTTGATCATTTTATATTACATATAGTATAAGAAGTGTATCTGTAATGTTTTGATAATTTTATATTAAATATTCAAGAGGGCAAAAACGTCATTTCGCGTATTCTGTTAATTGTTTTTGACGGTGTTATGTCTGGATGGAAGATTTCTGTAATTTTTCAAAGTCGATAAGAGCTTTCTGTAAATATGCCAAAGTCGAGGGGATGCAGATGTAATTATCCCATAAATTAAAACCAAATGTACGATAATGATGACATAACATGCAGCAGTGGAGGCGGTCCTTTGTCCAAATACCTCCTTTGGTTATCGAGGAATACTTGTATACACCTGATTTAGATCGTATTTATATACCAACTCAATATTAAAACACACATTTAAAAGTAATAAACTAATATAACAATAATTTTAGATCAATTATATTGAGTTGATTTTAAATGGAACCCACACATCATTTTCCATGTTTCTTGAAAGGGCCAATATAGACAGCAGTACACATTCATTAACTTGGCTCACATTCTAGCCAAAACTTTTATGCATTATTGTTACAAGTTTCACAATATAGGGAAGCAACGAATAATTTTAAAGTTCAAGATTGAAAAGAATCAACAACCTTCCTATTTTACCAGCAAGTGATTTATACCTGCAAATGTGAAAAGAAAATCACTTATTTCTTAACCTATGTATGCATATACTCGAAGCGAATTTGAACGCTTCATTGCGACGTCGGCATTCTCGATACACGAATTGGAGTACTATGTATCAAGTGTTAATATCAAGACATTTGTTCTCACATACAATCCTGCCTGAACCACGGCCGCTCATTTTCCCAATCGATACACTCTTAAAGCTGCTACTTCCCTCACTCAAGTTTCGGGACCTCCAAGATTTTCTGGGAGTATCATTTTCAGTTTTAACCTTAGCCACCACTAATTTGACAATGCTACTTCTGCAGAAAGGGCAAACGGGTACAGAAGGGCACGTGGTTGTCTGGTAGAGCTTGCTGTGACAACATAAGGCGAGGGTGCAGTGTGCACACATTCGGTGCCCACATTCTTGAACCTCAATTGTGCAAGCTTGATCGAAGCATATGCAACAAAGCTCCGCATCACTTGCCTATATAAGAAAGTTTGGATAAATACCATGATTCCTTCGAGCCAATACATAATTACCAAGATCGGATAATGGATTTTTTCATAATTTATTGATGTATTTATAGTTTATAAGCCAAAAAGGATTATCTCCACAAATATGCCATGTCCGCTAGCACAATGTTAGAAGCAACAATTGTCGCTATTATCACCAATAAGACCTTTGTCCAATATAACACATTCAAAAAATAGAAGCCGAAGTAAATTCCAACGAAAGAAACATGCACCTATGCACGAAGAGGTAAAGGGTCATACAAATGATAGAAAGGGACCTCTTAAAGAGATAATAGTAGATTACCTCACATATGTTATCATCAAAGCTTGAGTCAGATGCAGATGGAGATGGCAGTGAGTAAACTGTTCCTTTTGATATTTTTCCCCTCTCCTTATTGGCCTCCATCAGGGCATGTTCCAACAGAGATTTCGCCTCCCGATTAAGTTCGCCTATGCATTTCAAAGATGATGGCCAGACAAGAGGCTCCGGGGATGAAGGATTCAGCAAAGCAGCACATGCTCCATGGTGATGCCTTAAAGCTATTGTGTATGGTATTCTCCTAAATCACGTCACCAAAATTCACATTTTAACTTCACTCATTGGAAAACAGGAATGTGAATAAACCAAATGGCGTTGTGTGCACTGGTAAGAGAAATGGACTCTTTATTTGTAAACTTCGAAAAAAGGATACAAAACTAAAACTGCCTTCAACTATTTGCCTTGAAATTTCGACCTTAAATATGACAATTAGTGATAAAATAATATTCTTTGAAGAAATCTAATATGAAGAAGCTGACAAGTAAATGATATTGTACTGAAACAAGCATGGAAAAGATTGCGTCAATTGTTTTTAGTTCAGTAACTAATGAAAAGTACAAGAAAGATACCCTGATGCATCTCCTTGAATTCGATCGGCACCCCAAGCCAACAATTCTCTGATGCAATCAAGAGAACCTCCTCTTGCAGCCAAATGCAGGGGAGTACTACCCGCAAAGCTGTAGAAGCACTAGGCTATTAGAAAAATCATGTCAAATACACCATGGGCACAACTAAGGACTCGTGTCAACAACATTACCCTACCCGTATCCACCAGCTGAAGCAGAAACAAGGGCTCCATTGCCCAACAATATGTGAACACATTCAGGATGTCCTTGACGAGCCGCCAAGTGCAATGATGTCGCTCCTTTACGATCTCTAATGCTAACGAAACGGGCATATCCCCTATAAAATTATTTCGCAAAAATGAGAAAATCTATGAGAACTGGGCCGTACAATAAAAGATAAAAGAATTTTCACTATCTCATACTAGGTTAAAAGTCAAATTTGGACAAGGACCTACCAAGAAGCAGCAACTGGGGAGGCTCTGGCGGCTGATAAAATGGCCTGAAGGCAGCCGGAGTAGCCATAGTAAGCAGCATAATGCAAGCAGGTTCTTCCACTATGTGAATCAAACATTAAAATCTGTCACCAACCTCAAAGTTAGCCAAGTAAACTAACATTTAAAATCACCCTTTACTCCACTGAGAAATAGTTTCATAACTTATATATATTTGAAGTTTTATATAAAACTTGCATGGCCCCACTCGTTATTATTTCAGGTTCTGCACATCAGAACAAACCAAAATTTTGACCAATTCCGAGAATTAAAAATGCCCAATGGATTAGAATGATACTTAGTTAGGAATACATACATTGGCACCGGCCTCAATTAGCTTTTTCACGCAAGAGATCTTGCCATGCATTGCAGCCAACATCAGTGGAGTCTACAAACAACACAATCACCCACGATCAATTTTTTAAGTAGTCAATAGCATTCACAGGAAAAAAGTTAATATTTCATATGCAATTTTTTAAAAAATATGAAAAATTTCCCCTCCCACATTAATATTAAAATCATGGGAACGTCTATGAATGAAGGGCTAGACATCCCTATTTCCGACTCAAACTCCTAACTTTCCACAAAATCATACATTATTTATGCACAAATTAAGAAGGAGAAAAAAAACATGAAGGCACCTGCTTGTGTCGATTCAACGCATCCGGTTTGACAGATCCGTTCAGAAGAAAAGAAAGAATCTGAAACCCACAAATGAAAAATCACCATATTTAATATCCAAAGAAATTTCATCGACCCATAGAAACTATAAATCTAAAAAAAATAAATCAAGAATCCCACCTCGATCACGCCACTGGCTGCGGCGATATGCAAAGCAGAGTTGCAATCATGCACTGTAGAGCTGTGAACAAGAGCTGAATTATTGCTCATAACTTCTTTAACTGTTTCCAAATCTCCCACCTGCACTGCACTGAACAACCGCAACTCCTCATTACTCCTGCAACTCAGGCCCTGACCCATTATTCCTTCTTCTAAAGTTAATACATACAAACTTTTGGTGTATATATGTAGCACTGGAGATAAGGGCCACCGTGGGGACGTGGTGGCGGAGAGGAAAGTGCTTTACATAAGGCAGCAGTGAGATTTTCAGGTTTTTTTTTATGCCGTCCGCGCTTAAAGGCGATATCAAATAATAGAAAGGTACAGAGTACCAGTTGTCGTTGATTGTGCAAAATGTGAGAGTCAATGTCGATTGGTCTCCTGCTTTACTTTATCAAAATTTCCCAGTCTACACACCAACCTTTATAAAATATTTTAGAATATATAATTTTTACCAATTTATTATTTTAATAATATATTGAAATAATTTAAAATATGTTTCAGATAAAAGCTCAGGCCCATTTTAGATAGATTCGAATTTTAGTCGTACTTAGCATACAAAAAAATATGGTATGATATTATAATGGGAATAAAGAATTATAGATTAATATAATAATAAAGTGCTTAATTCAAATATCTAAAACGATTTTCTATGTGGAAATGGAAGTATTTTTATGTTTAGATTTGTTAGGCCCCCCCTCCCCAATTAACCTTGATGTTAAATGCCAAAATACTTCTTAATTAACATTTTTAGACATCCAAACGATCTCTAATTTATATGCCAATTGAGCTGCATTACTTATTTTTATGTTATCAATAACATGCGCATATTAAATTGATATTTGACACCAAGTCATTAACTTAGTAATTGTCATCTATTTCCCAATGTAAGAGGTATCGGGTTTGATTCCCCCCTCCCCTTATTAATAAATTTTTTTAAAAAAAAAAGATATTTATTATATTTATTCGATTTATCAGTATACATAAAACGTATTGATTAAAAAGAAAAAATTGAAGTCTTTTGTTAAGTGAGTAGAATATTGATAAATAAATTCTCTCACACACACACAAAAATTAGTGTACATTAATTATAGGGGTGTACGTGGGTGGGTGTTAGGATCGATTTCGATGGTAGGTTGTCAATCCACACCCGAGTTCAACAAACTAGAGCTTCAATAGCTCGTGTTCTTGAAATAATTGCACCGATAGATTATATCGAGTTCGGTTACAAAATCGAGCGGAAGACACTCGACATAACCCGCTCTGTAACTGATTAACTATTTGAAAGGCATTTTAAAAATATGCAATAAAATATGTAAAAACAGTAATGTAAATAAATGTAGTAAAGTAAATAACACAAGAATTTGTTTCTGGAAGTTCGAAGTACAAACACTTCTACGTCTCCCATTCTTTCATTGCATGAAGGATACACTATAAGATTTGGTTTACACTTTTCAGTATACAACCTACTTAGGTTAATACCACACAGATAGCCTAAACTTCTAGCACACACTGAATCACAAAGTTCATGTTCTATAACGTCTCACATGGAAATACCTCACACAGTTGTGATGAGTCACCAACTGTTACAATGATATTTACTCTTTTATTTTAGCTCACAAATACAATGAATAGAGTGAATACAAAGGCACAAATGATTCCATAATGAATCCGATACATCAATGTAAGAGGTGTCAAATGTTTGGGGAGTGATCTTCATTTAGCAGGTTTGTTATTTGAAGTTCCCCAATTGAATCACAAGTGGGTTTGCTTTAGGAAGGAATGGATTGATCTTCAATCAGCTGTTATTGAGCTTCCAAATCATGTATATATAGCCCAAGTAATGATATATACGTTAGATATAAGAATATAATCGTTGGGACAGTTTTGGTAAGCTTTCAAACATTACAACGATCATATTCTGCTTTCTGGGCTATTTTTGGAAGTCCATTGGTCGGGTCCACTAGTCGAGTCCTCTGCCCGAGTCCGCTGGTTGGGTCCGCTGGCCTCTACCGGTTCAAAGTCCGCTGGCCTCTATTGGTTCGAAGTCCGCTGACGGAGGTGCAACAATCCACTACCCACCCACATAAATGCGGGTTGCTTAATTTTTCAACTGCATCACTTTTTTTCGAAACTTAAGACGGGCGGATACGGGTGGGTTGGATTGTGCGGGTTTTTTGTACACCCCTAGTTAATTAGCTTATATTATTAATAATAATCCGGTACGACTTTGGAATTAACTCGTGACCTAAAGACCTAGCTTTCTTTATTAATAAATTTGAGAGTCTGGTAAAATTTGATGTCCCATTGGACGAATGTTGAAAATAAATACACAGGTTTTAACAAAACTATATTATTTAATTTTGTGTCATATTTGACTTAAAAGAAACTAAAACGCAACGTGATGCCAAGAAAATATGTGTTGGAAATCATTAATTGTCCATGTTAGGAGAGCGACTGAAACATATTATTTGAGCTGTTATAATTAATTTGAATTGCATTATTATCATTTGCTATAACTTTAGACATCATTATTATAAATTTAAAAAGCATTCTTGTTGGATTCAATTAATCTGAAATAATTAAAGAGATTGTCAAATATATTAATTATTGATATGATTGAAAATTGAATCTGGTAATTTCAATTACAGATCGAGCCCAAAATATCATTGCAAAACTGTTAATATTGATATCTTAAATGACTTGGTATGTTAAAATTTGTTGTATTAAATTCTTTACCTTTTAATTGATTAATCTGACTAATTGTTTCTTAATCTCCATGACAAAGCTTTTCATCAGGCCTGTTTTTTAAAGCCAAATTATATAACTACTCCGAATTCAATCACCGGATATTAAATTTTTTTTTAATGAAAAACACATTTTAATATATATTCTGGCGGTTTTTACAAACGCTTTTGAAAATTATTTATATGCTTTTTAGATTAAAAAATTTATATATTTTGGTGTTTGATTTTCTTGTTTTTTCTATTACTTCTCTTCAAACAGAAGGTAACTGTCAGAAGCATAGAATCATATCATGTTATGCTTCTGGTGCCTTTTGAGTTTAATATCAAACATCTAATGTTTTTTCTTAAAAATAACTTTTTTAAAATTAAACAAAAATAATATATAACTGTTTTGAATAAACGTTTGCAAACACAAGGTATATTTAGAAATACTTCTTTTGTTATGCAATCATAATTTCTTAAACTTTTGTTTAGTTTTAGTTCTTTAAAGGGGAAATTGTATATTAGTGTTGTTTTCAGAAAGTTAATTCAAATAAGTCTGGCAAAAAATAATGTTTACAAAAAAATACACGTACGAGATAATTATATTCAAATAATTTCACTTTTTAAGAGTTGGTTTGCAAAGGTTTTTTTTTTGGTTCCAAAAATACCCTTAAGGTATAAAAAACTCTAAACCTAATTTCAGATTAACTCTTTATGCATTTCTTTTCCCCTCTGCACGTAAAATCTCCAATTTTTCGGCGATTCTCAGATCATTATTTTCTTCATCATCTTGTCACCTCATCTCGTCGCCCCGATCTAAAAATTATTTGCTAAAATGTGATACACATGAAATATGTTTGAATCGAAGCATCTAAAGTGTTCGTAGCATTTGGAATCTTTTTGAATCGAAGAAGATATCAGACTACTCGCACATATCTGGATCTGCTCTACACATTCCATCGTGTGTGTAGGTGATTATAAATTTGAATACCGATGCTAAATTTTAGATATCAAAAGTCTGTTGATATGTTTTTTTTTAAAAAAATTCTCTCATGGCTTTGACTGATGCATATGGATGAAGAAGTAAGGTATGCATTGATGTTCGAGCTTGTTTGCTTATTTCCAAAATTTACAGCCTGTCAGCAAGATATTGCAACGAAGAAGATGACCCAGAGAAAAAGTAATTGGTGCATGAAAATTATAAAAAGTAACTGGTGCACGAAAATATAACCTTGATGTACGAAAATAATAAAAAATAATTGGTGCACGAAAATTATAAAAAGTAACCGGTGAACGAAAATATAACCTTGGTGCACGAAAATCATAACAAAGTACCTGGGGCACGAAAATGATAAAAAATAATTGGTGCACAAAAATTATAAAAAAATAACTGGTACATGAAAATCATAAAAATAACTGATGCACGAAAATTATAAAAAGTAACATGTGCACGAAAATATAACCTTGGTGCACGAAAATATAACACTAATGCACAAAAATACAATAGTGGTGCACGAACTTTGTGTTAATTAACTGATGCACAAAATTTCCAAAAAAACAAACTGGTGCACGAAATATAATAACTGGTGCACAAAATTAAATGTTTCATGCATCACTTACTTAATTGTATGATTTGTGCATCACCCACTAGTGATTATTGTTCGTGCATCACATAGTTTTTCGATGTTTTGTGCATCAGTGACTGATTTTAATTTTTGTGCATTTATTACTGATTTTCAATTTTCGTGCATCAGTAGCTGATTTTAATTTTCGTGCATCAGTTACTGATTTTCATTTTTCGTGCATCAGCTACTGATTTTCAATCTTTCGTGCACCAGTTATTTTTTATAATTTTCGTGCACCAATTAATTTTTTCTCTGGGTCATCTTCTTTATTGCAAGTTTCAGACTGTAAATTCTGAAAATGAGCGAAGAAGCACGGACACCAATGCATAATAACTCAAAAACCTCAAAAGGCAATAGTATACACACACAAACACACACACATAGCAGAATTGAAAAAAAAAATCTGGAACGAAGTGATGAAACGGAAAATCGAAGAGATGAAGAGAAAAACCAACTGTAAGAAACCGTAACTGGCGAGAGAGATTTACGAGGAGATTTGAATCACAGTTGTGAAAGAAAGAGATTGAAATTTTTTGACATTGCCAGATTTTCTTATTAAGGGCACTTTTGTCATTTTAATATAAAGTTGACTTAAATGATTGCAAGTTTTTTTTCCTGGACTAAGATGAATAAAGTTTTACCGTTGGGTATCGGTCTGAACTTTCCCCACTTTAAAACATTCAATTGTATTTTAGAGTCATTGCTGGTCTGGCTTGTCTTTTGGACCAGGGGATAATTTTTTCGAGGCCCAAACTAAAATGGGGATGTAATTTGCATAGAGATGTTAACTAACCACATTCTCTATCATCCCAATCTCTGGGGCATATGAGAACGGACGGATTTAGAATATAAGGTGAGGGAAGTAAAAAAAAACATAAAAAATTGAAGGAAAAAGTTTTAGGGGGCAAAATACATTTTTAAGGGGTAATATACAAGCTTGAGGGTAAAATACAATTTTAGAAGAAAAAATACAATTTTAGAGATAATAAAAAAAATATTTTTGAGAAAGGGCATTTGTCCTCCCTTGTCTGACTATAGATCCGCCATTGGGCACGACGACATCACGAGTTTCATCTAATATTTATATTCTTACATGATATATATCATACATATATTTATCTCCATTTTTTTTATGAAACTTCCCATATCTCGATTCCTTCATGTACACGGATTGAGAGCCAATTTCCATGATGGGTTTGACGAATAAAATTGATTCCCATCAAACATTGATTTGCATGCAATGCAGAGATGCGACTTCCTTGGAAATCTCCATAAAGGATCATCGGGAAGAACAAGAAGAAGGGTGCATAACGCCAAAAGCAGTGGATCCCTGTAAGAAATGCTCACCTGCTCCAAGAAAGCCCAAATCACTGCCATCCCACAAAGAGAAATTAGTATGTTTCCATTAATGCAATTGAATCACTTCTTCCTTCCCATTTTCTTTATATTTTTTTATAGTGTTCAGATAAAGAAAGTGGTGGATTCAAGTGCGATTTGCTTTTTTTTCCATTTTATTTAATTTGGTCTTGAGATATTAATTCTTCATCCATCTTAATCTCCATTAGTTCCAAACGAGTTGAGGTCGAATACACGTAACTCTCTCTTCCATTATATTTTGTTTCACATTGATTCTCAAAGCAATTTCTAATACTCAGCTTAATCAATCCATCACAAGGGATAGCTTACAACAATTATTGAGTGAATGTGCAAAAGTATGTTTTGGTAAATAACTCTCGTTATGATTAGCTTGCTCAGTAACTCGATCGAGATGAGATCATACTAAATGACAAAACATAGAGCCTGTTTTTTCATGTTTTTTCGGGCACATTGTGAAATGATCCTAATGCAGATGTCATGTGTTCATGTCTGTTGAATGTTTTGTTTGTGCATGCAAAAGTTATATCTAATTTTTGGTTTTGCAATTTGGATGTGCACAGTATAGCATATGCTGTAGTTTTCTTGTTCTGTGATCATATAATTTGTATTAATAGTGATAGAATTTGGATCTTGAGCAAATCTTTAAATCACACTTGTACATATGCAAAGCGAGATGATTTAGAAATTAGTGATCGAGTCAGTTAAGTGGGCAAGAAGTGTTTAAACAAAATTGTAAGTCTTTTTTCCATTTTAAAATTCGACTATCTTTGTGACGAGAACTATTTATATGAACCTCGTTTGGGCCTCACTTACACACCAACTCAATATCAAAACACAACACTTTTTAACTTAAAAATATATAAACTAACATACCAACCATTTTAGACAATCATAATTATCCACCTGTGGAGCCCACACCGAGTCTATATAAGCGTTTTCCTTTTGTGACCTTAATCCATTTGCGAAGAGTACAAGCATCTCATTAACCCGGTCTAATGGCCCCTGGGGAGGGTCAGAATCCGGTCGACGAGTTTTTTAAGCGGGGCGGACGGGTCCGGGGTTTGGCCAAACCCGCTCCGAACTCGCCCCACTATATATTATTATAACTTTTTTTGTCAGCTCTGGTTTTGCATGAAGAATATGCTGATATATTATAATTAGTTTCATAGTTTTCTTTGTCATTTAAGAAATTGAAGTGGTAATAATTAATTTTATTTTGTTATAAGATGTGCAAGTTGAAGAGTACTAATGTCGTGATGTTGTACTGTAAGTGATAACTCTTTAACTGGTGTTGTCACTTTTGCGTTTTGATGGATGAACTTTTTTTTTTGTTTAATTAAGTTACAAGTGTACGATCAAATTGATAGATTAACGGGTTCGTGGGACGGGGGGTGGTGCAGAGATTTTTTTGTAGAGGGACCTGTCCTGGGGCGGATCCTGAGTTCGGCCAAACCCGTCCCAGATCCATTGCATGACATCCCTATCTAATACCCTTATTGTGGTTAAATCTTACAATCATAAAATAATTAAAACATTAAAAAAAATAGTTGACATGGTGCTTGAGACGAGAGTTGACTTTGGACTTTTAACGACATGAGGTAGATGCTTTATAAGAAATTTCACTAACATGGTTGCCCCTGAATAGGTAGCGGTAAGAGTAAATTTCTAGATTGTATCTTTGGGTATTGCAAGCAAGATAATAAATGACTTAGTTTATCGATGCGAGAATTGAATCTATGTCCTTAAAAAGATATTGCACTGCTATGATGCTTACGGTTTCAATGCCAATTATTTTCCAAGATACAACGACTTTAACTTATGATAGAAGCACTTCAAATCACAAGTCCTTAAACCACCAAATTTTAAAAGGTACTTCAAACTTGGAACAAGGAAGATGAAATAAAATGCATAGAATTTCTCTCTTAATCTTGTATTTTATCTATGGAAAAAGACATCAACAAAAGAGATCATTTGGTAGCAACTATTCATGAAAATCGTAATCATATGTCAAAGGGTGCAAAACCTATCAGAAAAACGTTCATAGGCACGTTCACGTAGCTTGGGAGGCGTGAACGTGCCTCCCTTACAGCCTGGGATGGTCCAAGACAAAACAGGATGCGTGAACGCGCCTCCCTTTCGTCCCAAGAGGCGTGTTCATGCCATCAGGGAGGCGTGTCCTGTCCAAGAGGCATGTTCATGCCACCATGGAGGCGTGAACATGCCTCCCCTGCCCCATGGCCATCAACATTTTCCCTCTATTTTTTTATTTTTATTTCGTTCGATTTTTCAACTCTTTTATGATTAATTTTAATTCATTAAGCATATTTTCCAACAATCCCTCACATGAATTAAATTAATGCATGAATGCATATGCTATATGAAGAGTGCCTTTAGCGAACTATTATAGCATCTGAAGAGGTAGCTTGTGGCTTTGAACCTTCCATAGTGGTATTCAGTCGCATTTACTTGACTTAATAGTAAACTTAATGTCTTGAAATATTTAGTCGTTAGTGTAAACCAAGGCAATTGAATCCACTATATAAAAATTCTAATCTTCCTATTGGTTTTTTTGTGTCTATTTTGGCCTTGGACTACACTTGGTTTGATAAATACTTTTTCATATTTGAAGTTGTCACACTTCACACTCACGTAAGTGATCTCCTAAAAGAGTATCACACTATACTCCAATACATTTATTCATGTCTTAGGAATCATTAAAATCCTTTGTCTATCCTCGTACCATTTTGCATGTTACACCTGGAATGGGTTGGAGATTGTCTCCAAGGTGTCTCTATAATCTTGTAATTAGGTTATCCATTTTGAACCTAGATCTTGGGGATCTCTGATCAATTAAGTTGGTTATCAACTACAAGATTTTAATTTTGGGTTTTTGATCCCATTCCCTTGATAGGCAATTATGTAATCTCTTGGTTAACCTTTCGTAAGTGGATCCACGACCTTTCTCAAATAAACAATTAAGATTATGCTAGAGATCACTTTGTCAGATGGTATGATGTCTTCAACTTACGAGACTTATCATTCTTATTTTGTACCTTTCTTATAGCGGTTTTGCTATCACAATATATTTTAATTTGCAAACACATTGTTTTCTCAACAAGAAATTTTCACTTAGCAAAAACTTCGAAGCCATCAGGCTTCTTCTCATCTTTATCCAGCTCTATGAATTTTGATTTCATAGTGGATCGGACTATACACTTTTTGTTTAGAGAATTTCATCGTTTCCTTTCATGAAACAATAGCATTACCAATGGTTAACACATTGACATTTAGTGTCAGATATCCAAATAATATCATTGTATCTTTCTAATACATCAAAATATCTCGAGTTTCGAATTACAAGCGTTGTAGTCTTACAAATCCAAGTTCAAGATTTTAATTCTTGTACATTTGGATTTAAGTGTTATTTCTTACAAAAAATTAAAACTATAAGAAATTATCGATTTTTTAATTTACAATTCAAATTTTAAGCGCAATGATTATTAGAAAATCCAACTTGCATATTTTATGTCTGACAAACTTGATTTTTTAAGGGCAAAGCTTATGAAACTAGAATTAAACATTAGAATTCGTCTTGGAAACTTCAATTCTATGTTTGACATTCATTGTTTTTATGATCTCTATATAACTGCTCACAATGAGTAAATCAACAACATACAAGAATATTTACCTATGCTTCATGTGTGTCACTTTTGTCACACTTTTTTTGACAACATAATTTTGTCAAATTTTCATGTCAATATTTTGACACTTGTTATAACTTATTTTAGTCAAGACACCCCACACTTTAAGGTATTTCTAGGAAAACTTGTTTCCTTTCCACAAATCATAAGTATTTACGTCATTGTCTAAGTGTCGTTCTTGGAGTGTGGTTGATCAATCCAAAATCTTAATTTAAGCGTGCTTGCTTACAAAATTTGAAAACTTGAACAAAATTCTTGAACTTGATGTACAATTTGTGTTTAAAGCTTTCACTCCATTTGGGAGGCGTAAACACGCCTCCTTATGTCCTGGAATAGGTGGCTTGTTGATGTTGGGATATGCCCTAAGACATCTCATTGGATGATTGTTTTGACATACAATGTTTATGATTTTATGAATGGCAATTCATTATTATATATTATTCGTTTAACTGTGCAATGTGAATTAATATATATGTTAATGTCCTTAGAATAATATTGTATTATTCTTAAACATTGTCCATAGTCAAGTATTATCATGAATCAGGATAATGATAATACATAGAGACTAGTATGTGTTGATTGATAAATTGTTCATTGATATGAGATATCAAATCAACACATGGGTACATGTTAGAGAACGATGTACTGGACAGACCCACTATGAGAATGCTACATGGACATTTATATGAGCGTCATAAGCAATTCTCATAGTGATAATAATGTATGTAATCCTTACGACTTGTGATCATCAGAGATCCCAACATAAGGAGTTATGTATCTTGATATTGTCAAACGTTACCCGTAACAGGGTAAACTATAAAGGCGACTATTGGATACACTACGAATTATGTAGAGGGATGTTGATTGATCGAGATAGGATTTGTCCCTCCTATATAACAGGAGAAGTGTTTGGGCCCTTGATCAAGTAAGACTAAAATGCATGGCCATGCTCGAATGAGTCGATATGAGATATCGAGCTTATTCGTTTATTCTAGTTCTACTTGGGGATCAAGAAATAGAGATTGAATATACGAGTATGACTATTACATGACTCGTGTTCAATCTAAACACAAAGGACAAAGGGATTAAGTTACATGGTAAATATTATCACAAGTTCTAAAAGTTATGTCGAGTCAAAGACATTCTTGTAATTTGGGTAGCCTTGATGTGTTGCTAGATACCGCTCATTGCTTGTGACGTAGAATGAGATTTTATGTCACTGCCAACATTACAAGATCCTATCGGGTCGCACAAAAGATTAAATCGAGAAGGGAAATTAAATTCATGGGATGAATTAATTAATTAAGAAGAGTCTTAATTAAATGATTATAAGGATTTAATTAAATCATGGGTTTGGGCCCATGAGACTTTAAGAAAGTCTTGAACCTTAATTAAAGTCTTATAATATAAATACAAGGTTTTGATTAATGTTTTAACACACAATTAAAATTCCAACCTAGACACACACAAGGAGACTCGGCCGCCTCTCATCATAAGCTCTCGGCTTCTTGATAGTCGAGGGGCTCTTGGTGAATTCCGGCCATCCTTTTCGATTGTGAATCGAGAGTGTTTCTTGTAGCGGTTGAAGAACAAATCTAGCACTTTGTTCTTAAACTATATCTTCCCGATTTGATCGTGTGGATACCGTTGAGGCAAAACTAGATAAGTTTTGCTAGTGACTCGAAGGAGGCGTTGGACGTGGTGCTGCTTCGTGGAATCTGCTCAAACACGCTACAAGGGTGAGACTTTTGATCCTTTATCCGATATGATAACCTTTGTATAGATCCGGTGTTATAGTAATCCAAAATTTTATTCCGCTGCGTTGCTATGCTTGTTGGATTACTTACAGTGGTATCAGAGCTGTGTACAAGGCTCATATCGGATTTATGTGGTTAAATTATTTTAATCATATTAGGATTATATTGCATGCTATAAAAACTGTATATATAATCATATATGATATGATTAAATTGAGTTTGTGAAATTATCATAAAATTATATTTGATATAATTGAGGTTTATTGTATATGATACAAGGATGCGTAAAGTCGAGGCGTTGGATCAAGGTGGTTCGACCACTTCACATCATAACTCTCGATCGCCGCTCAAGAGCTAGGGTTCGGACCCTTGGCTCGAGCATGGGCCGAGCCGTCGCACTATCTAGGGTTTTGAACTCTATTGGCTCGATAAAGTATTGAGGCGGTGCAAGATGGTTCGATCATGGTCCACGGAATTATGAGGGTCGACGGCTACACCACGTGAGAGCTAGGGTGTTTCGAACCCTTGGCTCGAGAGGGTTGAGCCGCCACCGTCATGAACCGTGCATGGCTTGATCATGACTCGTGGCTATGAATTCCAGCTTGTTCGGACCAAGTGGCTCGATAAAAACCAAAACGACGCATGTGGCTAGGTATAACGGCCGCCGCTTGCTCGAGGGGCTCGGACCACGTCTTGGGCTAGGGTTTCGAACCCTAGGCCCATAATTGGTCCAGCCGTGGTGTTTGGTTGGTTCGAACCATGTTGGTTCGTGGCTTAGCCGCATTAGTTCGTGGCATGTGATGTCCCGAGCGTACGATAATTTTTCAAAATTTTATTTTACAGTTTTAATTAGAATTAAATTTTAAAATGTTTAGAATTTAATTAATTAAATTATTATAGCATGTTTTATGTGTTGTTTGAGCATGGTGCATGGTTATAGCCCTTTGACCTATTAGATAGGATTTGTGTATGTTTGTAATTTATAATACGACCTGCGAGTCGTGCCTTCTCTATTTTATTCTAAATGTTATCCATCCCCTATGTTCCCCTCGAATGTGAATCGAGGAATTCTCTATATTTGTAAATGTTATATAGTATAGTTTATTTATTGATGGTGATCAATGAAGATGGAGCATGGTGCCGGGATGAGGAGGTCATTCACAAATTGGAGCCAAAGGAAGGTGCTTGTGAAGTTACCTTAGGTTGACTCTTAGGATTTTCTCATTGGCTTGAGAAAATCGCTAGTAGGGGCTATAACCATGTCACGTTTTATTATGTATGTTGATGCATGATTTATCTTATGTTTTAGATTGATACTTGTATTACACATATATGTAGATATGTATATGCCTATATGTAGTGGACATATTTTAAATTATCAAACCAATCATGAGATCAATAAATCCCTCTAAAATATTAAGTTTTAGATGCCTTCCAAAATTAAAAGTACTCGTCAAAACTTCGATTGTACATGTGTGGGTTTGCCAAAGCAAAGTACCGTGACAATCTTAGTAAGGCGCGAAAGGATAAAAGTGATATCCGTTATACTTTAAATTGGGTACGACTTAACTAGGTTATCTCAATAAGATTGGGAACCTAGAGGCATGAGTTGGATAATAATTCATTTGATGAATTGAACAAAGCGTTGTTCGTCCAACTATCCAAGAATTACATGTGATGTAATTGACAAAGTGTTGTCTACCTAAATAACCGAGTCTTGGGCGATTAGCCAAAGCTAACTCAAGATTAGGCGAAATATGGATCTTGGCCCACTAAAGGTTTCGAGGGTTGATATTTTAAACAAAATAGTGGGAGTATCATTTAATATAAGACCATGTTAAATGATTAAATCATAAACTTATTTTGCATATTTATATTGTAGATATCCATGGCAACTAACAACGTAACAAGCACATTATCACTGCGATCGGTCCTTGAGAAGGACAAATTAAATGGGACAAATTTCCTAGACTGGTATAGGAATCTGAGGATAGTCCTCAAGCAAGAAAAGAAGCAATATGTCCTAGAGGAACCCTTACCTGCTGAGGAACCTCCCCTGACGGCTACTAGAGCCGATAAAGATGCTTACAAGAAGCATCAAAGTGACGCACTTGATGTTGGGTGCCTTATGCTTGCCACCATGAACTCTGAGCTTCAGAAGCAACATGAGGAAATGGAGGCGTTCGATATGATCGAGCACCTTAAGCAACTGTACCAACAACAAGCAAGACAAGAGAGGTATGACGTCTCTAAAGTGTTATTCCAGTGTAGAATGGTAGAAGGAAGCATAGTTGGAACTCATGTGCTCAAGATGATTGGGTATATTGAGAATCTGGAGAAGCTGGGTTTTCCTTTGGACCAAGAGTTGGCCACTGACGTGATCTTGCAATCGTTGCCTGAAAGCTTCAGTCAATTTGTCTTGAATTACAATATGATTGAAATTGAAAAGACTCTACCACAGTTACTTGGCATGCTTAGAACTTTTGAAGCAAATAGCAAGAAGTCTAAGCCTACAAATGTTCTTATTGTGAATAAGAGCAAAGGAAAGACTAAAGCTAAGAGCTTCAAGAAGAACAAGAAGGTCTTTGTTAAATCTAAGCCAAAAGCTTCTGCACTTGAGCCAAAGGGAGGGATAGCAAAAGAAGGGAACTGTTTCCATTGCGGTGAGACCGGTCATTGGAAAAGAAATTGCAAAGTTTATCTGGAGGATCTCAAGAAAGGAAGTGTGACTTCCACTTCAGGTATTTTTGTTATAGAAGTCAATTTATCTACTTCTTCATCTTGGGTATTAGATACTGGATGTGGATCTCACATTTGTGTAAATGTGCAGGATCACAAAAGGAGTAGGACGTTGGCGAAAGGTGAAGTTGATCTCCGAGTTGGAAATGGAGCAAGAGTTGATGCATTAGCTATATGAGATTATTGTTTAGCTTTACCTTCTGGTTTATCGTTGATTTTAAAAGACTGTTATTTTGTGACATCTATTACCAAAAACATTATCTCTATTTCTTGTTTGGACAAGTTTGGATATTCATTTATTATAAAGAACAATTGTTGTTCCATTTATTTAAATGATATGTTTTATGCTAGTGCACAAATGATTAATGGTCTTTATGTATTAAATCTTGATATGCCTATCTATAACATAAATACTAAAAGGATTAAGAATAATGATTCTAATCCAACTTATCTCTGGCATTGTCGTTTGGGCCATATAAACGAGAATCACATATCAAAACTTCATAAGGATGGAGTTTTGGATTCATTTGATTTTGAGTCATATGAAACATGTGAATCTTGTTTAATGGGCAAGATGACTAAAGCCCCTTTCAAGGGACATGTTGAAATGGCAAATGTTTTATTGGGACTAATACATAGTGATGTATGTGGGCCAATAAGTACACAAGCTAGAGGTGGTTTTCAATACTTCGTTACATTTACTGATGACCTCAGTAGATATGGGTATGTGTACCTAATGAAGCATAAGCATGAAACCTTTGAAAAGTTCAAAGATTTCAAGAATGAAGTACAAAACCAACTTGGCAAAAGTATCAAAATCCTTCGATCAGATCGAGGAGGTGAATACTTAAGCCAAGAGTTTCATGATTATCTAAAGGAGTGTGGGATAGTCCCACAACTCACTCTTCCGTATACTCCACAATGGAATGGTGTATCCGAGAGGAGAAATCGAACCTTGTTAAACATGGTTAGATCAATGATGAGTCATGCAGATCTTCCGATATCCTTTTGGGGACATGCTTTAGAAACAGCAATATTCATACTGAACTGTGTTCCATCTAAATCAGTGGAAAAGACACCATATGAGATATGGACTGGGAAGCGTCCTAGTATGTCTTTTATGAAGATTTGGGGTTGTGAGGCTTTCGTGAGACGTCACGTCTCTAACAAACTTGGACCCAAATCTGATAAGTGTTTATTTGTGGGGTATCCTAAGGAAACTAAAGGAAACTATTTCTATTATCCCACCGAGAACAAAGTAGTTGTTGCTCGGACTGGTGTCTTTCTTGAAAGAGAATTTATTTCTAGAAAAACCAGTGGGAGACAAATAGAACTTAGTGAAGTTCAAACACAAGAAAACATTGAACATGATATTGAGATGGAAACAGAGCAGACACCACAAGTTGTTGTGGATAAAGTGCCTGCTCAAGAGACACAAGCCCAGCGTAGGTCTGTAAGAGAACACCGGGAGCCACAAAGATATGGATTTCTTGTGACTCAACAAGGTGACTTACTACTTATTGATGAGGATGAGCCGTCATCTTATCAACAAGCTATAATGGGCACTGATTCTGAGAAATGGCAAGAGGCCATGAAATCTGAGATGGAATCCATGTATGCAAACCAAGTATGGACTTTGGTTGACCCACCTGAAGGGGTACGACCCATAGGGTGCAAATGGATTTTCAAGAAAAAGACCGATATGGATGGTAATGTACAAACCTATAAAGGTCGACTGGTTGCAAAAGGATTCAAACAAATTCATGGTATTGACTATGATGAAACCTTTTCACCAGTGGCCATGGTTAAATCCATAAGGATCTTACTTGCAATAGCTGCATTTCATGATTATGAAATCTGGCAGATGGATGTCAAAACAACTTTCCTTAATGAAAATCTGCTTGAGGATGTGTACATGACACAACCCGAGGGTTTTGTCGATCCAAAGGATGCTGGAAAGATATGCAAGCTACAACGATCCATTTATGGATTGAAGCAAGCTTCTCGGAGTTGGAATCTTCGTTTTGATGATGCAGTCAAAGAGTTTGGTTTCATCAAAAACGTAAATGAACCTTGTGTCTACAAGAAGGTCAGTGGGAGCATAATTATCTTCCTAATATTGTATGTAGATGACATACTTCTCATTGAGAATGATATCTCTGCCTTACAATCTGTAAAGGTTTGGCTAGGGAATTGCTTTTCTATGAAAGACTTGGGTGAAGCCACCTATGTATTAGAAATCAAGATCTATAGAGATAGATCAAGAAGATTACTTGGCCTAAGTCAAAGTACATACATAGACAAAGTGCTAAAATGGTTTAGCATGCAAGAATCAAAGAAATGATTCGTGCCTATGACACATGGAATTTATCTCTCGAATGAACAGTGTCCTTCAACACCAGATGAGAGACAACGCATGAGCAAGATTCCATATGCATCAGCTATTGGATCTATCATGTATGTTATGATATGTACTCGTCCCGATGTATCGTATGCTTTGAGCATGACGAGCAGATATCAAGTTGATCCAGGTGAAGGTCACTGGATTGCAGTCAAGAACATCCTGAAGTACTTGAGAAGGACTAAGGATACATTCTTGATTTATGGAGGTGAGGAAGAGCTATGGGTTACACTGATGCAAGCTTCCAAACCGACAAAGATGATTATCGATCGCAATCTGGATATGTGTATTGCCTAAATGGAGGTGCTGTGAGCTGGAAGAGTTCAAAGCAAGAGACAGTAGCCGATTCTACAGCGGAAGCTGAGTATATTGCTGCCTCGGATGCAGCAAAGGAAGCTGTTTGGATCAGGAAGTTCATTTCTGAACTTGGAGTGGTGCCTAGCATTAAAGATCCGATAGAACTCTATTGTGACAACAATGGAGCGATCGCATTGGCTAAGGAACCTAGATCTCACCAAAGATCCAAGCACATACTTCGGCGCTTTCATTTCATTCGAGAAATCGTTGAAAGGGGAGATGTTAAAATATGCAAAGTACCAACAGATGATAACGTATCTGACCCATTGACGAAGCCACTGTCACAGCAGAAGCATGATCGTCATACTAGATCTCTAGGCATTAGGTATATGTCTTAGTGCAAGTGGGAGATTTGTTGGGATATGCCCTAAGACATGTCATTGGATGATTGTTTTGACATACAATGTTTATGATTTTATGAATGGCAATTCATTATTATATATTATTCGTTTAATTGTGCAATGTGAATTAATATATATGTTAATGTCCTTAGAATAATATTGTATTATTCTTAAACATTGTCCATAGTCAAGTATTATCATGAATCGGGATAATGATAATACATAGAGACTAGTATGTGTTGATTGATGAATTGTTCATTGATATGAGATATCAAATCAACACATGGGTACATGTTAGAGAACGATGTACTGGACAGACCCACCATCAGAATGCTACATGGATAGTTATATGAGCGTCATAAGCAATTCTCATAGTGATAATAATGTATGTAATCCTTACGACTTGTGATCATCAGAGATCCCAACATAAGGAGTTATGTATCTTGATATTGTCAAACGTTACCCGTAACAGGGTAAACTATAAAGGCGACTATTGGATACACTACGAATTATGTAGAGGGATGTTGATTGATCGAGATAGGATTTGTCCCTCCTAT
Organism: Haberlea rhodopensis; assembly: GCA_907163345.1. Taxonomy (NCBI): domain Eukaryota; kingdom Viridiplantae; phylum Streptophyta; class Magnoliopsida; order Lamiales; family Gesneriaceae; genus Haberlea; species Haberlea rhodopensis. The sequence goes on from CAJQUN010000025.1 coordinate 7,521,620, forward strand.
ATAACAGGAGAAGTGTTTGGGCCCTTGATCAAGTAAGACTAAAATGCATGGCCATGCTCGAATGAGTCGATATGAGATATCGAGCTTATTCGTTTATTCTAGTTCTACTTGGGGATCAAGAAATAGAGATTGAATATACGAGTATGACTATTACATGACTCGTGTTCAATCTAAACACAAAGGACAAAGGGATTAAGTTACATGGTAAATATTATCACAAGTTCTAAAAGTTATATCGAGTCAAAGACATTCTTGTAATTTGGGTAGCCTTGATGTGTTGCTAGATACCGCTCATTGCTTGTGACGTAGAATGAGATTTTATGTCACTGCCAACATTACAAAATCCTATCGGGTCGCACAAAAGATTAAATCGAGAAGGGAAATTAAATTCATGGGATGAATTAATTTAATAAGAGTCTTAATTAAATGATTATAAGGATTTAATTAAATCATGGGTTTGGGACCATGAGACTTTAAGAAAGTCTTGAACCTTAATTAAAGTCTTATAATATAAATACAAGGTTTTGATTAATGTTTTAACACACAATTAAAATTCCAACCTAAACACACACAAGGAGACTCGGCCGCTTCTCATCATAAGCTCTCGGCTTCTTGATAGTCGAGGGGCTCTTGGTGAATTCCGGCCATCCTTTTCGATTGTGAATCGAGAGTGTTTCTTGTATCGGTTGAAGAACAAATCTAGCACTTTGTTCTTAAACTATCCCTTCCCGATTTGATCGTGTGGATACCGTTGAGGCAAAACTAGATAAGTTTTGCTAGTGACTCGAAGGAGGCGTTGGACGTGGTGCTGCTTCGTGGAATCTGCTCAAACACGCTACAAGGGTGAGACTTTTGATCATTTATCCGATATGATAACCTTTGTATAGATCCGGTGTTATAGTAATCCAAAATTTTATTCCGCTGCGTTGGTATGCTTGTTGGATTACTTACAGTTCACGCCACCAGAGAGGCGTGAACCCGCTTCCCTTTGATCCCAGGAGGCGCGAGGTATGAACATGCCTCCCATGCTCCTTGGCCATCAACATTTTCCTTTCTATTTTATGACTCATTTATAATTATTTTCAATTCATTAAATATATTTTCCAATAGTAGCCTCCTGCCGCCTACCCGGCATCAAACTTTTCCGTTGAGCTCTTAGCATCACAGCATGCTATGCCAGGTTGACTTTTAGAGGTTTTGTGCTGAGTTCTTGTCAATAAGTATACAAGTATACACTGGTATGGCGTAGGCCCAAATATAACACAAGAAATATACGAGGAACTAGAATTAATAAAACAAACTTATCCAAGAAAAGCCGAGGATGTTTACATTTTTACCAAGTTACAATATATTCACATCATGCCAAAGGATAATTGGTTCTGTTTCCGCTTCTATCCCATTCTCATGGACTTTTCTAGTCAGATATAGTCCTCAACTGATCAATACGAATGACTTACCTGAACATTGGGAGTGGTGATCTTTCACCTTTTCCCTTTCAAGCATGCTATATTCTATACGCCCTTAATCCTTGATAAGAACTGAAAACGAACAAATCCATATAAAAAGAAACAGAAACAAGAATAATCATCGATTAACAGTGTTAACCGATGGTGGTGGTGGCAATTGTTATAGCTGATCTGGAGTTCGAGTTTTGAGTCTGAGTCTCAGCTTGTGCCCTCGCCTGCTTTTGTGTTTCTACAAATCTATTCATCCGTTCAACCAGTAGCGCAGCTTTTCTCTTGCCCCTTTCTGTGCCATTTTGCGCCAAATCAAGAAGTGGCCCCATGACGCCTAGTTCCTGTGCGTCAGCAAGGTGATTTTGGTCACCAGAGCAGAGATGTACCATTACAGCTGCTGCGTTTTCTTTGTTTCTCGGGGAGCCATTACCAATAACATCAACTAAAACAGGCACAGCCTCGGCAGCTCCAATGGCTGCCTTTCCTTCAGGATGGCTAGACAATATTGACAATATTGCCAAGGCCTCATCCACCATGCTGCCTTGGGGTTCAGTAAGCAGCTGCATCAATGTGGGAATAACTCCTGCCCTCACTGCCTTCCCTTTATTACCTTGAAATATGCATAAGTTGAAGAGTGCCGTTGCAGCGTCTTTCTTCCCTCTTTGAGTACCTTCGCTTAGAAGTGTAACCAGTGGTGGAATTGCTCCTGAAGAGCCAATTGTTACCTTGTTTTCATCGACTACTGACAGGCTGAATAAGGCGGCAGCTGCATTTTCCCGCGCTTCCATGCTTCCTTTCTTGAGCACATGAACTATACCAGGAACAGCCCCAGAGGATATTATGCTCCCCTTGTTGGTGTCACAAATTGAAAGGTTAAGAAGTGCAGTAACGGCGTGCTCCTGAGTTCGGGAATCAGGAGTTGATAAAAGCTGGACAAGCAGAGGGATTGCACCAGCTTCTGCTATTGCCACCCGGTTATCTGCATTTCGTTTGGCAAGAAGGCGGATTTCACCTGCTGCAGACCGTTGATCTTCGGGGCTGGCAGATAGCTTATGTAGAAGAGCCTCTATCTTGATACGCTCAGCAGGGGAACATGCGGATGTAGTTTTAGTGGCTTGAGTGCTGCTTGGTCGCTTTGGGGGTTCAATCCCACTAGCCTCACACCACTGTGCGATAAGACTTCGAAGAACGTAGTTTGGGGTTAGAGCATAGCTAGTAAGAGTTTGTTGTGTCTTGGGACAAGTACCATGCCCTGCTTGCAACCATTTTTCAATGCACAATCTTTCATATGTCTACCAAAGATATAAAAAAATGTTAATAGTTAAATAGCCAGAAAAGCAACCACAATTTTGTACAATGTACAATCTTTCCTATATCTACAATAGGATCAAAATTACTAGTTAAATAGCTAGAAACACAACCGAAATACAAACAAGGCTTCAGTAGCGGTGAAGTCAATAACATCTAAAACGCGATAAGATACATGTTTGTCATTTTATGCGTGAGTTGTCTACTGTTTTCAACCATTTACTTCTTGGACTCCAAAAGATTGCCATCCACTAATTACCCAAGGAGGCAAACATAAAACATGGAGGTTTCGTGCAAGGCATAAGATTGCAGCATACACTTTCTTTAAAAGATATTAGCAAGAAAAGAAATGCTGTGACAAGATTAAATTCAAAGAAATAATGTTGATGAGGAACATCGAATAACAAGAGTAAGTAACAACAAAAAGGCGACAATGCAGAAGAAGGTGAAAAATCTTCAATACCTGTCCTGTTGACACTATGACAGGATCCCTCATCAGCTCTAGTGATATAGGACAACGATAATCATCTGGTACGACGAGGTTCTTCAGATTTTCCTCGGTCAATGTTTTTCCACTGCTACCTGCAGGAACAGACTTTTCTGTTGCCATGGAGTAAATGTTAGGATTTACTGTCAGCACAAAGTCCTTGATTTTCTTCAAGAGCATCGACATCTTCTCTATGCTTTCCTCTGGATCCCCACCAGTGGTAGCAACCAATTCATGCAAAGCTAGTGATTCATGAGTTAAGTCAGATATGCCGTGAAACTGTAATTTTTCAACCAGTCTCCTTAATACGTCTGGTTCTTCTGAAGCATCATTACTCTGGTTATAAAGGCACAAAAGATCATGGTACAGGTCAACATCTGGTACATCCACCCTTCCCTTTGCTCTTCTAAATTGAGCAAGAACAAGCTCAACCTGGAAAAGATGGTTTTAAATATAGAATAAGAAACTCCACATTTTCAATAGTTTTTTGTAATGCCAAACAGGTATCTTCAAATGCATTGATGACATGAAATGTCGCATTGCGGTATACAAGTTCTCTAATGAAACTTGTAATCATTAACGCATAAACGTGTCTAAATACCTGTTCCTTAACTTCATCTGATATATCGAGTATTTCGAATGAAATGCCACTCAGCGCTTGCTCCAACTGAGCTGTCACTTCTTGAAATTTAATCATGATGTGCGCTCTCTCCAAGACCTGCAAGTAGAGAAGAATCCTTGTACGTTTTCTACAATTCATTTCAAAGGGGAAAAAATTCTCAACACCACCCAAAACTCAATAAGTGCTGAAAATGATTAATCAGAGCAGATGCCATCTAAAATGCACAGCCTTAAGGGCAAGGAGAGTAGGAAAGAAAGACAAGAGTTCCCAAAAGTTTCAAAAGTTTGCTAATGTCTAGCAACTGAGGTTTGGTCATAGATGCATAAATGCATCAGGTTCTTTACATTATTATTCCCAAAAATCAAATAAATTCTTTACATTTGCATTTGTCAAGTATGCGTAAGTTTCATTTTTCACATCAGTACTGGTGGAAACAGATCTTTAAGAAATTTCAGAGTGGGCAGTAACATAGCTTCACATATGAATATAGCCCATCACCGAATTATGCCAGCTAAATCAGTCAAAGAAGAAATAACATAAACTAGGATAGCATTGAAGAGTTATGCAGCTGAAACAAAAGTTTACATCTGGAAAAAAATAAGGTACGGGGTTCCACAAACACTATCTTCCATACTTGTACAAAGAAATTCCAGCTGCCTTGATGTCACAATTAACCCTTTCAGCCATTCCTAAACTGATATAATTTTTATTATACAATTTGTTCTCTTTGTTCACTTCAGTCATACGACTAGAATTCGACTTTTGCATTTATAGAAATTGTCTTCCCACGTAATTTCTATAAGATCTGAGAAGACCTCACTTTATCTCTGACAATTATTATGCAATAGCCGCCAATACAAAGGCATGTGCGCATGTTCATGTTACTAATGTTTTCCTCAATCTACTGTCAAGCAAGGGTGAAGAATCAAGCTGTTTGTTCACCTTTCCAAGCTTGTTTGATTAATATATAAATTCTAATAAGAAGGATCAAACCAAACTGAACTCCAATCTTGCTCGATTTTTTTTTTTAAACCAACCTCCGACCATCTTTGTTGGAAAACCCATAAGCCACTCACGGACTTTTATTTGGCCATTCACAGTTTATACTCATATGGGCCAGGAGTGCAATCGAACCCCAACCAATGAAATAGGTAGATCGTGGACTGACAGGCCCACAAAGGGACATATGGTGGACCCTGCTGTCACCTAGCCCACCCTTGAGATTTGATACGCCACTTTAAAGAAAGTGAACAACTATCGTCCTCTGGTCATCTCTAAGGCCATCTCCAACCCAAAAACTTCATTTTAACGCAAGTTTTGCACCAAAATAGTGCAATTTCTGCACCAAACACAAAACACATCTCTAACACATCTTCAAACTTTACTCCAAAAAGAATATTACTTACAATATTCCTTTTAATTTCATTTATAATAATTATTTTAACAAAATAATTTAATTTTTTTTAAATATATTTATTATAAATCTTAAATATATAAATAATTAATTAACGTATTAAAATAATTATTTTATTAGTATTATTAATTATTAATTTTAATACTAAATAATTACAAAATTTGCAAAAATAAACTCACGATTTTGAGTTTCAAACCAATACAGCAATTTAATTATCATATCCATAAAATAATCAACATTCTATATAAAATAAAACTTTAAATCTAAAAAAAAATCAAAAAACGAAAGAAAAAAGCTACGCTATTGCTACAGTGCTGCACCAACAGTGGCGCAGCACTGTAGCGGCGCCATCCCCTGCGCCAGGGATGGCGCCATGTTGGAGAAAGAACCAGCGCCATGTTGGAGAAAGAACCAGCGCCATTTTTGGCGTCGGTTGGAGATGGCCTAAGAATTGAACCCCTACCTTACCACTGGTAAGGTTAGAGCGTAACCATCAGGCAAAAGACCCTCTGGTAACTAACGAGCTTTTAATCAATACAATTCCTATTTATTAAGTAACACAAATGCCCTATACGTATGCATATCCTATTTTATATTTTTCCATACAGATTGTTGCATCTTTTTTTATATGATCTTAGCATTTCCATAGATGAGATTTACCAATAATGCACAGTAGCTCTTCTAGATTTTATAATCTCTCTTGCTAGAATTCATCTTTTACCAATTCTCACTATTAAAGCCACAACGCACACATTAAAGAACAGGCACCACAGATGAAGCACCTATGCATTCCATAGGTGATGGGATGTGAAGCTAGCAGCCAAGACTCTATGCCCGAGTCTCCTCAGTGAGGACCCTTTTCAATCTTGAAGGATTTAAAGTTTGAAATCTCTCGGGACAATGAGTGGATATATCTAATTTAATATATTTAATATAAGTGATTTGATTTTTGTCTAGTCCCTTTGATGTGTTTTGTTTCTCTATCTGCTATTTTTGCTTCTTTAGTTCAATTTTGTTGGGTATATTAAACAGAGGCTCAATAGCAATCTCGAGCTAATCGAACCAAGCTAAAACAATGGTTCAAGCACTAAAATTTTAGTGATATTCAACTCGGGTCAATTTGAGCTACCTGGACTCAGTTCGGTAGGTTTGTACCGCTAATCCAGGCATTGAATGAACTCATGAATTATGAAGTGATTAATAAGTTTGAGTGGTTCTTGCATACAAAAAGCTAGTCTTTTTCTAGGTTTGGGCTCATCAATGGGGCTCAAAACCTAATACTGGTGCTCTCATTGGACACAGTGAGAGCGATGACTTGGGAAAGGGCTATGACCTGGGTAGCATATATAATGTAGCTCGTGTTCACATCACCTACTAGATTAAGGTGTCGAGTGCCGACTGGTGAAATCCATCCATAGTGGACCTCCCTGGGCGTTGGCTTCTCGAGGGTTGCACAATGTTACACGTCCCACATTAATTTTACAAGTATATGTGGAGTTTATAATAAACTTGAGGGGATCTTCCACAAACGATGCTACTCTTTTGGGTTGGGGTCTCTATTCGACTCATGGCCCAACACATGCCATCAAAGTAATCACCGAGAAACAGATATGTCAGTAAAGAGTAACTGCCTCCATGCCATTCTCAAGGCGAGCAACAAAAAATATTTTAGATAGTATTCAATAAAATGAAAAGGACAGAAGAAAAAAAAAAAGAAAAGAACTATTATGAATCATCGTAATTATTATTCAAGAAAATAAAGCCAAAAAACCTCAGGGCCATTTTATTAAAGAGATTAATTTAGTGGCAGCAATGGATAATCCTACGCTTTTATTGGACTATCTCAGCAAATTCCCATAATTCCTGCAGTACGACAATTTTGATAACGTACAATCTCAGTCAAGATTTCTCAAACCAAAACAATCTTACATCAGCTATAAGATAAATTTCATTTTTCCTTGTTTCCTCATTTTCACCAATAGAATTCCAAATGCTAGCAGGGACTAATCAATATCTCGCCATTCTCCGAACATTTGGTGACAAGCAACACTTACATGATTTACTAGACAATATAGCAAAAGAGAAAAGATCAATTTTAAATACTCAGATCAGATACACAATTCAAGTTCAATTCTCCATCTTTCCACAAAAAAAGCGCCCACAGACAAACAAAAATCAAAGAGATCAAATAAAACAAGAAAAAAACATTATAAAGTGCTGGTCATTTGATTTAACTTCGAGAGGAAGGAAAATGAATCAATTCCCAAGATCAACAATAAAGATTTATAATAACCATGAGATACCGACCAGATAAATCTTGCTCCCTTCGCTGCCAAACCGAAGCAATTCTTTAGCCGATTCAAGCGCGTTCACCAGCGAAGCTAATGCTTTTATGGAATCCTCGGGAATCGACTCTTCGCTATCGCGAATTTCTTCGAACATTGGAGTCAACAGCTTCAGCCGCCGAGCTAGATTCATGTACTGCTTCTTAACGGTACCTCTGTACTCCGAAATCGCCGAAATTTCATTGACTATTTCGATCAATTTCCGCGATAACGCGGCTTTATCTTCTTCCATAGTCACACAGAGATCTGAACAGAAATGTAGAATATTCTAGTTAAAAAAAGATTCTTGATTTTAAGTAATAGATGGAGATTTGGAGTCAACGAAGGACGATCAGTTCCCAGATTGAAAGATGACTGGAAGAACTGGTCAGGTTTGGATTCGGGTCAGGTTCTCGGCGATGAGTAGGATTTGTGATGCTTTTTTGGTGGGCAGTGAGATATGGTGGCGCGGCTTCGGGAGGAATTAAGCTTTAGGCCGTGTTTGGCATCTTCAAATAGAAAAAAATATATACATTTAGGGGGTGTATCCAATCCAAACTTTTAATGACTTTTGTGGATTTTAAAAGTCTAGATGTATTCAATCTAGACTTTTATATACTTTATAAAAGTCTACTGGTATTCAATCTAAACTTTTATTTTCTTTATATAAGTCTACCGGTATTCAAAATAGACTTTTATAGAGTTTTTAAAAGTCATGTGATATTCAAACATGACTTTTAAAAACTCTATAAAAGTCGAAAGGTATCCAAATGTCAACAGACTTTTAATAACTCTATTGAATTCCTTTAAATACAAACCTTGAAGCTATAGGTACAACTCTAAAATGTAAACAATTCTCCTCCATTCATCCTAGAGATTTGAATAGACTTTTAATTGAAAAATACAAAGGTAACCCATATAATTATTTCTTTACTCCAGTAACAATGAATTTTTAGGCTTTGCACCTTGGCTTATGTTTTTCCACAAACAATATCATTTTAAAAAGTTGATATAAAAAAACTTACATAATTTTTATTTTATCTTGATATAGTGCAATTTTTTGTTTACAATAATTTTGGTGGATCAATGTTTGAATCGTAAATTTTTACATTCTTGGTAATTTATTTTTGAAAGGTAGTAGACCGATGAGCAACACAGAATTTTTAACAAAAACCATGATTAAGGATCTTAATATATCTATACATTTATAATAAATTTATTAAATATATATACTAATTTAATGTTACATTCTAACACACAAATATTTCTTTTATAATAATAGTTAGAAAATGTAATTTTACTTACATAATTAAATTAATTATGGGAAATATATTTCAAAATATTTTATTAAAATATTTACGGCGCATTGAGTTTTTACGAAAAAAATATTAATATTTAATTGATTTAGTATTTTTTTGAAAAAAAAATTCAAAATCTACAAAATCCTTTGAAAGTATAAAATCTTGTAATAGAATTCTATAAAAAAAAATTATAAGAGTTTATAAAAATCTTTTTATAGCTATATCTAATATAATAAAAGTCCATATAAATCTATCTCCACAAAAGTCTATCATTTAAAAAAGTAATTAAAAGTCAATAAAAGTCTACAATGAAGTCTATGAAAATCTTTTTATAACTCTGTGGAACTCTATAAAAGTCAATAAAAATCTATCAACTCCACAAAAGTCTATCATTTAAAAAAGTCATTAAAAGTCACCAAAAATCATTATTGAATACACCCCCCTTAGATTTGCAAGTTGATTCGAGTATGCGCTTTAAATTTTAAAAAAAATATAAATAAATAACACACAAAATTGGTCCAATTTATTTTTAAAAATTTATATAATCTAGAGGTAAAAAAACCCATGAAAATATTTCTTATAGTAATTAAAAATGCGAATTTTTTATTTTAGAAAATTACCAAGATTTAATTTAAATTATGTTCTATTAATTAAACTACATCATGTACGCCAGTGAGACCTTAAAAATCGGTACAAAAAATAATTAAAAATTGTGAGCCTCCGAGCCATATGGTAAATGTTAATGTCCTCTTTAGAACGACAGTCCAAGTATTAGCCCAAAAATCTTTCCCCTCCTCGTATCAAAAAATAATAATAATTAAACATCGTAGAAAGTATTAATATTTTAATGAACTCCAAATGGGATAATACCCATATTTATTAGTGATAACTGACCATCAATCAATATTGCAACATAAAGAAATCATGCCCCTAGTGGCATGGCCGGGTTGATGGAGTTGATAAAATAAATGTGCACGGAGGTCTTTGGTCATGAGTTTGATTTCCTCTACCAACATTTTTCGGTCGAGCCTATCGCATCAAGCTTGGCTAATGTGGTTTATTTAGCTGATGTGCTTTGCAGGATAATATGTTAGCCCGAGGTTTTACCTAGTGAATACCCAAATGATAGTGGGTGTGGATTCCCCGTCATTGAAAAAAACATAAAGAAATCCTTCGTATTGTATACGACAATTGTAAATGTATACAAAATGTATTTATCAAACAATAAAAATTAAGAACCAATTATAATAATTATATATATTTGAATAGAAGAAAATACAAGTCGAAATGGAACATCACTGAGTCGGTTTTTTTTGTGGCAACATATGAAGTTTGTTAAATTCAATGACTGCATTAATAACTTTATCTTATTAACTTCAAGGATTCATGTCCAAAGAAAACTAAACTAATTTATATATATATATATATATATATATATATATATATATATATATATATATATATAAATATTAATTTTTTTTTTAAATAATGAAAATTTTAGAGATGTTAGTGTAAGTTACGATATTTTGTATGTTTTGCATACCACACTTTAAATCTTTGCATTTTTATCAATGTTTTGTTGATGGATTAAAGTAAATAGATTGGTTGTAACGAGTCATTGGTAAACAAGGAATCCAATGACAAAGCCATGAATAGTTGGTACGAAGGATATTGACCACTGATAAGGATTTTCATCGTCCATTATTTTATAGAAATAATAACACTATTAATTTGATACCGCCTTTAAAGATCGTGCTTTTAGAAATGACATAAAACGACATTCTTTTAATCGTTTTTTTTCAAACATCGGACACATAATATATATATATATATATATATATATATATATATATAAATAAATAAATATATGTATTAAAGTTAGTAAAGATGCATCATTTGTCCATATACAAAGTTGTGGTTATATCTGAACATTTTTCAAGGAGGAGTGTTGGAGTTTTGCTTGGGCAATCACTTCATTACCAGCAAAGGTTATATTTGGCAGGCCACATAATGGGCTTTCAATAGCCAGCCCAGTTGCAGTTGACTAAACGTTTGGCATCAACATTTTTTTGGTCATATACCAACACAATTTTAAAACGGGGAAATTATAAAAAAAAGTGTTTTTTTGAGACACTTAATCTACTTAAGTCTTGAGAAAAATTTTTATTAAATAAAAATCTTGGAAACAATTTTATTGAAATAGGCTCAATTTCAAAATTTTCAATCAATTAGGTGTTTTATGATAACTCTTTTACCCCTCAATAGTTTGATATGTTGCATTCTATCACTTAGGTTTTTGTTTAAATTACAAAGAAGCTCATATATAATATATAATTATCTTTTATATCCTTATATTTATAAAGAAGTAACATTTAACGTCGTCTTTTTACAAGTTCCTTTTTTTGCGATCCTTGGCACAAAATGGTATCAGAGCCTATGTTTATTATGTAAATACTATAATAATATCTTGAATATTAATTTGTAACATATACAGAGGAGACGATTCAAGATAATATGGACCCATACGAATGTTCAAAGTGTCATTCATACATGTGGTACTTCCAGAAATTGGAAGCACTAAATCAGAAGCATATGACAGAAGCTCAACGCTTCAACCATAAGTGGAAACTTTTACGAGGAATATGTTTAAGCATACCAGGCATAAACCATTATAAGAAACTCGAAGGGATGGCAAAGAGGCTCCATCAAGTGAACCTCAAACTACAGTTCGAGTTAGCAGAACTTCAGGAAGACGATCATCCTGAACATGAAGATGTGGTTCCAGCCGCCAATGATCCAACAGAGTCTGGACTAGATGATTAGGATGGGAGAACCAACCTTTCGAGAAATCGAGCCAGATTCTTCTAAGATATCCAAAGATCTCAGAGAGATTCAGAAGACAGTGCAGAGTTATGGCTACCTTCAATACCATATCCCTGCACAGATCCATCAGATTCAAAGTCAGATGTAGATTATGATTAAAGATCAGGAGGAGATACTTGAAAACCTTCGATGTTCAAACCCGTGTTAAGGAGTTGGAGTCAAGACCAAGTCCGACAGGAAGAAAGAACGGAGGATGGCTACCACCATCCTACGGAACAGAACTCCTTTTACACTTATAGCATTTTCCTTTGAACTTTTTCGTCTTGCCATTGTTGGAGGCCGTACCGTCAAACTTACGCTTTGATCCGGTTCTTTGTTCTACAATGTTATCCCGTGGTTCCATTTGAAACCTACCCACCTTCCTCCCGTAAACTTTGTTGTCCTCCTCGATTCATAGTCGAATAACAAGATCTTCAAGACTCGTCTCCTTTCGTTTGTGTTTCAGATAGTTCTTGAAGTCATTTCATATAGGAGGCAATTTTTCAATCATAGCGGCGACTTGAAATGAATCACTTAGACTCATTCCATCCGCATGAATATCATGCAATATCACTTGTAGATCTTGCACTTGCGACATCACAGGCTTGGTATGAACCATCTTGAAATCCATGAACTGTCCAACTATGAATTTCTTCATGCCGGCATCCTCGGTTTTGTGCTTCTTTTCCAGCGATGCCCATAGTTCCTTTGTTGTTTTTCACAAGACAATAAACGTTATATAATTTATTGTCTAACCCATTTAGGATATAGTTCTTGCATATGAAGTCGCTTTGATTCCATGCATCAAGTGTCGCCCTCTTTTGGTCGTCAGTCTCTCCTTCTTCAACCGTAGGGGCCTCCTCAGTTAAGAACCTTGCCAAACTCAGAGTGGTCAAGTAAAAGAGCATCTTTTGTTGCCACCGCTTGAAATCATTCACATTGAACTTTTCAGGCCTTTCATCGTGATGAACACGAGTCGTTGTTGCACTCGAAGAAGCCATTTGACTCCAAAATATTGTCTTAAGATTGTTGCTTATTTTTCTCTCTCAATGTGTATCTTAGGAATGTAGTAACAAAATAACAATAGCTTCAAAGTTTCATGTCGATGCGAGATTTGTAATCTCATTCCTTAAGACAATATTGACGCCTTGGTGTTATCGGTTTGCTATGGCAATTTGTCTCCCAAGATACAACGACTATGACTTGTGGTAGGAGCACTCCAAATCACAAGTCCTCAAACCACAAAGGTTCAAAGCACTCAACAATAAGAAATTTTATGAACAAACAAAATGCTCTCAATTTAATCTTTTATTTGATGTAGATTTCGAAATCCAATGTTAAACAAGTGCGGGAATTGTTATATTTATAGTAAGCCAAAAGATATGTTCAAATGGACACCACTTGGAGGCACCATATAGCGAAAAAAGCACCCGAACATGAATGGACACACCATTCCGCGCAACAGACACATGGCTCGATCGATCGGACATGGTGCTCGATCGATCGAGCTCCTGCTTCCAACAAATGGAAAATTTCTGTCGTGTTCAATCGATCAAGCACTTATTATTATTTTTTCTTTTTATTTTAATTTACTTCAAAATTCCAACACAAGGAGGGTATTACGAGGTTAACATAATCACGTCTTTATATTTATCATGCTCATAAAAAACATACAAAACACCATATTTACTTAATCATTCAATAATTATATCCTTTAACCTTAAAAAATTATAAACTGTACAAATTTTTTTAAAACTAAAATCAGGTTATGTTGGGCAAAACAAAACAGACGCAGATTCTAGCAATAGATACAGGTGGTCCTGTTTGGTTGTTTTTCAAATTTGAAGGTGGTCTTGTTTGGTATAGTCTTTTTTCCATAAAAAAATATTTTTTCAAATAGTTTCTGCGAAGTGTCGACGCTAACGAAGGTGGACCCTCACCACATTTACACCTACTCATGTGACTATTCTTGCCAGCATTAAAATATTGTGTCTTTTTTTAGTTTTGATTATATAATAAATTACCAAACCTCCAAAATCAAATTTGAAATTGAAGGTGACTGTTTTTGTTGATTGATGGAGAATTTTGGCAATTCTTAAATTCAAATTAGGCGGTTGATAGACTCGAGACTCGAGAGTTTATTTCCTGAGATAAAATATTTTAATTTCTCCATCATATATATATATATATATATATATCTTTTCAATTGAGATAGGGACGCATTATTCAATGAAACAATCAATTGAATACAGGAGAAACATTTATATATGCTTATTTTCTGTAAATTTGGATATTTTGTCAAAAAACAAAGTGCTAAAATGTATTGTTTATATTTTGTGGGTATGAGTGTGACGTGTGGGTATGAGTGTGACGTAAATGTGTATACCCGTTGAAAATGTGATAAGCCTAGAACAAATAAAATAATGGATAACGACTTTTGAGCTAAAGGATATGTGGCTTGTATAGAAGAAAATATGTAAAAAAATCGTTTCCGCTAGTTTGGACAAGTACGATGTAGGCCAACGGTGCACCTATGTGTTGAGTGAATTTCATGAATTTTGGTCCGTTCAAGAGAACATCAGCTATAATTTTTGATAAAGTTGCAATCACTCGAGCCATTTAGGAGGGAGGGACTGTTGAGAATTATGTACGTAGCAATTCTTCTATGTGCTTTTCGACAGAGTGGTTTGCACCGTCTACGACATAACAAACATGACTCATTGATACACATGTGGTGCGGCTCTTATGTACGTATATCGCTTAATACGGTGTTTTTCGCTGCCATTATATAATAAAAGAAAGTAGTATCTCTGCTATAAGTTCTATGAGTTTGATCCTAACAAAAAGTTATAAAATTAAGTGAAATGAGATTTTCAAATTTATTAATAACATATAATAAACTTGTGTATTCCAAACAAACATAATTACAATCATGAATGATATATTCGACATCTAGAAATAGTGCTATCATACTGATTATAACATAAAGATTAATCATATATATTATTTGTATAAAAATTCTTTATTATAAAAGCAAATTAGTTTTTCCTATATCGGAATACGATAGAAGGGTGATCAACTGGCGTAAATGTTTTTACTATAAAATATTTGATAATTTATTAAGGAGTTGAAAAATATATTTTTTGAACATTATGTGTGCTTTTTTATTATACTAAAAAAATATTGAAAAAAATATATTATATAATATATTTTTGTTTAAAGGAAAAACATAATAGATAAGCATATAAATTTTAATATTATATTTTAAATTATGATCCCTCAAATATTTTATATTAGTGGGGTAAATTCTCGGGCATATCATGTGACGAAAACGACGGGCTCTCTTGTTTTTAACGAAACATTTGAATTTTCTTCCCGATTTACAATGATTAAATTTCTGGGTTTATTTTTTTAATTTTTTTTAAAACAATCGATTTGCTTATTTACTAAATTATTCAATTTAATTTTGTTAAGAATAGTGTATCGAACAATTCTTCTATGAGTTCGTGGACGAATGTGTAGCTATATACCGTGTAAGACATAACAAGCCTAGTTTATTGATACTCGCGTGGTACAACTTATCATTTTCACTTGTCGTTTAGCACGTCACTTTTGACATAATAGTAAATGTTTTATCCTAACAAATTTTTTTTTAATTTTTCAATCGGGTGGAAAGTAACCATTATATATCCATCAAAGTAATGTTGCAACAAAAATACGAGCAGAAAGGATTGTCCCACTTGGCATGAAGTATATTTAGTGAGTCTTATTTATATTTTAAAAAACATCAATACAATTTTAAACCTTTAACAAAATTTCTTCTATTTTAGGTTTTGATATCAATCTCAATATATATTTGATATTGTTGAATGATTCCCGATCACGAACAGGTGGACCCTAAAGTAAATATCAAAGTCGTTGTGTTTATGGCGTCCGAACAAAATATGCCGAGTAGAATAAGTCTGAAAGCCAAAAATGTTAGATGGGTGCCGAGGATATTTCCGACGTGGCCACTCCGACGACCAGGTCACTACTTGGAAAAACAAGTGATACAAGTCAAGCACACATGGTGATAATGATTCTTCACAATATGCTAAAGAATAATATGAAGACACAAATATAAATTTAAAAAGTATTTTGAGATCAATTGAATATCCTGCTTATGTCGTCTTATGCTTGTATTTATAGTGGTGCATTCAACACTTATGACCTGCCAAATTTGGAGCATGATTAGCCCATTACCATGTCAGGATCAGCTCATACTGTGCCCAAGAAATCCGCACACATTACTCACAATTAATGCATCTTCAACCATCCGTGTTGACCAATAGTTACGTCGGATCTTCCGTCACTGTTTGACCACGTGGCCGATGAGGCACATGTTCTGCTCAGACCATCTTGTTCGCATTGATGTGTAAGATTATTCTGAAAAAATCGGGACATCTTGAGTTTTACCCAATGTGACGTATTCTCCTATGAAATCAATATTAATAAGTGAAAGTAATAATACTGATACAAAGATCTATAATCTAGTTACTTAAATTTATTAATAACAATTTTCTATAGATATCCATATATTGAACAATAATAAACATATTTTTTATGTGTTTTTGTACTTCATCTGACATTTAAGTGTAAAAGTATATTGTATTTAAAAATTTGAAAATTTCTCTCAAAAAAGTTGAAAATTTAACAACGAAAATTATGTTTTTAAATAATATATTACTTTTAAATTATATATAATATTAATAAGAAAAACATATTGCGAGAGTAATTTGTTTAGTAGATTATAAGATTGCCGATTAATAGGAAAAAAATTGATGTATCCGATCAAATTAATAAACTCAATTATATATATGATGAATAAGTTTATAAGCAAAACTGATACACACAATATGGTTTTAAGTTTCAATTATATATATGATGACTAAGTTTATAAGCAAAACTATTGATTGTGTGTTTATGATTTTTATGTATTAAAATGTAATGAATAAGTTTTGTTACATATATTTTGTTGTAGAAAAATAAATAGATTACTATAGTGCAATAATTGTTCCTGCTTGGAGAGCTATCTAAGTATGACATTTGAGTTGCTATACGGTTTAAATATTAGAGTTGTACCGTTACGACCAACTATAACTTCTGGTAAAGCAGCAAGCGTTTGATCCTATAATTGGTATCAGAGTCAATGTTACATATTCGATTCCCATAAGTTGCAATGTAGTGCAAGTATTGAGAGGAAGATTGTTGGAGTGCATTAATTATCCATGTTTGGAGAGCGATCGAAGTGTGACGTTTGTGCTGCTATATGGTTTAAAGATTAGAGTTGCACAATTACAACCAACTATACCTTTTGGTAAAGCGACAAACATTTGATCCTATATGTACATATAGTATATAAACTATAAAATTTAAGGAAACTTATGCAGTAATTTATAAAAATTTAGAAAAAGCATAGAAGGGATCCTAATCTTATACATTTTTCACAAAAAAATATAAAAGTATTATTATGGGTTTTTAGGGTATAATAATTCTCTCATATATTTATCCCCATAATTCCAAGCTTCTAATTATTAATATTAAAAAGGTAATTGTATTAAGCGACAAACGGGTTTTTTGATGCTACCTCTCAGGAATAATGCCATGGAACAATCTCACCATCCATAACCCCAGGTTGTAATGTTCCATATGGAATCAATGAGACCGCGACAACCGATACCGTGGAAGTTTTGGATATAATAATAGTAGTAATAATAATAATAATAATAAATGTCATTATTTATAAATTAACCGTGTCGTATTATACATGGTAAGGGGAAAAAAAGATGAAGAAAGATATAAAGAAGTAGAGCTGTCAAAATGGATCCGACCCAACTCACCAAATAAGGTGGTTAGGCTAGTATTTTTAAGGCCCGCCGATAGGTGGGCCTATACGAGCTGGCCCAAACGGGCCGTGGGTTTTGGTCGACCAACCCAGGGGTTGGCCCCCTTTTTTGTTTTGTTTTTTTTTTGAAAAAATTGTTATTCCTTTTTTTAAGGCTCAATTCATAAATAAAAAATCAATATCACATTGAAGCATCCGATCTACTATATATTTTTCACTTGATCTTACTTGAAAGTTGCAACATGTATTTTAAAATTGAGTAAAATATTGATTCCATAATCAAGTTTTTTTAGTAGCAGTGCTAATATCTAGATAAAACCTAAAGCAAGTTTCAGTATTCTTCTAGCATCAGTTCCACGTTCGGCAAGTTCAGTTGAAAATATTTTTTTTGAAGCTTGTTTTAATTTTTTTTTTAAATATATATTTTGGTGGGCCAGCCCGCCCAACTCGCGGCCCCCACGGATTGGGTTAGGTTGGGGTTTATCCAATCCGTTTGGAGGCTGGCTCAAACGAATCTGTTTAGGTCGAATTGACCCATTTTGACAGATCTATAAAAAAGCACATCAGTGAAAAAGTTGAGATGTTAATATTACAACTTTAGTAAAAGATAAAAAAAAGATATGCTCCACTTATACAAAAGGCGTTGTTTTTAACAATACAAAGCGCTTTTAAAGAAAAAACACAACAATTTCTTCGATTTGATGTGAAATGAAATTCCTCTTTTCCGTGGTGGGATCTTATTATTAAATTATAGTTACAGTCGTACTAAAATGTGAGTTTAAACATGAAATTCGAAAGCTCTAGAATTTTTTTGTATGGATCTATGGAAAAATTATCAAGGCAATTTTCGATTTTATTTTTTAAACATAAAAAAATTGTTTGATTTTATTTTTTCCAAAACATATATTTCCTCCCATCTTCATATTTTTTTTTCAATACATTTATCATTGTCAAATTTGAATTTTCATCACTTTATAAAGCTATTAGTAAATTATATCATAATCCAATAGGTTAAATCTTTAAATTAACCCTATCATTATTATAATAAGAAAATATATTTTAATCAAATTGAGTTACATTCTTCCATATATATCCACAAACTAATATTTTCAACAAACATGGATTAAATATGTTATAATCAAGAGCTTACTACAGTGGCAGCTCAAAGCCCCGTACTAAGCAACAGACGGACATAAGAAGCTGCACAATGTGGGTGCCAAGCTTGTTATGCCATAGATGTTGCATACCACCAGTCTACGAGCGCACAGAAGAACTGCTGGGTACACCATCCCCAACAATCCCCCCCAAATTGCTTTCTGGGCGGCTCGAACTCACGGTATCTTTTTGATACCAATTGTTAGGATTAAATGCTTGTTATTTTGCTAAAAGTTATAAGCTAATAGGTGAGACAAATATTTATTTCTTATATAGTGGCAACAAAAATCCCCGTACTAAACGGCAGACGGGCATGAGTGGTTGTCAGGTGAGTGCTAATAAATCAGGCTTGTTATGCTATATATGGTGTATATCACTCCGTTTACAAGCACATATGAGAATTGTTAGGTATACCATTACTACAAAGTCATAAACTTTAAAGAATGAGGTATGATTGAAGAATTAATTAAATTGCTTTACTAGTGGTAAGGATAAAAAAGGTTTTTACTTGTAAAAATTATTATATCACAATGGAGCTTTTATTCTAACCGGCACAAATAACTAGTAAGATTTGCCAAATAACGAGCAGCGTAATTTCACAACTCTAAGCAAGATGAAGGACAACAATATATTGACTTAGTGATTATCATTTATTTTTTAATATAAAAACTCGTGGATTCAAATCTTCCCCCTCCCCTAAAAAAATAAAAAAAAAAACTCTACACAAAATGAAGAAAACTAACTCAACAAATAAGCCCGGTTTGAATATTTTTCCCATCCTCTATACTCAACTAGTGGAAGGCCGTGTTTTTTAAAAAAAAATAGTGGAAGGGCAGATTCAAAACATGGGTTATTTAATAATTTAACCCAAACAAAAAATTTATTTAACAAAATAACCTAAAAATTTTTTTTTTTATCAAAATGACCGAAGTCGCCATCTCAGATGGCGACTTCAGTACAAAATTTTTTTTTTTACTGAAGTCGCCATCTCAGATGGCGACTTCAATATAAAATTAATTTTTTTTTGAAGTCGCCATCTGAGATGGCGACTTCAATATAATTTTTTTTTTAATATGGAAGTCGCCATCTCAGATGGCGACTTCCATATATATATATATATATTTATAGGGACATTTTTAAAAATGGCCTCCTACAAACTACCATAATCAAATTTGACCCTAAATTAATTTAATTTTTAAAATTAGCCTTTAATTATGTTAAGTTCCAAATTTATCATTTAAGCATTTTTATTATAGCACACAATTATATTAAAGTGAGCAAATATGATAATAAATATGGAGCTACCACATATTTAATTAGATAATTTTTTTCTCTTTACTTGTGTATTACTTGTATTTATTTTTATATTTGAAATTTATTTGTTTTAAACTATATATTTATTACTTTAATAAAATTATAAATTTTCTGTATAATTAATGTGTCACTATAACATTTTTAAATAAAAGTAAATATCATTTCCATGTTGCAAAATGTGAATCTACCATATTTCGCTAGCTTAGTTGATAGAATCATTATTTACTTTTTAAATATTTTTTTGAATAACAAAATACTAATAATAAAAAGGATAATAATTAATAAGAAATAAATTAGTAAAAATAAAAATAATCATAACAATAGTATATAAATTAAATAAAAATCATGATTGTAGTTGTCATCGTCGATAATTGTCATAGTCGATAATAATAATAATAATATCAAATAAGAGCCGCCTTTTTCAACGTCTAGTTCATAATAATATTATATTATAAAGTCAAATTTAATATCACAGTATAATTTAAAAATAAAATAAAATATTATAAATATCAAATCTAAAGATAAAACATTTAAAACTAAATACTGTAATGTATTTTAGTGAGAATTATTTGAGCATAAATTAAAATTCTAGCTCTAATTCAAATAATAGTAAAAGGGGTAATTTAGGTTTTTTAAAATATTTAAGGCTATTATTAAAAATATTTAGTAAAGAAGGCTATTTTGAAAAATAACATTTTAAATTAGGCTAGAAACAATAATTTCTCATATTTATATATATATATATATATATATATATATATATTATTTATTTATATAGAAGTTTCCATATCAAATATCATCTTCCATATATATGACAACTTCTATAATCTATTTAGCCTTCCATAATTGATATAATTACTTAACATATATAGAAGTTGTCATATATATGGAAGATGATATTTGATATGGAAACTTCTATATAAATAAATAATATATATATATATATATATATATATATATAAATATGAGAAATTACTGTTTCTAGCCTAATTTAAAATGTTATTTTTCAAAATAGCCTTCTTTACTAAACATTTTTAATAATAGCCTTAAATATTTTAAAAAACCTAAATTACCCCTTTTACTATTATTTGAATTAGAGCTAGAATTTTAATTTATGCTCAAATAGTTTTATTCTCACTAAATACATTACAGTATTTAGTTTTAAATGTTTTATCTTTAGATTTGATATTTATAATATTTTATTTTATTTTTAAATTATACTGTGATATTAAATTTGACTTTATAATATAATATTATTATGAACTAGACGTTGAAAAATGCGGCTCTTATTTGATATTATTATTATTATTATCGACTATGACAATTATCGACGATGACAACTACAATCATGATTTTTATTTAATTTATATACTATTGTTATGATTATTTTTATTTTTACTAATTTATTTCTTATTAATTATTATCCTTTTTATTATTCGTATTTTGTTATTCAAAAAAATATTTAAAAAGTAAATAATGATTCTATCAACTAAGCTAGCGAAATATGGTAGATTCACATTTTGCAACATGGAAATGATATTTACTTTTATTTAAAAATGTTATAGTGACACATTAATTATACAGAAAATTTATAATTTTATTAAAGTAATAAATATATAGTTTAAAACAAATAAATTTCAAATATAAAAATAAATACAAGTAATACACAAGTAAAGAGAAAAAAATTATCTAATTAAATATGTGGTAGCTCCATATTTATTATCATATTTGCTCACTTTAATATAATTGTGTGCTATAATAAAAATGCTTAAATGATAAATTTGGAACTTAACATAATTAAAGGCTAATTTTAAAAATTAAATTAATTTAGGGTCAAATTTGATTATGGTAGTTTGTAGGAGGCCATTTTTAAAAATGTCCCTATAAATATATATATATATAGAAGTCGCCATCTGAGATGGCGACTTCCATATTAAAAAAAAATTATATTGAAGTCGCCATCTCAGATGGCATGGCGACTTCAAAAAAAAATTAATTTTATATTGAAGTCGCCATCTGAGATGGCGACTTCGGTCATTTTGATAAAAAAAAATTTTTTAGGTTATTTTGTTAAATAAATTTTTTTTTTGGGTTAAATTATTAAATAACCCTTCAAAACATGATCATAATCTCTGTATTTCCATAAACATAACAGAACAAAACTAAAGTCTAAAAACGAATAGCCTAAACTTTTTCATTTCACATGGGATCTGTACCGGGCAAGATTAATTCGCTCTTCAAGATTATGGATAAGAAACCACAGCAACTAAAGAAACTGTTCTTGAATTCCATGAATCTTTAATAGCAAAATCTTGAACTAAATTTCAGCCCAAAAAAAAGAAAACATAAAATCTCGAACTAAACCTCCATCATTTAGTCCCATTTTTCTCGGCTTTCTCCATCAACAACCTCTTTATGAACTTATCCTCGGCATCTTTCAAGAACTTGAAGTTAGGAGGAGGAGAGGACCTCAATCTGTTTAACTCCGCTTCCGATAAGGATTCAAAAAGAGGATTGAGCCCATGATTACTATAAGAATCCAAGGATGTTGGATTCTTAACAACAGTTGGAGAAGATAAAGGGGTGAGAAAAGTGGTGCCATCTATAAAAACAAGGTCACTCAAACTTCTTGTTCTTGACCCTTTTCTGCTACTCTTTTCACCTTTTGATTTCCCATCTTCTGACTCCAAATCCTCCTTATTTTCCTCCTTAATTGTGAAGAGAAATCTTGGGGGGCCACAAAGATTGTGCACCCTCATCAACTCAGTCTCCACTCCTTCTTCACCATAGTTTTTCAAGCCCAAATCTTTATGTGACCCCGTTTCCAAATCTTGTTCTTGTTGGTTTCTCACTGAATTTGTGAGTTCTAGACTGCTGTTACTGCTGTTAAATGAATTGGGCCTCTTCCAGCAGAAGAGAAATGAAAAATTCTCAATTTCTCTGTTACTATTATTGTCTACTCTCTTCTTCCAGCACAGCAAGTAGTAGAGCTCTGCCACCAGCCCAACGAGAATGAAACCAAACACAAAACTCAAACCAATGCCTAAACCACTGAAAGATCCCATCTTTACAAAAACTCACTTCTAAAAACGTCTCATTTGTGCATAAATTTGCACATAATTGAACTAAAACACAAAAGTTCAAACCCCGAGTATGTTTTCCTTCAAAGATTTTCCTTGTGAAATCAAGAAAATATATCACTACTAGTAATACTCTTTACAAGAACAATAAAAAAGGGAGAGCAGCTTTTCTTGAAATCTTATGATTGTTCACAGTTTGGGCTCAAAAGCATAGACCTAACACCACCCTCTCACTTCCCTAAATGCAATTATGAATCCACAATGTAAAGCATACTTTAAAGAACATAAGGTATAAAAATTAAAAATATTGCCTCGGATACACGAGGCATTGTCCGGTGATATTCTACGTGTGGAGAAAAATAATCTCACCTTTTTCAGTATTCTAGGTCAAAATATTTGTATGGACCAGTTTGAATATTATTTATAGATCAACTCAATATTGATAATAATAAAATAGTCGATATGTTATTGTATTTTTTATTTAAAAGTTGTTGTATTTTAATATTGAATGATATATATTTGTAATGATAAACTTGGGGAAGTAGTAGCCTAAAAGCAAGAAGAAACGAGTGACGAAAATATTCATTTGGAAAACAGGAAAGGATTTTAAATTTAAAAAAGAAAAACCAGGATAGGATTATTTGGAGTTGGGCAATTCAGAGAAAGCTAGACTGGCAAATTAGAGGTTGATGTGCAAATGTGTATAGAATAGTTGGACTGTTGGAGGGATCACATCGCCGCACCATATTTTACATGGGTTTGTTATAGTAAACGTGTTGTAACATATATTCCTTTTTTTGAAAACAGATTATAAAAACATGTGTAGCAAGATATCCCGCCAATAATAACATCAAACAAACCGCTTATTTTTGGTTCATTCGCACATTGGTCTATGGAAGTATACACCAAAGCTAGTCTTTAATTTTCTATTTCAATTGGTATCATGTAAAGCAAATAAATATTAATTGCATTTTATTCTAAATTCCTAATCGATTATGTCTTTCGTACACTCAACCATCTTGTAGTACCTCAATTTTATATCTCGAGCTAACTTATGCTATTAATTATAGATTGGAAGTGCAAGTTATATAATTTTTATTCAATATTTTTGAAAAAACAAAAACTTAATTAAAAGTTATCAATGTTGGAATGAAAAATTACACATGTTGTACAATTTAAAGATTTGAATTGTATAAATGGCAAAAATTAATCTTATAATTTTTATTTACAAAATTTGTATGCCTCGATTAATTTATTAACCATTAAAGATGCGTTAATATAAAACATTTTATTGTCAAATGAATTAATATATTTTAATATCAAAATTTATAATTTTCAAGGGTAATGAAGAAAATTAAATTTGGACAAAAATGTTTTTTTTTGACATAAAAATTTAATAGAGTTGGTCTTTCAGATAAAAAATTTATTCAGTGGATATTTTGGATATGAAATTTCAAAGATTGGAATATGTTGACAGATAATAAAAGCTTCGGCCTTCGTATATCCTTGAAAAAATCGGATGACAACTGTGAAGGGCTTTTTTTAAGAGTGCAAATTTGTGCATTAAATATTTGAAATTGCACACGAGAATTATTATTAACGCAAATGTCACTTCAAAAAAATGTGAAACCTTTGCAATTATACTTGACATAATGATGACATCAAAGAATTCAAGTCAAGAATATCTCTAATTCAATGATGAGCTCAAGAATATGACGGAAATTTTGATGCTATCTCCATGGATAATGTCGTGAGAAATAGATCCATAATTAATTTTGAAATGATGTATAAGCCCTTATAGGCAATCAAACTAACCAGAAACAACATTAAGATTCCTCGTCCATTGAAGTCGTATAAATCGTCATCCACAATGGCCCATTCCACATCATTTGTGAGAAGTAAAATTCTAGCAAGTTCTAAGTGTCATTTACCGAATCTAACAGACTACAACTTGCTAAGATTTCCAAGAAACAAAGACAGGTAAGTTTAAAACCAAATTGCTAAAATCACTAGTTATGAAAACTATCGAGTGGAGAAACACAAATTTACGAACAAAATGTACGTATTCTAATGTTATAATGAAATATTATAAGAGTTTTAAGAAGAGAAGTGGGTGTTTACCCATACCTATGCCCTTTGCTATTAAGAACTGCTAGGACCGAATTGAACACTTTCAAGAACTTGAATACCAGTTTTCAGAGGAGCTGTTACCTTCTGTATTTCTGTTACAGGTAATATCAAGATCAACCCTGCAGCATATAATCTACTACTGGTGAAAACTACACGAAAACTTCGGTATGGTGTCTTTTGCCTCTGCCACAAAGTTAGTTCTACCGATTAAATTAAACATAATTCTCACAAACAGAGGAACATGACGAAGGAAAACGAGAAGAAAGTTCAAAAGATACTCTGTACCAAACCCGGCATAGAATCACCATCCCCCATCCAGGGCTTGAAGAAAGGTAGAAATTATGGCGTTCTAAACGAAATATTTCTTCATAGTTAAGAAGTTAGCTCGAAACCAACACCATAGGGTTCGTTTAGCCTCTTGGAATGTAGGTTCCCTTACCAGTAGATTAACAGAGTTAGTAGAGACGATGAGTAGAAGATAAATTAGTATTATGTGTCTGCAGGAGACTAAATGGGTAGGTGAGAAAGCCAGAACTATAGCTCCTTGGGGCTATAAACTTTGGTACATAGATAAAGATAAGAATCGTAATTGGGTATGTGTAATGGTAGAAAACAAACTACTTGAGTATGTAGTGGAAGTTAGGAGGAATGAGGATAGGATAATGTTAGTTAAAACTAGTTTTAGGCAATGATATTTTTAATATCATTAGTGCCTATGCACCCTAAATTGGTCTAGAGGAGGCTATTAAAGGGAAATTTTGGGAGGATCTAGACGACGTAGTGCAAGGAATACCCCATAATGAGAAAATCTTCATCGGGGGAGATTTCAATGGGCACGTAGGTTCTGATCGGGATGGTTATGAGAGTGTTCATGGAGGCTATGGCTTTGGGGACAGGAACGCCGCAGGTAATTCACTTTTGGATTTTGCCATGTCATATGACTTAGTCCTAGCGAATACATGGTTCAAGAAGAGGTCCTCTCATCTAGTTACTTTTAGAAGTGGGTTTAGTGCAACCCGAATAGATTTCTTTTTGGCTAGAAGGATAGATAGAGTTAAATGCTTGGATTGTAAGGTAATTCCAGGAGAGAGTGTAGTTATCCAACATCGACTTTTAGTTTTAGATGTTAGGATTAAGAATAGGGCTACTAGAATTAAGCATAAGTTAGAACCTAAAATTAAGTGGTGGCGGTTAAAAGAAGGTAACATTGGAGCTTTTGTAGAGAAGGTAGTCGAGGAAGTTAATTGGATGCCAAGAGATGATCCTGATACCACCTGGAACAAAATGGCTCGTGGCATTAAGATGGTAGCTAAAGAGCTCCTTGATGAATCAAGAGGATATGCTCCACCAGGTAAGGACGCATCATGGTGGAATGAAGACGTAAAGAAGGCTATCCAAATCAAAAGCGTACAGAGAGCTGAAGAAGAACAATGGGGCCACCTTCGAAAGATATAAGCTTGCCAAAAAAGAAGCGAAGACAGCGGTTCGAGATGCTAGAGCTAAAGTCTACAAAGAAGTGTACGATAAATTGGATACCAAGGAGGCAGAAAAAGATATCTACAAGATTGCCTGAGCGAGGGAGAGGAAGACAAGAGACTTATGTGCAGTGAAATGCATAAAAGATGAGAACCATAAAGTCTTGGTTCGAGATGAAGACATCAAAACAAGATGGAAGAATTATTTTAACAGCTTGTTCAACGGTGGCTTTAGCCAAGATTTAGGTGATCTTAGCATCCATCAACATGATGTAAACCGCGAGTTTACTCGCAGAATTAGAGAATCTGAGGTTAAAGAAGCTTTGAACAAAATGAAAGCACGAAGAGCAGTTGGTCCTGATGGAATCCCTATTGAAGTATGTAGATGTTTAGGACCGACGGGGATAAAGTGGCTAACAGATCTATTTAACAAGATTTGGAGGAGTAACAAAATTCCAAATGAATGGAGAAAGAGTACTCTCATCCCTATCTATAAGAATAAGGGTGACATTCAGAGTTGGACCAATTATCGTGGTATAAAACTCATGTGTCACACAATGAAGCTTTGGGAGAGGATAATTGAATGTCGTTGTTTAAGGAGGGAGGTTAAGATATCGGAGAACCAATTTGGGTTCATGCTAGGACGGTCAACCACTGAAGCTATTCATTTCTTCGTCAACTTGTCGAGCGCTATCATGATAGGAGTAAAGATCTGCATATGATCTTTATAGACTTGGAGAAGGCCTACGATAAAGTACCAAGGGAGATATTATGGTAGGCTTTGATGAAGAAAAAAGTTCACATCAAGTATGCCAATATAATCAAGGACATGTACGACGAAGTAGCATCCAATGTGAGGACGTGCAGTGGGGTGACAAGTGAGTTCTCGATCACTATTGGATTGCACCAAGGGTCTGCGGTGAATCCTTTCCTGTTCGCCCTAGTGATGGATGAGATAACAAAAGACATACAAATTGAATTACATTGGAACATACCTTTTGCTGACGATGTTGTGTTAATCGACGTGACAATGGCAGGGGTAAATGCCAAATTGGAGTTATGGAGAGAGACTTTGGAATCCAAGGGTTTTAGATTAAGTAGGTCTAAAACGGAATATATGGAGTGCAGATTTAGTGGTCGTTCCTTTCGGGATTCCGGTGTTGTAGCACTCGATGGTCAAGAGGTTCGATGAGCAGCAAGTTTCGATACCTAGGCTCAGTTATCCAAAAGGATGGAGAGATTGACAGCGAAGTTAACCGCAGGATTCCAGCTGGCTGATTGAAATGGAGAAACGCCACCGGAGTTCATGCGATCGTAATATCCCGCTGAAATTGAAGGGAAATTTTATAGAACCGCGTTAGACCCGCAATGTTGTCTGGGTCGGAATGTTGGGCACCCAAGAGGAATCACATCTAAAAGATGAGTGTGGCAGAGATGCGTATGCTTCGTTGGATGTGCGGTAAAACCAGAAAAGATAAAATAAGGAATGGAGATATTCGAGTTGAAGTAGATGTAGCTTGTATAGAAGAGAAGATGCAAGAAAGCCGCTTACGCTTGTTTGGTCATGTTCGACGTAGGCCCAGCAGTGCACCTGTGCGTCGAGTGGAGTCCATGGATTTCGGCCAGTTCATGAGAGCGAGAGGACGACCGAAGAAGACATGGCTCGAAGTTATACGCAAAGATTTGGAGTGCAAGGGGATTACAGAAGATATGTTGACTGAGAGAAGCGTTTGGAGAAGACTGACGCATGTGTCCGACCCGACTTGATTCTCTCTATTGTTCATGTAGCCTACCCCAATTCATTGGGATTAAAGGCTTAGTTGTTGTTGTTGTAAGAGGTTCAATGTATTAAATCAATCATATTTTTAAAGGCATGTGTACAATGGTTTCAATTCGCAAAAGATTCAGTTGAGCTGTTTAGAAGAAGCCAACTCTTCAAGAAAAAAATGGATTGTCTTACTCTTATCTAAGACAGCTGGGAAAATCAAACAGACGAGCACTAGAAACAACTCAGAAAACCAAAATCTGTGCATATGCAGTGTGGGGGGAAAAACTCAGACCAACGGTTCATTCTGCAGTTGATTTTAAAACTTGGGAACTTTGATTTACACTGACGTGTTACATACTTGACATGCGGAATGACCAGTTCAAAGGCCAAGTACACATCAAATTCTCAACCCAACAAATGATGATGATATTAAAACTATAAATTATCTAATGACCGGTATGAAATGGCCGCTGTATGCAACGGCGACCTTAACAAATATACAAGTTCACTGACTACAAAAATTTACTTATCAAATGTCATACAGCACGTTTCCTCTTTGATCTTTTACTTTTCTTAGGACCGGTGTAATTGGGAACTTGTTTGCTGGTGGTAGATGCATATGCCTCTTCAAGAACTTCCTTATCCTACCAGAAACAATGAATCACAAGCCATTGTCAGCTTACACATAATTCATTGCTAAAGGAATATAAAACTCTAAAATCAAAGAACCACAAGGATAGATAGATCCTCCTATCAATCAAATTGGCTGTCAGAAATCATGCACAAGGTAAACTGCACCTTGGGTTCAGCATCACTATCTAAGTCGCCTTCAGAGTCAGGATCAAGTATATCTGAAGTCTGAGCATTATCTGCGGGCAGTGCACCGATATTTTTATCCTTCTCTTCTTTCAACTGTTTAAATCTGATTTAGATACAATTTTAGTCAGTGAGAGTATCTAGAAACAGCGAAATAACAAAAAAAGACTTTGCACATTGAATCAACCTTTCACCAGCCTGGTTCGGCTGAGAACCTGATCGTTTTGCACGTCCAGCGCTAATTATCCCACCGGCATTCTCATTTACAACAGGCTTTGCACCTCCCATTTTGCGTAGCCATACTTGCTGTGCTGTGCTAAGCACGTTATTTGTGAACCTGTAAACCAATGATGATGGACTCTGATTATTTCCAGCATATGTCCATGTTTTAAATGAAAAGACTCGGTTGCATACAGAAATTAAGTCATGGATGCCAATAAATCTGAATCTCAATATCAAACTCAATGCCCTTTCAATAAAGCAATTATTCTGCCAAATCTGCTAATTAACATCTACATCACGTATCAAATAATATCATATCAAATCCAATATTATTATATATAGCTAATATCCTTGACATCTACCCTCAAATTGATGCTGGTCGATCAAAAAAACATCAATTTGTCAATCCAAATAATTGGCCTAAGAAGAATCAACACCCCAGTCGGGCAAATCCGTCGCAAACACTTGTGCAAAATACGTCTCTCACCGCCACAAAGTATAAACGCACAACATCCGTGCAAGGCTTAAACGTACCGTGCAAGGCTGAAACACACAACTACCGTGCAAGACTCAAACACACAACAACCGTGCAAGGCTAAAACACACAACTATCGTGCAAGGCTCAATCGCACAATTACCGTGCAAGGACGCCACAAACTCCGCGGCAAAAGTATCGATCAACACAACAAATCAGAAGAGATGTAGTCACCCAGGTCCCCAAATCGAGCAGAATCCACAAAACGAAGAATCCTTCCGGAAGAAAAGACAAAGAAGACACCCATCAACAAGGCCACCGCATACAGGAACCAGAAATCGCGACACAACTAGCGCTCAAAACCGCGGCGCGCCCGAACGCAGAAACGCAAAACCCTAAAGTGCGAGACACACAATAGGGCAGATCCGATGAAGAGAGAAAAAAATAGCAAAAATGGAAAGCTGTATGTAAAGAGATGAAATCAACAACAAAAAATGGACAAAGACCCACGAAGATGACAAACCCTAGCAGCCGCCGCTAGGGTTTGCAGCGGTCGATGGTGAAAGAAAATTCAAAATAATTTTGGCTCTGATACCATATCAATAAATCTAAATCTCAATATCAAACTCAATGCCCTTTCAATAGAGCACTTATTTCATTATATAGTATAAGATTACATGTTTAAGAATCAAACTAAGAACCACTAAGATTTTATCAAATAATATCATATCAAATCAAATATTATTATATATAGCTAATATCCTTGACAATGGATACGTACTAACTTTGAGCACACATATGTTATTTTTTCACACGCAAGTAAGAACGTTGATAATTCTTGATTAGAAAAAAAATCAAAATCCAATAAATCCAGGTTTTTGCATGATTAGTTCAAAGATGTGGATTCCCTATCCATTTCTAAAGCAATATAGACACAGTAAGGTCATAACAACCAAAATTTGTATCCCCTAAAGCGAGTGTGAAGATAAGTGCTAGTCAATGATACTTCAATGTAGTGGATCATTTCTCACAAAACTAATGGACCAAATTGTTCGAGCTCAAGATTAATAAAGTTACGAGTATTACAAATTCGTTACTCTTCACACAGCAGTTACTTTTCTAACCAAAACAACTGTGCATATTAACAAAAAACATTTATTTAAAAATACAATAAAAATATTCATTCTAAAAATACAAATACAAAGCCAAATCTAGAATTTATAGATCATAGCATTAATACTTAGACACATCAAATGCATGAAAACTCAAATAATCATGCTAGGCACACTTTAAGGATACAACAACACAAAAATAAGGAATCACATTACCAGTATATTGATAACCCAGATGGAACAGACAACGAAAAGTAGCCAATCATGAGAGGGAGAAACTTAAGTACAAGAAGCGTGTTCTTCTGAGATGGATCATCTGTCTACCAGATCAAAACTAAGCTATCAGGGAAGCATGGCATATTAAAACAGAACAAAAATGTAAGATCAAACAAAACTACAGCTTACTTGGGGAGGCTTCATTATTTCCATCGAGACAAACTGTGATGCAACAAGAAGAACAGGTAAAACAAGATATGCTGCAGTGTCATACCAACCAAGTGGCGGGTGTCCGTCCTGAAAGTGAGATGACATTTTATTATATGCCAAGAATAAACGAAGATGATATAATAAATAATTCCAGGTAAAATGAAATAAAAGATGATAAAAGCAGGGTGAGAGATTCTGTGAGAGAGAAATACTGATCAAAGAATCCAGACAGCCGTAAGTTAGCTGATGGAAATGGAGATAATTAATTTTCCATTACCACAAAAGGCAATAGCCAGGAAATTCCTGATCCACTTTGCCGAGCAGCAATTGTTGTTGGACCTCCCAAAGAAGGAATCCAAAAGAATCCTTCAGTCAGCAGTCCCTATTTAAGATTTAAAACCCAAGATGTTGTCATGATTAGATTATGCAAAATCAGCAAACCGTTGGTATACAAATAGAATCAACTATCTTCTCACATACCTCGTTTGCTACATTTGAAAGAGCTTGATATAATCCTATCCAGACTGGTATTGTGGCCAAGGTTGGGAAACATCCTGTTATTCAATTTATGAGTTTAAGAAATAACAAGTTGTGTTCATTGGGTCCTTCAATAATGAAATACGTGATAGGAAGGAGTGAGTTTGTCAGATCAAAGTCATTAGAGTGTGGGAGGAAAACAGTATATCTCATTGGCCAAATGCGAGTACATAAATGTCTATGAAGTTCTTAGGTGTGTTCAGTTACTTGTTGATACCAATTTTTCCTATCATGGCTACCATGACGTCATGCTGGTTATCAGTTCATTTATGCGGCTCTCTTACACTCAGAAAGTGTATAAATATTGTACTGAAATTTTCTTATAGAAAATCTGAAGAGCTCTAGCTCAAAATAGATGATGGTCGCTCCATCAATTTGCAGCTCCAAAATTCATCCTCTAGTGATAATATTTGGAGAATTGATTAGTTAATCTGCAATCTACATTCTTGAGGTTGAAATTTGAGCATACAGAAAAGAATTTCAATGACAATGCCATCATCTGCCATCTCATTGTCCTAAAACCCTAATGCAAGGCAAAACACATTGAATTTTACTTCTTCTTAAGTACACAGTCGCCCTTTCCTTTTGTTTTCCCAGTGTGGTGGGATAAAAAAGGAAAATAGGTAGTGCAGTGGACTGGCTCACTTGGGTACGAAGCAAAATCTAGATGATTAATGGTTTTACAACTGTTTGTGTATCCAAAATGAATTAAACTGAACTTTTCTGTGCAAAAGTGCCACCAACTGTGCCATGAAAGAAAATATAAGAAAGAGCACTAATGATAACAATATATTATATAGCTAAATGAAATCAAGAAAATGAAAATTGGCTGCTCAAACAGTACCTGCCAGAGGATTGACTCCTGCCTGTTTGTATAAACGGGAGGTTTCAAGTTGTATTCTTTCCTGTAAGAGTAGCATATACGATCATGTCCCATAAACAATGCGGAATTACCAAAAAGATATAGAGACTAAAATTTTTAGCTCAGTATAATGTGCCTCAGTATTAACCGACTGAGTTTGAAGCAAGATCAACTGTGATCCCTACCACACCTCAATTCAACTGTCACGAAAATTTTCTCTCATCATTGTAGAGTGAATAAACATCATGTACCAGTACATTACATACTTCATCAGTTTTATCGACCTCTGTTCTCAAAAGCGGCCCAAATAGTCCTTGTCTGAATAATTATGTTAACTAACCAAAATTAGTGCAACCTCAAAGACTATTTGAGACTGTTGAGCTCAACATTTATAAAAGAGAAGAAACATATCATCAATAACATTCCTCATCCTTGAGGTTGATTATTGTTCATTGAAAGTGTAGGCGGAAGGAGAATTTATAAGATCAATAACCTCTGGGTAAACATATGGGGGAACATTAATATGCAGCCAATGGAGCCATTTGCACATAGTATAGTAGTTAGGAGCAGAGGAGAAACTGAAGTCACACTGAAATGTATAAGTTTTTAGTGTTTTGCCAAATGATGTGCCCCGACTTAATTGAACAATGCCATTGTGTCTAGCCACAGCAAGTCGTGGATGGGAACAATCACATTCTAACATATAAAACCGATACTTAGACTCTTGAAAGATTTCACGAAATGTTTCATCCACAACAAAAGGATCACCATAGTTTCATGACGCTTTAACACACTGATACTTTGTTTTTATTCTTCCACTCGATCACAATAATTATTACCACCAAAATCTCAAATGCATCACTCATACTTAATCATGCAATTTCAGTTTCAAGATGCTCATGGATCAATACTCATCAATTAACAGAAAAATCATCAACAATGTAAGAACACCACGAGAGATGCTCACCTGATTTCCTGCATATCTTTGTTGGATCGCTTTAATCTTTGGTTGAAGATTCTGCATTGCCAGTGTTGATTCAACCTTATAGAGAAGCAAGTACAAATATTATAGGCAAATTTCCAGACTGCAATTGATATACATTTCTAACAGAAAATTTCCAGATTGCAATTAATCTACATAAAAAGTGGAAAGAACAGATTGCTAGAGCAAACATATTTACAAATGTTAGTAGTGGTAGAGAAAAAGTTCACCTGCTTCTTAGTCAAAGGCAATGTGGCAACTTTAACAATTACGGTTAGCAATATTATGGCAAATCCATAAGCATATGGCACATGAACAGCAGTAAGCCCATCCTTAAGCACCTGATAAAAAAAAACAAGGTTTTCAAATCTACTAACGCTAAAAACTCATTTACATGAAAGTTTAAATGCTGTAATAAGTGAAAGAAACTTGTTCACTGTTTCTTATAACTTCGGGACAAATTTAGATTGCCAGGCATGGAACCTCCAGAGACAAATTAACCTTCTTCAAAAATGATCGACCATAGAGACGTTAAAAAACCCATCTTTGATCACCCATTAATTGTTACCGTATCATGTGATTTGTCCTAGCGAGTAGGTTAATGTAACGGAATGACAACCCAGTCCAAGTCTAATTGAAACTTCACAGAAAATTGAACCACAAAGATTTCTATCTCATAGAGTATAAAGAATGAAATATAGTTGGAATAAAAGAGGCAATAACAGCATCCTCTGTTGCAGGAACAGATTGTATGAGATTCTGATTTAACATGTCAAATCTAAGTCTGAGAAATGTTTCACTGACTTTGATGTCAGCATAGCAATGTCAAGCGGCACCATCCTAGTTAGAAAATGAGAAAATCGCTGCTAGTGGTACTTAAACATTGGTTTAAAGTCTTGATATTGCCAAGGCTCCATGATAAGAATTGACTCTCGATGCTTGGATAGTAAAGTCTGCGTTATTTGTGAATGATTCTTTTGAGGGATTTCGAAACTCCGAGTGATTTTAATGGTTTATGTTACAAAGTTCATGGAAAATTTAAACCCGTATCCACAAGTTATAACCATGTCGCCTGATGGTACAAACCCCGAGTGGTTTAGGTGACACATATATGCATTGTCAAGAGAGAGTAAAACTCACCACGGGGAATTGTCACTGAAAAGCTCAACTTCGATAAAATCTTCTTAGAATTTATTTTGGTGACCAGACTTTCCACTTGTAAGGGATTGTTTCACTCTGGTCGCACTCTTATTTTGCCCATATTATTTTGTTCATCCATAGTAAAGAAATTTTAACTTCTATCATCGTCGGAGATTAAACAGAATAAAAAGTGCTATCAAGATCGCGAATTACCTTCAAGACAGCTTCCATGGCCTCGGAAATAAACCCAAACCAGCCACCGTTTTTCTGAACAGCTGCTGCAGCAGAATCCGACGCTGTACTCCCATCTGCAGCAACGACGGCAGCATCGGCAATCGTGTACAGAAAACTCTCAGCTCGAGTAACAATCGCGTGGAGATCAATAGGATTATCCAAGGAATGAATCGGCGGTAACTGATGGAGACTGAATTTCACCCTCGTCGTGAAGCGTCTGGTCTGCAGATGGCGGGTGAGGGATGGTAAAGGAGTCCCCAGAAAAGAAGGTGAGGAAATTAGGGTCCTCGCCATCGGAAATTGGGGATGAGGATTTCAGTTTGCAGCTCTGCTCATGAGTGGATAAAGTGTATTGCGAGAATGGGAGGGTCTCATTATAGATTATGTGGAATCTTTTTCGTGTTATCCCATTCTGGATTGCGGTTGTGGAGGGGTTTTTGGTCTTTTCTTACTGTATTATTTATTCATTTATTTTTGCTAATCATCATTATATATTCATTTATCCTTCAGCACTCCATCATCTAACATTTCAAAACGTGCACTTAATCCTTAAATAATATTAATTATTGCACTTAACACCCTAAACAGTATCCAGGAACAATTTCTCGAATATTCTGACAGCAAATTCTATCACGTGCGTCGCACATGCCACTATCGAGAATATATATGTCTTTTCATATATTTTCTACATAGATTTTACGAGTAAAGTTCAACGACCGTGTGTATACTCGTAAAATTCATTTTTATGTATTTTCTAATGGGTATACTAATAAAATTCCTGCAGAAAATGCATGAAAAGACATATATATTTTCGATTGTGGCATGTGCGACGTATGTGAGGGAATTTACAGCTAGAATGTTCGGGAAAATTATTTCCAAATATTGTTTAGAGGGTTACGTGCACCACTTAAAATTGTTCAGAAAATTAAGTACACATTTGAAAAATTAGGGGTGAAATATTAAAAAAGGTGAATGTTGTGGTGTCCAAATTTTTTTTTTTAATGCTTGCATTCGTGCGTAAGTGTATAAATTATTACTATTACTATTATTATAATAATAATAATTATTATTATTAATATCCAATTTGCGTTTTGATTGAAAGAATTTTATTCCCCAGCTCCCCTTGGACTATTTCGTTGCTAGCAAGCATCCACAAATCCCTCCTCGAACCCTACAATTATCTCTCCCGTTGCTACTATCCTCAAATCCCTCCTCGAACCCTAAAATTCTCTCTCTCTCTCTCTCTCTCTCTCGATCTCGATCTCGAAATCCATCGACATACAGAAATACCGGTGAATCTAACAAGATGTCGGGTGGTGCTTTGGACAAGACACTTGACGATCTAATCAAGAGTAACAAAAAATCTTCCGGCCGAGGCAGAGGCCGCACCGCTGGTCCTGGACCCGCCCGTCGCTTACCCAACCGCGCCGCTAATCGTGCTGCTCCATACGTGTAACACCCCAAAAATATTAATTACAAAATTAGAAAAAAATAATTTGAAGCTATCTTCAATGCTACTAAAATAATCATCCAAAAATAATAATAATAATAATAAATTATGAATTTATGTTTAATTATATTCCATAATATTAACTAATAAAAGAAAATATTTAATTAAGAATTAGGTATACACTTGTCAATACAATTGCCCCCAACACATGCCAACTCTTTAAAGCCCCAATCCATGCAAAACCCCTATAAATACCCCCCCATTTCATCAAATTGAACTCACTAAATGAAGAGCAAGTTTGAGAGAGAGAGAGTGTAGGAAATAGGGTGGAAATAGGGAAAATTATGAGGAAAATAGCAAATCTCTTCCAAAAAATCCGAAAATTTTACACAACACTCCTTATAAACCCAGAAAACATTTAGTGTAGGAGGTGTTCAAAAACCAGCATCCAAATTCGTCCAGAAAATCAAACTCCCGAAGAACACTAAGCTGCCAAAGCCCAGAAAAACCTGTTTCAAGGTATCAGTTTCAAGCTTCGATTTCGAGCCTTTCTAAAACGATTTTAAACTTGGAGTCTAAATGAAAGTTGTTAAAAATGTGTTAAAGTTTATGGGTATGTCGGCCGATCGCCCAAAATGCCTCCGTACGAACAGATTTCCGGCGACCAAAACACCTCGTTAATCATTTCGAAAAATAGAATTCTGGGCACAATCGGTTTGGAATTTCAAAATGGTTTCTGAACAAAAGTTGTAGATCGAACCGAGGCGATCATACTATAAAAATCTCAGCCGCGCGTGGAAGCCGGAACACTGCCACGCGCCGTCACGGTGGCGCGTGTAACGCACGCGCCGGCGACTTTGTCGAAATTCCGGTCGGCGAACGTTGCTGGACTGATTTAAGGCATTTCTGGAAAGTTTCGTGAAGTTTCGACTTAAACTTGATTTTTAATGAATTTTTAAAGTCTTATTTAGAAATTACCCGGACAAGTTTTGTACAAAAAATGATTTGCAGAAGATTCAACAACATATCTGGGTTGCTAAACACCAAAATTACTTATATTATGTTTATAGGACTTTATTTGACATCTGGGTTCAAAATCGAGCCAATCCAGTAAGACATCAAATAGTGAGGTGAGGTGTACTACCGAATTCTTGTTATATAGCCCTTTTGGCATTTGGCCTGGAATTTACAATATCTTGTTATTCATTATCTCACCTTTTATATATTGTCATCATATTGTACATTATCTCGTTCCATTGGTCATCTTGATCTGCATGTTTATTTATCTTGAATGTTATCGATTACTAATCGATTCCTTGATTGAACGAATCATTTGACTGAATGACTGAATGAATGGAGCCCTGGATATTTTATCCACTGGACAACGCGGCTTCGGCCCGGAAAGTGAGTCCAATGAACAACGGATGACAGTCCGGGTATATGGTTCATCTGAACAACGCGCACCGTTTTACGGTCCGGAGAATGGTTCACTTGGCTCGTAAATGACTGAATGTACAGATCCTATCTGAATATGTGGGGAAAAGTGCTACACCGAACTGTCTGGTGGGAGCCACCTCTTTAGCCCACGATATTCACTCTGAAATCCTAAATCATCACTGTTCATTATTGACAATTACTTGACTGCAAGATCTTTGTTACATGACATATCATATTGAGAAATTGCATTATTTGATAATTACAGATATAAAGCCATTGTTATTCCCTCACTAAGTCCTCAAAGACTTAACCTCTGTTTTCCTTGTAATTTATTGTGAGTTCCAGATACAGAAGTACCGGAGCCAGAACCAGAGGAAAATTAGGAAAATGGAAATGTTGGCTTACCGGGACTGTTATAGTATTTTCTCTTTTATTAAGTGTCGGACTATTATAAGGAGTTTGTACTGGGATGTATTTTGTTACTAATTAGATATGTATAAACGCTTCCGCTACTAAAAATGAATGTTTGACTAAACACTTCCGCTATTTCCGAAAAGGTTTTAAAACCCTCGTGCGTAATGTTCTTAGAGAATGTGGTACCGGATAAGGGATAAATTAATTTGTGCCCGAGTCGGGTCCCACAATACGCCACTCCGAAGGTCAGATCTGTGTTTTATTTTGGTTGATTCGTGTTTTATTTGGTGTTTGATTAGTTATTTATGTTGTGTATAGGCTTCAGAATCAGCTTGGAGTCATGACATGTTCACTGGTGGTGTTGGCGGTGGTCGAGCGACTAGTATTGAGACAGGAACCAAGTTATACATATCTAATCTTGATTATGGCGTATCTAATGAGGATATTAAGGTAAACTCCTCTTGCTTCGTTTATCTCATTATTTGCAGTTTAGTTTATTTCCATGTTACTAAGGTGCGTAACTAAAAACTGCTTGTTGCTTATTGAGGTGTCAAATGAAAGTCTGGTATCATATAGGCTACCAGTTGGCCATATCTAGTTTTTTTTACACATAATATACAAATCTTGCAAATTTTTGGCACACTTAGTATATATTTTGCACCAAAATAGTGCAATTTCTGGACCATACACAACACTCATCTCAAATCCATCCACTATTTACAAATTTATTAATATAATAAATATTAAATTTATTTTTAAAAATTTTAATTGGATAATTAATTAAAATTTAATTTCATCATTAAGTCATTCAAATACATAGATGTATTAAATTAAAATTTATTTATTGGTGTATTTAATATTTATTAATTTCACCTTGTTTTTAATTTTATAATTTATATGATGATCATGATTATTGGACACAAATTTAATTTCCTTATTTTTAACAAATAAATTAATTTTTCTTAATATATTTACGGTAAATAT
Organism: Haberlea rhodopensis; assembly: GCA_907163345.1. Lineage (NCBI taxonomy): Eukaryota > Viridiplantae > Streptophyta > Magnoliopsida > Lamiales > Gesneriaceae > Haberlea > Haberlea rhodopensis. Next base: position 7,561,292 of record CAJQUN010000025.1, read on the forward strand.
GACTATATAAATAAAGAAATAACAAATACTTAATTTTAAAACAATAAAACTAATAATACAAAATTTTAAAAAATAAAAAATAAAATAAAGATAGTGCCTGCTACAGTGCTGCACTGTAGCAATACGCAACATAGTGCAAAATTTAGTGCAGCATTGGAGAATGATTTCTGCGCTATTTTAGCGTCTCCGTTGATGCAGCACTGTAGCAATACACCCGTGTGTTTACATTTATGTCTTCAAAGCAAGTAAATACAAAAAACTATCTACATACCTGCCAACCATTGGTACAAATGTATTATGTGCTAGTGTATATGGATATGTTTGCACACACTCCATGATAATGTGGTCTGTTTCTAATGAATACTAGTGTCTTTTCCCTCACAAAATATTAAGATTAGTTTATAAACTTTTCGACAAGTTAATATTGTGAAAAAACGAGATTAAGTACGCTCAACTAATTTTTTTTGGCTGTTGTCCCTAGTCCCTACTCAAATAAATTATCATGACATTTTGTATGTTTGTTAATTTTAAGATTTGTTCTGCTATTTTCTGTAATTTACTACCAGTTGCAATTTGACCTCTCACTTCCTTCTGAGGCCTTCACTTATTTACCCATCTTGACCTGGAAGATATTTTTGGCTAACTGCAGGAACTCTTTGCAGAATTTGGTGACCTTAAACGCTATAATATACACTATGATAGGAGTGGACGATCAAAGGTTTTATCCACATTTTACCCTGTCATTCTTTTTGGTGGAAATTATGTCTTCCCGTGGTTTAGGAAAAATGTTTTTCCCCTAGGGTACTGCTGAATTAGTCTTTGCACGACGACAAGATGCATTGGCCGCCACCAAGAAATATAATAATGTTCAGCTTGATGGAAAACCAATGAAGATAGAACTTGTTGGTACAAACATCTCTACTCCTGCTACTAGTCTTCCCACTGCTGGTGCTTTTGGTGATTCAAATGTCGCTCCTCGAAGGTGCTTCTGTTTCATTTGACTTGTAGTGCGTTTAATTCTCAAGAGTATTTTGAAGAGCTAATTGATGTATCAATAAATCTCTAGCATCTTAAAAGATGTTTTCAAGGAGCAAAACACTCTTGTTCGTTTTTTAATGAATGTTGACAGCGGAAATGTAAACTGATTGAGTGATGACAAAGAATTAATTGAAGTGATCAACAATGATTTTAGGCAGAAAGATGTAAGAAGAATTTTACTTGAATGTAATGCTCTATTTTCTGATATGTTTTGATTCATTAATCAGAAGCTTACATTATATAGATAGATTTACAGCCAAATGACCAAAGTAATGCAGAAAATAGGAACAATTACTTGACTAGGTATCCAACTTCCTAAAGACTAGGACTTTTATTGATCACTGAAGCATACAAAGTGGACGTGTTGATCGAGCAGTGTGTTGTGCTTAATGCAATAATCTAACACTCCTCCATGCATTAGGAACAGCAAACACCAAGTTTTGGCCTCAGAAATTCGAAATTATTGTTATCGAGTAGTAGTGGCTTGGCGAAAATCATTTGCAACCCAATCTTCTGTTTTGCAGTAGATAAATTGACGGTATATATATACTAGAGGCCTTTTTCTTAACGAAAATGACTCGTTCTTGAGGAAAGCTAAATACCGTATTGAAAGATCTAAATGCCCCAGAAGATGCACTCCGTTCTGCTGGGAGTCGTACACAATGAAATTACAGGGCATCATCTTTGAGGTAGTCTTCCATCGTTCTTTCCATCTCTCTTTCTGTCCCTTTTTCATTTCTGTCCTTTTTGTACTTTATTTATTGGTGTAGATGGTACCCATACGTTTATGTGCTGATAGGTTTGAATGCGACCAGTGTACACATTGATTTTAAAACTTCCTCCAATTAGATTTCGATGGACTTGGTTTATACAGGACCCCCCTAATCCCATGCATGACTGTACTTTGCACATTTTCTATGCCTTGTTGGTTTCAAGTGCCATTTTCTATATCTAGAGTTTGCCTCGGCTGATCCTGCTTCAATGGTTGGACGAGAGTTTGTGCTTTATATAACTGCGACCACTTTAAGATTGCACTCGATCCTTGTGGAAGTTCTCAGCTCGTGCTTGAATATTTGGGTGTAAAGTTAAATTCCGAGGCAGAAAGGAGCTTGTATGTCGAATGTCGTCTTTGGTTTTCCCTTATTTCCTACCTGATCTCATTACTTGTGTGGCTCGTATCAGAAGGGTCTTCCTGTTTGTTTGCCAAAGTATTTCACATCTCGCCTTATTTTTTTTGGAAAATATGGTAGTTGTTTGCTAACAATTGGAGATGATATTGTTTGATGCTGTTAAATTGAAACACAAGATTGAAGAAAAAGAGAGATGAATGACATGCCATCTCAATATCTGCTCTAATGCAGCATTTGGGACTTCATTTCAAATGTAGCGTTATTCGGGCATTTAATTTCCATCACTTTAAACATTGATTGCAGATTAACAGTTATGTATCGACTATTTTTAATTTTTGTTGTTGAAATTAGGGTTGTCTTTGACCAATAAACTTGTAAGCTTGCATTTTCCAAAACAAAAAAAAAAAGCAGATAGCATAAGAAAGCTCCAGCTAGTCAAGAATTTGCTATGAATACTTATATGTGAGATACATTACTTGAATATATGAATCTTTAAACGTACGTTAACAAGTAAATCAAACGGCTTGTACAATCTGGAATGTATCTCGTCGATAGCGTAAAGAGTTAACCAGTTCAGTTCAGTTCAATTGTGAGGTGATTGCATGCAAGAATATTCGAGGCATACATTATTAATGACAAAAAGACGAAAGCTTTTGCTAAAATAAAATAGCGTTTGTATGAAATTTCTTAAAACAAAAGTATATCTGTGTCCAAACCTGTACTTTCATTGATACCCCCAAGGGATATATGGCCTGCAAAATTAAATTATCATACATGCAGCTATGCAAGCAAGTTTCTGTAGTTTTTTCCAGTCACCTTCGCTCCCTTTCCACAAGGCCTTGAATCACCGTGTGAAGCAGGAAATCACATAAAATTACACGACAAAGTTCATAATAGACCAAAAACTCAAATTTTTAGAGGCTCCGGAAATAGATTTTTTAGAAAAAGATATTAGAAAAGCATTTGTTTTTTTAAAGTAAAAAGGTGAGATGGCGTATTGCTTCCTCTGCCTGTACCCACCATCTGACCGAACTGTTCACTTACGAAAATCAGCAACAATTTCAAGGCCCTAAGGGCCTTTTTTTCTTTATATCCTACTTTCTTGTCACCAGTTTTTGTTGAAGTCAACAATCGCTGTGCGAGCCTGCTAAATATTTGCTTACGAAGAACTCGCACTAGTGCAAATCCATATGAAATCAAGCATAGATTCACAAAACACAGGTTTCTATGAATCCAAAGCTCACATTAAATATCCTAACATCAGCTTTGTGCATTCTCTATCTTAAAGTTACAAGAAAATAGTGTACAACAAACAACTGTTTTCATTCAAACACAGGAGATGATAAAATCAGTATACAACCAATAAGAAAATACCTCCCATGTCATTTCCAAGAGAAACTGACGATAAATGTAATCATCTAAGCCTATGATTGTTTTGGTCTCAATTTTTCCCAACTAGAAAATATCAATCTCAACAGAGAATACATCACAGCTTGTGTGCAAGAAAGCACAAAGTTCCAACAAGATGAGGGCCAGTACCACGGATATAGCAGCCGGAAGAAGAGACTTATGAGATGCCGAGGATATCTCCCAACCTGTGATATAGCATTCCTTAGTTCAAAAGGGTATAAAAGATTTAACATGCCCTAGATTGTGAGGAAGTAAGCCCCCTAAGCACACAATCTTCACAAGAGAGTGCGATCATTGAATTTGTTATGCTGTATGATTAATCAAAATGCTCAAGAATCATTTACATGTCTAGAAGTTAAAACTAATTCAAATAGGGGCATTAAAGCTCCACCTATGATAATAAATTGCTGGAGGACATAGCTCTGAGGATTTGCAACAACAAAATTTATTAATTTTTTTGTCCACGCCGAGGATAATTTATTCCACCTCAAAAACAAAGGTAATAATATAGCAAAAACTGAGGAAAATTAGAACTTTCGTGTGCCAAGGCACAGTTATGAAAGAAACACATAATGGAATGTTCACAGAAATCACCGACTCCTAAAGTCCAATTACTCACAGGAAAAAGAAAATCTAATGCATCCCATGCTGCATGACGTACAGCTCTCGTTGGGTACATTGGACCACCTGGAGTTGTGAAGCTATACAAACATGTTTTCAGTCTTGTACTCGTTGCCAGTCTAAGTTCTAACCCTGTAGAGGAAATAAAAGTTGAATGAAACTTAATTACGCAAGGAATCAACAACTATAGATGAGTACCTTGTAGAACTTTTATCTTAGAAAGGTAATGTAGAAGTACAGGCTCCACCTTCAGCTTTTGAAGCTAAAAAAAGTTGCATATTAAGAGAAAACAAGGTATAGAAAAAATAACCAAAACCTGCAATGAAGTATATTAATTATATAAATGAAACAACAAAGTAACAATCCCTTCAACAAATAATCTTGTGTTACCTGATCAGCTAGCTCAATGACAAATATGTCTGCCTCACTACCGATCAAGAAAGCATTAGGAAAATCAGGAAATTGCTTGAAAAAGCTTTCAAGCTTGTCATCTGTGAAGAACACAATTACCGCTTGTTAAATATTTATGCTCATAAAATAAGCAAATCCTAACACTGAGGTAAACGCGCATAGATTAATGTTTAAGAGAGAACAACCTGAATTATAGAAAAGCATGACCCTTGAGAGGAGAAGAAATAGGTCTCGCTGAGCCTGACAAACAACCAGAATAATTATTTCCTAAAATCAGTTTCTTGAAGAACGACGAGCTTATAGTTCAAGAAAATAATACTTTCGCGTTCATAGATAAAATGAAAAAATAGACCTGTGGAGGGATCTTCTTTAATCTCTCAGAATCCAAGGCAACTTCCTCTAGAAGATACTACAATAAGGAAAAAATTGTAAAATGGCCAGAAGCTTGTATCCAACATAAAGCCAAAGATACAATAAAGTAAGTAAGATAGATTATCTTGCAAATAAACCTGAAAGAAACTCCGAAACCGTCTCGCATTTGTTTGGATGTCAATCCTGCCAATATTCAGGCATAAGTCAATTATTCCAGTCAATTTCTTAGGGGCACAAACAGAAAAGAGCATCATAGAGCGTTCAAGACGTAACAGGCTTAATAAGATACGAGTATAATGCATTAATGAGAAACACAAATTCTTCCATCATATTAGCCCGATAAATATGGTTCCGTTCCTTTCTCTGCCTTTTGATTCTTCTTGACTGCAAGCAGGGCAGTGCAGGTTGATGTATTTGGTTGTTTAATGCTCCCAAACTCATAAGTTGCTCAAACTTTGGGATGTTGATACTTCTCATGCAAAAGATTAAGGACAAAAATCACATTTCTCATGAGAAATGCATAATTTCATCTTCCATTTATTCATTAAATAATTAGGAGCAACAAACAAGAGGCATGTTTTCATCCATCTCACAAAAATCATCACCTCTGTCCCATTCTCGCTAGAGTTCATGAATGTGTGTACGTAAAAAGCTAGAGAAAAAAAATCAATCATAAATAGCATGAATTGGCTATGCAATGCAGAATTCAATCCCAGCAATCAGAAATCAACATTTCACTTTGATAAAGTAGGCAAGTCTGGGAGGAAATGGATAGAGATTGTATCCATAAATTTTGCGCCAGCAATTGCTCCAAGGGACATGCAAGCACTAACGCATGTTCATTAAGTATCCAGGACAGTGAAGATATTAATTGGAACATAATTATCTTTAAATGTTCAAAAATGCCGTTCTCCATAGATTTAAGTGAAAGGTAAGGAACAGGCGTGACTTAAATGGTTTCATAGATAGTTTAACCTACTTAATATACACCATTTCAATTTTTGGTTCAGGCACTTAATGCTGATGTTTTTTAACAGCTATGAAGCTTTTACTCAGTCAGATACTTCACATATAGTAATAGGTCAGATCCATACCAGAAGACATTTGTGGCACCTTGGATAAGAGCTGACGAAAAACGGAGTAGGACTACAGGATTATCAAGCTGAAACTCAAAGAGCTGCAAGACAGACATAATTCAAGACCCATAAGATGCAAAAAACATCAATTCAACAAGGCTAGTCTTAGGGCCAGGCAGATATCATACCTAAGCGGCATTTGAAGCAGGACGAAATAGATCAGACGGAGAAATGAACCAAAGAATATAAAGATTTTTTAAAACGATTTGGATAAATAATACAAAGGTTTCTATTGCTGCTACAGAAACTAAAGCACTCAAATAAAATTCCAATATCATCATAAACACATACCCACTTGTGAAACAAGAGAGAAAATATGTTAGACGCAAATGACTGGCTCCATAATTGTACAATGAGATCGAGGATTGATTTTCCATTTTCCGGCATGCGGGAAAAATGATTAGCAAGCACATTGTAGAAGCACATTGGACTGCCATATGATTCATCTGACACAGTAATTGTATCTTCCTCGCCCAAAATAATTTCTGCAATTAATCAACAAGTAGCATCATATGATAGAACACCTCACTGCTGTAAGTACAGAAGGCAAAAATCTTATCATATTTGGACTAAAAGAATTTGTGAAAGATATGCCACACATATAAGCCACATAATATGCTGGAAAAGGTCATTCAAAATAATGTGTGAAAAATTAACTATGACGTTCCAATCAAGCTGCCTGGAGAGTCAACCGTAATTCCTTAAAGTTTATACAAGTAGTCAATGGGTAACACTAAAAACCAGTTAATTATTGCTAGTAATTTTTTCGATGCAAATGTAATCATTCATTCATCCGACGATTTCTCGTTTACTTATTCCATTTTTTTAATAATTTTAAAAAATCAGATAACAATTTAATAGATTTTATTTTTGAAACGTTTTAATCCACAATAACTATTTATTATGATTCTGAAATATCTCCTCATAAAACTCTCATAATGTCTTTTCCTCTTGAGAAAATTTGGTATATGGGTCTCCTTCAGATCCTATTTAAAAAACTAACCCTCACTTCAAAAAAGATATCTATACCCTTAAAATTTAAATCTAATAATTTAGTAAAAAAACTAACCCTCATTCCCCAACCCAAATTTTGTATAGATATCGTCAAGGTTGAGTATAAAATTCATTATTTATAGAAATACAGATGCAGGGGAGGATACTAGCAATAAACTTGAGTCGTAAACCGTCAAGGTTCTATTTGGATGTAAGAATTTGATACAAATACATTCAAATTGTTGCTACATTTTTTAACAATACCAATATATATCAAATTCCTATTTACTGAATTCATTTCAAATCATAATTTTCAAATTATTCTTAATATGAAATACTTACATTCAAATGACAAGATATATTCTAACCAAATCACCAGACTAGTAGATATTTACCTGCAAAAGTTGATTCACATGCACACAGATCGCACGCAACTTTCCTCTAATGGTGATTATGATCTGAGATCATATATATTAATGATGTCTTAAATCACCACTTTCTCATAAATTTGATGATGTCGTCAAGAAATAATTCGTGAGCTACGATGTCATCGTCACTTGGTGGTAGCTCTCACACGAGAAATCAAGGAAATGAGGGAAATTCTTCTGAGGAAGTACGTAACCCAAGAAGGAACGACGAGCAAGAAGAACAGCGTCCTCGACAAGAGCTACCCAATAGGAATGCGATGGAAATTTTACAACAGTTCATGCAATTCTGTCAACAAAATCCTCCACGAAACGTCACGAGGAATGAAGAACCACTAGATAGAGCACTTGAGCGATTTCTGAGGTTCCACCCACCTAAATTCTACGGAACCCCTAATGCCCATCATGCAGAAGAGTGGTTACTCAAAATTGAGAGAATTTTTACTGTTCTCAACTATTCTGATGAACAGAAGGTCAGCTTTGCTGTCTATCAATTTGAAGATGCAGCTCATCATTGGTGGAGAGTCATAGATCATCAATGGAAAAGAAATCAAACCCCGAGGACCTGGGTGAATTTTCTACGTGCATTCGAGGAGAAATATGTTACGCAGGTAATACTGAACACCCGTGAACGAGAGTTTATGGATTTGGTACAAGGAAGACATACTGTAGCTGAATACGAGGCCGAATTCCACCGACTAATTCACTATGCTCCACATTATATAGATGATGAACCAAGGAAAACTAAGAAATTCATTCAAGGCTTAAATCTTGATATCCGTTGGGCCACACTATCCACCGAATCCACTAATTATCTTTCTGCAGTCAACCAAGCGTTACGAGTTGAATCCGATATCAAATCATTGATCCAAAGAGAGCAGAGGGAAAAGAGGCTCTATAACCCAAATTTGACAGACACAAGCAATAAGAAGAGGAATCTTGGAAAGGAAATGATTGGAGAACCAACTGGACAGAAACCACAAAGAGACTTGGGTAATGTTAATGCGCCAAAATGTGGCTATTGCAAGCTGTCCACTCACAAGGAAGAGAACTGCTGGAGAAAGAACGGAAAATGTCTGGTCTGTGGAAGTGAACAACATCGTATCCAAGATTGCCCAAAAAGTACCCAGAAGATACCACCGCCACAAAAACCGAGAATCCCAGCAAGGGCTTATGCCTTAATGGGAAATAAAGAAGTTGACCCGATCGTTGTGGTTGAAGGTACCGTTATTTCACTTTCAAAAGTTGACTAAATCTTGTTTGGCCCTAGAGCTACACATTCTTTTATTATACTAATAACAATTGGCATATCATCTAGGAATCAGTTTACCGATAGAATTGAGGTAACCACCGACACCGTCAATAAAAACTACCCACTAAAATTCTACGAACTAGAATATCTGGCAAATTTAATCAAGCTACATACATGATTACGATTATGCTGAGCATGGACTGGTTGTTCAAACATCAAGCACACATAAACTGCTATATCGAGGAAGTGACTTCACAGTTGCGACTACACCGACTACCGAAATGCCAGCAATCATAAATGATAGATGGCTGTAATATCTACATTGGAATCAAGGACAGATATAAGAGATGAGAAACCCAAACCGAGGTAAATATAGCTACCAGAGAGGAAGTCTCAGTAAAATCATTACCTGAGGTTGGATTTGAGCCAAACATTTTTCCTCCCTTTTTAAAGTCGCTCACTCTTTCAGCCAGAGAACCTTTTGCGGACATGCACTACTCCACCCAATTTCTTTGTCTTTCAAATCCGGTCATGGATTAATTAGGACTTGATATCAAAAGTTTGATGTTGATATTGACATTTTCTTTGAATACCTACGCCCTGCTTTCATTCCCGGGTAGTGGAATAAAATGTTTTTCTCTCTCTCTCGACCATGTGCTTCTTCTTCTACTTCTTGATTCTTATCCAAATACTAAAGGGATCGTTATCCATAACTCAGAGAGTCATAGTAGACCATGCTGCTCACCAGAAATGGAAAACCACGAGAGTAGGTTTCTCGACGACAACAACAGAAGATCGGCTAGATGAAGAACCACGTTACGCAACTGAAATCATGTCAAAGGAAGCTAGGACATGGAAAGAAGATTTCAACTCAAGGCTTCAGAGTTTTGCGGTAACAATGATGGAATCTGGGGACCAGATTCCTTGAAGGAGGGGAGATTGTAACACCCCAAAAATATTAATTACAAAATTAGAAAAAAATAATTTGAAGCTATCTTCAATGCTACTAAAATAATCATCCAAAAATAATAATAATAATAATAAATTATGAATTTATGTTTAATTATATTCCATAATATTAACTAATAAAAGAAAATATTTAATTAAGAATTAGGTATACACTTGTCAATACAATTGCCCCAACACATGCCAACTCTTTAAAGCCCCAATCCATGCAAAACCCCTATAAATACCCCCCCATTTCATCAAATTGAACTCACTAAATGAAGAGCAAGTTTGAGAGAGAGAGAGTGTAGGAAATAGGGTGGAAATAGGGAAAATTATGAGGAAAATAGCAAATCTCTTCCAAAAAATCCGAAAATTTTACACAACACTCCTTATAAACCCAGAAAACATTTAGTGTAGGAGGTGTTCAAAAACCAGCATCCAAATTCGTCCAGAAAATCAAACTCCCGAAGAACACTAAGCTGCCAAAGCCCAGAAAAACCTGTTTCAAGGTATCAGTTTCAAGCTTCGATTTCGAGCCTTTCTAAAACGATTTTAAACTTGGAGTCTAAATGAAAGTTGTTAAAAATGTGTTAAAGTTTATGGGTATGTCGGCCGATCGCCCAAAATGCCTCCGTACGAACAGATTTCCGGCGACCAAAACACCTCGTTAATCATTTCGAAAAATAGAATTCTGGGCACAATCGGTTTGGAATTTCAAAATGGTTTCTGAACAAAAGTTGTAGATCGAACCGAGGCGATCATACTATAAAAATCTCAGCCGCGCGTGGAAGCCGGAACACTGCCACGCGCCGTCACGGTGGCGCGTGTAACGCACGCGCCGGCGACTTTGTCGAAATTCCGGTCGGCGAACGTTGCTGGACTGATTTAAGGCATTTCTGGAAAGTTTCGTGAAGTTTCGACTTAAACTTGATTTTTAATGAATTTTTAAAGTCTTATTTAGAAATTACCCGGACAAGTTTTGTACAAAAAATGATTTGCAGAAGATTCAACAACATATCTGGGTTGCTAAACACCAAAATTACTTATATTATGTTTATAGGACTTTATTTGACATCTGGGTTCAAAATCGAGCCAATCCAGTAAGACATCAAATAGTGAGGTGAGGTGTACTACCGAATTCTTGTTATATAGCCCTTTTGGCATTTGGCCTGGAATTTACAATATCTTGTTATTCATTATCTCACCTTTTATATATTGTCATCATATTGTACATTATCTCGTTCCATTGGTCATCTTGATCTGCATGTTTATTTATCTTGAATGTTATCGATTACTAATCGATTCCTTGATTGAACGAATCATTTGACTGAATGACTGAATGAATGGAGCCCTGGATATTTTATCCACTGGACAACGCGGCTTCGGCCCGGAAAGTGAGTCCAATGAACAACGGATGACAGTCCGGGTATATGGTTCATCTGAACAACGCGCACCGTTTTACGGTCCGGAGAATGGTTCACTTGGCTCGTAAATGACTGAATGTACAGATCCTATCTGAATATGTGGGGAAAAGTGCTACACCGAACTGTCTGGTGGGAGCCACCTCTTTAGCCCACGATATTCACTCTGAAATCCTAAATCATCACTGTTCATTATTGACAATTACTTGACTGCAAGATCTTTGTTACATGACATATCATATTGAGAAATTGCATTATTTGATAATTACAGATATAAAGCCATTGTTATTCCCTCACTAAGTCCTCAAAGACTTAACCTCTGTTTTCCTTGTAATTTATTGTGAGTTCCAGATACAGAAGTACCGGAGCCAGAACCAGAGGAAAATTAGGAAAATGGAAATGTTGGCTTACCGGGACTGTTATAGTATTTTCTCTTTTATTAAGTGTCGGACTATTATAAGGAGTTTGTACTGGGATGTATTTTGTTACTAATTAGATATGTATAAACGCTTCCGCTACTAAAAATGAATGTTTGACTAAACACTTCCGCTATTTCCGAAAAGGTTTTAAAACCCTCGTGCGTAATGTTCTTAGAGAATGTGGTACCGGATAAGGGATAAATTAATTTGTGCCCGAGTCGGGTCCCACAATACGCCACTCCGAAGGTCAGATCTGTGTTTTATTTTGGTTGATTCGTGTTTTATTTGGTGTTTGATTAGTTATTTATGTTGTGTATAGGCTTCAGAATCAGCTTGGAGTCATGACATGTTCACTGGTGGTGTTGGCGGTGGTCGAGCGACTAGTATTGAGACAGGAACCAAGTTATACATATCTAATCTTGATTATGGCGTATCTAATGAGGATATTAAGGTAAACTCCTCTTGCTTCGTTTATCTCATTATTTGCAGTTTAGTTTATTTCCATGTTACTAAGGTGCGTAACTAAAAACTGCTTGTTGCTTATTGAGGTGTCAAATGAAAGTCTGGTATCATATAGGCTACCAGTTGGCCATATCTAGTTTTTTTTACACATAATATACAAATCTTGCAAATTTTTGGCACACTTAGTATATATTTTGCACCAAAATAGTGCAATTTCTGGACCATACACAACACTCATCTCAAATCCATCCACTATTTACAAATTTATTAATATAATAAATATTAAATTTATTTTTAAAAATTTTAATTGGATAATTAATTAAAATTTAATTTCATCATTAAGTCATTCAAATACATAGATGTATTAAATTAAAATTTATTTATTGGTGTATTTAATATTTATTAATTTCACCTTGTTTTTAATTTTATAATTTATATGATGATCATGATTATTGGACACAAATTTAATTTCCTTATTTTTAACAAATAAATTAATTTTTCTTAATATATTTACGGTAAATATGACTATATAAATAAAGAAATAACAAATACTTAATTTTAAAACAATAAAACTAATAATAACAAAATTTTAAAAAAATAAAAAATAAAATAAAGATAGTGCCTGCTACAGTGCTGCACTGTAGCAATACGCAACATAGTGCAAAATTTAGTGCAGCATTGGAGAATGATTTCTGCGCTATTTTAGCGTCTCCGTTGATGCAGCACTGTAGCAATACACCCGTGTGTTTACATTTATGTCTTCAAAGCAAGTAAATACAAAAAACTATCTACATACCTGCCAACCATTGGTACAAATGTATTATGTGCTAGTGTATATGGATATGTTTGCACACACTCCATGATAATGTGGTCTGTTTCTAATGAATACTAGTGTCTTTTCCCTCACAAAATATTAAGATTAGTTTATAAACTTTTCGACAAGTTAATATTGTGAAAAACGAGATTAAGTACGCTCAACTAATTTTTTTTGGCTGTTGTCCCTAGTCCCTACTCAAATAAATTATCATGACATTTTGTATGTTTGTTAATTTTAAGATTTGTTCTGCTATTTTCTGTAATTTACTACCAGTTGCAATTTGACCTCTCACTTCCTTCTGAGGCCTTCACTTATTTACCCATCTTGACCTGGAAGATATTTTTGGCTAACTGCAGGAACTCTTTGCAGAATTTGGTGACCTTAAACGCTATAATATACACTATGATAGGAGTGGACGATCAAAGGTTTTATCCACATTTTACCCTGTCATTCTTTTTGGTGGAAATTATGTCTTCCCGTGGTTTAGGAAAAATGTTTTTCCCCTAGGGTACTGCTGAATTAGTCTTTGCACGACGACAAGATGCATTGGCCGCCACCAAGAAATATAATAATGTTCAGCTTGATGGAAAACCAATGAAGATAGAACTTGTTGGTACAAACATCTCTACTCCTGCTACTAGTCTTCCCACTGCTGGTGCTTTTGGTGATTCAAATGTCGCTCCTCGAAGGTGCTTCTGTTTCATTTGACTTGTAGTGCGTTTAATTCTCAAGAGTATTTTGAAGAGCTAATTGATGTATCAATAAATCTCTAGCATCTTAAAAGATGTTTCAAGGAGCAAAACACTCTTGTTCGTTTTTAATGAATGTTGACAGCGGAAATGTAAACTGATTGAGTGATGACAAAGAATTAATTGAAGTGATCAACAATGATTTTAGGCAGAAAGATGTAAGAAGAATTTTACTTGAATGTAATGCTCTATTTTCTGATATGTTATTCATTAATCAGAAGCTTACATTATATAGATAGATTTACAGCCAAATGACCAAAGTAATGCAGAAAAATAGGAACAATTACTTGACTACCAACTTCCTAAAGACTAGGACTTTTATTGATCACTGAAGCATACAAAGTGGACGTGTTGATCGAGCAGTGTTGTTCTTAATGCAATAATCTAACACTCCTCCATGCATTAGGAACAGCAAACACCAAGTTTTGGCCTCAGAAATTCGAAATTGTTGAGTAGTAGTGGCTTGGCGAAAATCATTTGCAACCCAATCTTCTGTTTTGCAGTAGATAAGAACGACGGTATATATATACTAGAGGCCTTTTTCTTAACGAAAATGACTCGTTCTTGAGGAAAGCTAAATACCGTATTGAAAGATGGAAAATGCCCCAGAAGATGCTGATGGCGAAGGGAAGATATCATTTTCAATCGGTGAGACTGTGCCATGGGAGCCATTGTCCCAGAAGGTTAAATTGATGAGTATGATGATGGTGCATCAGCCACTTCAGCAGCTACTTTAGCTACAGCAGTTGTAGCAGCTATGATTTCTTGTGCACCTTTTCAAAGCTGAATGTGGTTCCCCTCTTTCACAATCACATTAGGTTTAGGAGTTAATACTTCAGATGAGAATGCACTAATGGAAGGATTCAAAGGTTTCATCCCTGGGTTTTTGTTCTCCACTCCATTATCAATAATAGAGTTTTAGAGTTTATACTCTTTTCCTTATTGTCATTGTTGTGCTCAATAGAATCCAGCCATTGAGAATCATGAATCTGGGAAGAAACTTGCAGCAAGTTTTGTTGAGATTGGACACTTAGATAGCTTTTATCTACAGAATTTAGCACCCGCGCCTTTTCATTCTGCGAAAGAACCACTGAACCAAGAAGTAACTCTCGATTGACATTGTTATCCAAATAGCTTGAATTCATAATTTCCCATTCTTAGATGCTTCACAATAATTATTGAAATCTGTCCTTGCAAAGTTTTTTTTGATTTGCTGATGATGATAATGACCAAGCTTCGTGTGCCATATATCCGTGATGCTTTCCTTGGTAGGAAAGGCAGCTTGCTCCTCTTCTAATGGATTGAGTGTGAAGCGCTTTCCTCTCATCTTGATGTTGAACATCTCATGACCAAATGCATCCTTTATCAGACAGTAGGCATCTTCAAAATGAACTTTGAGCTTTTCTCTATTAACTGACCAATACTTTAACAGATTTTGGTCAATTTCAGGAACATAGAGTACATTAGAGATAAGTTTTGTACCTAAACAACTTGCAATTGCTGGTGCTTTTTCCCTTGACTGATATATGTTGCCCATTGCCAATTCTGACTTTTGAGATCTCCGTGCTTATTAATTCCTTGAATAGCTCCTTGTCATGAGTCATATGGTTGCCAGAGAAGCAAACAGCAACAAAGAGATGATCCTCCTTCTCTTGATCAGCAACTTGAGCATCTGCTTCTTGCTGCTGATCATGACTTTTACAAATCACGGCTTCATGACCAAAGGAATTAAGAAGTCTCATAAGCCTCCTTTGCTCTTGTGCCTGTAGGGAATTAAGAAGTTCCGCCAAAGGAATTTTTGACAGATCCTAGGTATTTTCCAAGGTTGTGATTGTTGCTTCTTACCTTTCGGGTACTGTGACAAGTATTTTCTCAACAATCCTGGAATCATTGAATTCAGACCTACCCAAGCAACCTTACTTTGTTTACAATTTCAAGAAGTTTATCTGAATATTCATTGATTGTTTCATATTCCTTCATTCTTACCGGTTTCCGGACCGGTTCGGAACCGGTTAGCCCGTTTCCGATTCCGAATTGGGCTAACCGGTCCGGTTTTGGGCTGGGTCCGGATTGACCCGGCCTGTTAAGCAGCCTAAGACAGACCCTTTTCCCCGTACTGTCAAGAATGGGAGAACCACTCAAGCCTCACCAGAAGTTTCCTCCGCTCCCTTGTGCTTTTTGAATCCTTTTGTTCTCCCTTGAGTTTCATAGTGTCCTACTTCCCCTAAACATATCTTAGATCATGTGAAATGGCAAAACTAGAGTCAAGCCCTCTTCTGTTTCTTCATGCCCTTTTGGGAGCTTGACCAATTTCAAGATAGTATTTACTAAAAGCTCAGTGCTAGGAAAAATCCGACGCTAAACTGACTTTCTGAGCTGCTTGCCTTTCTTTAATGCCAATATGCCAATATGGTTGAACTTCCATGTCATTGCCCGTCCACCATCTCTCTGCCTGCTAAAGGTACCACAATATGCAGGTCTGGTTGCTAAACTGGCGTTTTGCTATTATCTGGAATGAGTTGGTTATTGACACTTCGTGGATCGTTGCTCAGAACTTCATCGTTTTTTTCCGCTGACATTGTAAGTGCATTAACAAAAACAGTCATAGGGTCAGTATCAACAGTTTACAAAAGAACATTGTGATTTTTTTGTTCAGAAAGGGGCTTTCACGATTTCACATGGCCCTTTTGCTTGAACTTTATGTATATCTTTTATTGCGGTCTAGTATCCATTATTTCAAGCAATTTACCCTTTGAATATAAGTCATTTCTACATTTTGATATTGATATTGTTTAAGCATTTAATTTTTCCGACACTTTTTTTTTATGGTTTATGCAAATGGTTTGCATGTATCTAATGTTTTGAAATTATGCCATTGAGCAGTGGACAAGTGAGGGCTGGTTTTGGAAGGTCAGGTGGTGGTAGACGAGGTCGTGGATTTGGAAGGGGCCGAGGACAGGGAAGGGGGGGACGTGGTGAAAAGGTATCCACCGAGGATCTAGATGCTGATTTGGAGAAGTATCATGCAGATGCAATGCAGACAAACTAATTGAGAAGCGTAATTAATGGATTACCTCGTGCACCTACTGTGCTCAATGAAGAAAAAGTTCTACAAAAGTGTACTCTGATCACTCAGCTCTTTCAAAGAAGACAGAAATTATAGAACATGGAATTTGAGTTATTTTTATCGACTGTATCTTTCCATTTGGATTCACAGCATGGTTTGATTGACCTGTGTGTAGTCTAGTTTCGACTACTGTTTTGTTAATTGTTGGGGTTGGATACTATGCACTCCTTATATATCCTTATAGAAGGTATTATACAAGTATTGCGCTAAATCAGTTGGTGTAGTGGATGAGAATCTAACATGAAGCCATTCAAGTGCACTCCGTTCTGCTGGGAGTCGTACACAATGAAATTACAGGGCATCATCTTTGAGGTAGTCTTCCATCGTTCTTTCCATCTCTCTTTCTGTCCCTTTTTCATTTCTGTCCTTTTTGTACTTTATTTATTGGTGTAGATGGTACCCATACGTTTATGTGCTGATAGGTTTGAATGCGACCAGTGTACACATTGATTTTAAAACTTCCTCCAATTAGATTTCGATGGACTTGGTTTATACAGGACCCCCTAATCCCATGCATGACTGTACTTTGCACATTTTCTATGCCTTGTTGGTTTCAAGTGCCATTTTCTATATCTAGAGTTTGCCTCGGCTGATCCTGCTTCAATGGTTGGACGAGAGTTTGTGCTTTATATAACTGCGACCACTTTAAGATTGCACTCGATCCTTGTGGAAGTTCTCAGCTCGTGCTTGAATATTTGGGTGTAAAGTTAAATTCCGAGGCAGAAAGGAGCTTGTATGTCGAATGTCGTCTTTGGTTTTCCCTTATTTCCTACCTGATCTCATTACTTGTGTGGCTCGTATCAGAAGGGTCTTCCTGTTTGTTTGCCAAAGTATTTCACATCTCGCCTTATTTTTTTTGGAAAATATGGTAGTTGTTTGCTAACAATTGGAGATGATATTGTTTGATGCTGTTAAATTGAAACACAAGATTGAAGAAAAAGAGAGATGAATGACATGCCATCTCAATATCTGCTCTAATGCAGCATTTGGGACTTCATTTCAAATGTAGCGTTATTCGGGCATTTAATTTCCATCACTTTAAACATTGATTGCAGATTAACAGTTATGTATCGACTATTTTTTAATTTTTGTTGTTGAAATTAGGGTTGTCTTTGACCAATAAACTTGTAAGCTTGCATTTTCCAAAACAAAAAAAAAGCAGATAGCATAAGAAAGCTCCAGCTAGTCAAGAATTTGCTATGAATACTTATATGTGAGATACATTACTTGAATATATGAATCTTTAAACGTACGTTAACAAGTAAATCAAACGGCTTGTACAATCTGGAATGTATCTCGTCGATAGCGTAAAGAGTTAACCAGTTCAGTTCAGTTCAATTGTGAGGTGATTGCATGCAAGAATATTCGAGGCATACATTATTAATGACAAAAAGACGAAAGCTTTTGCTAAAATAAAATAGCGTTTGTATGAAATTTCTTAAAACAAAAGTATATCTGTGTCCAAACCTGTACTTTCATTGATACCCCCAAGGGATATATGGCCTGCAAAATTAAATTATCATACATGCAGCTATGCAAGCAAGTTTCTGTAGTTTTTTCCAGTCACCTTCGCTCCCTTTCCACAAGGCCTTGAATCACCGTGTGAAGCAGGAAATCACATAAAATTACACGACAAAGTTCATAATAGACCAAAAACTCAAATTTTTAGAGGCTCCGGAAATAGATTTTTAGAAAAAGATATTAGAAAAGCATTTGTTTTTTTAAAGTAAAAAGGTGAGATGGCGTATTGCTTCCTCTGCCTGTACCCACCATCTGACCGAACTGTTCACTTACGAAAATCAGCAACAATTTCAAGGCCCTAAGGGCCTTTTTTTCTTTATATCCTACTTTCTTGTCACCAGTTTTTGTTGAAGTCAACAATCGCTGTGCGAGCCTGCTAAATATTTGCTTACGAAGAACTCGCACTAGTGCAAATCCATATGAAATCAAGCATAGATTCACAAAACACAGGTTTCTATGAATCCAAAGCTCACATTAAATATCCTAACATCAGCTTTGTGCATTCTCTATCTTAAAGTTACAAGAAAATAGTGTACAACAAACAACTGTTTTCATTCAAACACAGGAGATGATAAAATCAGTATACAACCAATAAGAAAATACCTCCCATGTCATTTCCAAGAGAAACTGACGATAAATGTAATCATCTAAGCCTATGATTGTTTTGGTCTCAATTTTTCCCAACTAGAAAATATCAATCTCAACAGAGAATACATCACAGCTTGTGTGCAAGAAAGCACAAAGTTCCAACAAGATGAGGGCCAGTACCACGGATATAGCAGCCGGAAGAAGAGACTTATGAGATGCCGAGGATATCTCCCAACCTGTGATATAGCATTCCTTAGTTCAAAAGGGTATAAAAGATTTAACATGCCCTAGATTGTGAGGAAGTAAGCCCCCTAAGCACACAATCTTCACAAGAGAGTGCGATCATTGAATTTGTTATGCTGTATGATTAATCAAAATGCTCAAGAATCATTTACATGTCTAGAAGTTAAAACTAATTCAAATAGGGGCATTAAAGCTCCACCTATGATAATAAATTGCTGGAGGACATAGCTCTGAGGATTTGCAACAACAAAATTTATTAATTTTTTTGTCCACGCCGAGGATAATTTATTCCACCTCAAAAACAAAGGTAATAATATAGCAAAAACTGAGGAAAATTAGAACTTTCGTGTGCCAAGGCACAGTTATGAAAGAAACACATAATGGAATGTTCACAGAAATCACCGACTCCTAAAGTCCAATTACTCACAGGAAAAAGAAAATCTAATGCATCCCATGCTGCATGACGTACAGCTCTCGTTGGGTACATTGGACCACCTGGAGTTGTGAAGCTATACAAACATGTTTTCAGTCTTGTACTCGTTGCCAGTCTAAGTTCTAACCCTGTAGAGGAAATAAAAGTTGAATGAAACTTAATTACGCAAGGAATCAACAACTATAGATGAGTACCTTGTAGAACTTTTATCTTAGAAAGGTAATGTAGAAGTACAGGCTCCACCTTCAGCTTTTGAAGCTAAAAAAAGTTGCATATTAAGAGAAAACAAGGTATAGAAAAAATAACCAAAACCTGCAATGAAGTATATTAATTATATAAATGAAACAACAAAGTAACAATCCCTTCAACAAATAATCTTGTGTTACCTGATCAGCTAGCTCAATGACAAATATGTCTGCCTCACTACCGATCAAGAAAGCATTAGGAAAATCAGGAAATTGCTTGAAAAAGCTTTCAAGCTTGTCATCTGTGAAGAACACAATTACCGCTTGTTAAATATTTATGCTCATAAAATAAGCAAATCCTAACACTGAGGTAAACGCGCATAGATTAATGTTTAAGAGAGAACAACCTGAATTATAGAAAAGCATGACCCTTGAGAGGAGAAGAAATAGGTCTCGCTGAGCCTGACAAACAACCAGAATAATTATTTCCTAAAATCAGTTTCTTGAAGAACGACGAGCTTATAGTTCAAGAAAATAATACTTTCGCGTTCATAGATAAAATGAAAAAATAGACCTGTGGAGGGATCTTCTTTAATCTCTCAGAATCCAAGGCAACTTCCTCTAGAAGATACTACAATAAGGAAAAAATTGTAAAATGGCCAGAAGCTTGTATCCAACATAAAGCCAAAGATACAATAAAGTAAGTAAGATAGATTATCTTGCAAATAAACCTGAAAGAAACTCCGAAACCGTCTCGCATTTGTTTGGATGTCAATCCTGCCAATATTCAGGCATAAGTCAATTATTCCAGTCAATTTCTTAGGGGCACAAACAGAAAAGAGCATCATAGAGCGTTCAAGACGTAACAGGCTTAATAAGATACGAGTATAATGCATTAATGAGAAACACAAATTCTTCCATCATATTAGCCCGATAAATATGGTTCCGTTCCTTTCTCTGCCTTTTGATTCTTCTTGACTGCAAGCAGGGCAGTGCAGGTTGATGTATTTGGTTGTTTAATGCTCCCAAACTCATAAGTTGCTCAAACTTTGGGATGTTGATACTTCTCATGCAAAAGATTAAGGACAAAAATCACATTTCTCATGAGAAATGCATAATTTCATCTTCCATTTATTCATTAAATAATTAGGAGCAACAAACAAGAGGCATGTTTTCATCCATCTCACAAAAATCATCACCTCTGTCCCATTCTCGCTAGAGTTCATGAATGTGTGTACGTAAAAAGCTAGAGAAAAAAAATCAATCATAAATAGCATGAATTGGCTATGCAATGCAGAATTCAATCCCAGCAATCAGAAATCAACATTTCACTTTGATAAAGTAGGCAAGTCTGGGAGGAAATGGATAGAGATTGTATCCATAAATTTTGCGCCAGCAATTGCTCCAAGGGACATGCAAGCACTAACGCATGTTCATTAAGTATCCAGGACAGTGAAGATATTAATTGGAACATAATTATCTTTAAATGTTCAAAAATGCCGTTCTCCATAGATTTAAGTGAAAGGTAAGGAACAGGCGTGACTTAAATGGTTTCATAGATAGTTTAACCTACTTAATATACACCATTTCAATTTTTGGTTCAGGCACTTAATGCTGATGTTTTTTAACAGCTATGAAGCTTTTACTCAGTCAGATACTTCACATATAGTAATAGGTCAGATCCATACCAGAAGACATTTGTGGCACCTTGGATAAGAGCTGACGAAAAACGGAGTAGGACTACAGGATTATCAAGCTGAAACTCAAAGAGCTGCAAGACAGACATAATTCAAGACCCATAAGATGCAAAAAACATCAATTCAACAAGGCTAGTCTTAGGGCCAGGCAGATATCATACCTAAGCGGCATTTGAAGCAGGACGAAATAGATCAGACGGAGAAATGAACCAAAGAATATAAAGATTTTTTAAAACGATTTGGATAAATAATACAAAGGTTTCTATTGCTGCTACAGAAACTAAAGCACTCAAATAAAATTCCAATATCATCATAAACACATACCCACTTGTGAAACAAGAGAGAAAATATGTTAGACGCAAATGACTGGCTCCATAATTGTACAATGAGATCGAGGATTGATTTTCCATTTTCCGGCATGCGGGAAAAATGATTAGCAAGCACATTGTAGAAGCACATTGGACTGCCATATGATTCATCTGACACAGTAATTGCATCTTCCTCGCCCAAAATAATTTCTGCAATTAATCAACAAGTAGCATCATATGATAGAACACCTCACTGCTGTAAGTACAGAAGGCAAAAATCTTATCATATTTGGACTAAAAGAATTTGTGAAAGATATGCCACACATATAAGCCACATAATATGCTGGAAAAGGTCATTCAAAATAATGTGTGAAAAATTAACTATGACGTTCCAATCAAGCTGCCTGCATGTACGCTCAAAGCCATGCTGGTATACTTATCGTTTTATATTAACTACTTAATTTACAAACACGATGAACCAATGTCTCATCCACTGTACATAACATGTTAACAGTTGTGATATGGTAAAATCGATGGAAGGAGAATAAATAGATGAGTATTAAGGGAAGTTATTTTTTCAGAATGGCATTGACCCCATTGGATGGACAATGTAGCCCAGATATGTCATCCTAACGTTACTTGATAAAGTGAATCAAAGGAAACTACACTCGTAACACAGCTTACACATAATGCATCAGGTAGGGGACTAAGGTAAATGAGGAGGTATCAAGATCAAACTAACGCATATTGTCCTGTCATCCTCAATTATTTTCACAATTAAAAGAAATGAAGCTTAACATAAAAATGCCCTGCAAGTGAAGATATATACATGCACCAGCCAGATTGAAGAAAGCAATAAAATCGCTACAATTCCTAACTCCATTAATATCATCGCAAACCATTGATACATAACCTGACAACGAATAATTAGCTAAACTCAATTCTTTTCCTTCCCGAGATGCAGCACTTAACAGTAAGAAAGTAAACACATCCACAAAAAATGGTGAAATAACCTTTCGCGCGATCATCCACTTCCAAAGCAACATCAGCAAACAACTCCTGCAATAAGTTACGTCTTTGCGATGCCGAAACTAACGCCTTCAAAATTAACAATCAAACGGAATTGAAGAGTAAACAAAAAAAATAATCCAGACAGAAGTTACAAATCAGAATGCATTTATTTATAATACATAAATGATAAATACAGAGAATTTTTATATATACATACCTGTTGAAGCTTCTTCTCAATCTCAAGAGTGAGAGCCCTGAGATAAGCCGAGCCGCGAGCAGTTGACGCCGGTGCCATTCTGATTTCCTCCAATTATACCAATACATATATCGATCATTGAAATGAAAACAACCGTTTTTCAACACGATTTGTTGTTGAAAAATGATCAAAATCTAGGGATTTTTTTTTTCTTCCGACCAACAGATGAATAATGAGGATGGGTGAGTCAGCAGAAGTGGATAGCTTCAAAATTGGGGAAGCAATTATTAATTCTTGGCTTTTGTCTACTCTGTATTTAATAATTTAATTTTTGTTTCAAGAAACTTAACTTAATCGAGTGATTAATTGATGTATAAAATAATTAATTTTTTAATATTTTTGAAAAAATGAATTTTCTAAAATTAATTGGAGCTTACTGTCGTTAGAATACCAAGTGTGTTTGGTATTTGTCTCACCAAAAAAAATAAATTTTTGGTGTTTAATTACATTGTCTTTATCGATTTTCTAAAAAACAGGTAAAAAAGAAGTAGAAAAGCAAGTCATGAGATGCTTCTGGCTAATTTAAGTTCAGCGATGACAATTTTTGTAATTAATTGAAGTTCATTAAACTGTTTTTTTATTTTAATAACAAACAATTAATGTTTTTATTTAAAATCAATTTTTTTCAATTTTAAGCAAAAATAAAATAAATTACAGAAACTTTTTCTTATACAAATTAAATAATAATAAAAACTTAAAACTAGACGGACAATTATCACCCCAACAAAATTATTAGAAGATGAAATATCATGGGAAGGGGATCATAAAAAGAGAGGTTGTGATGGAAAAACTAACATTTAGATAACATTTACGTGTTTGTAAATATTTTTGAAAAATGTTTATCTGATTTTCATATTAAAGAATTATTTTTAGATGTTTAATTTCCTTACTTCTGTTATTGTTTCTTTACAAAAAATATGTAACTGGTAGAAACAGATAAGTAAGTCGTGAGATGATTTTGACTGATTCATTTTTTTCAACTCAGAGTGATGGAAACCAAATCTTTATCAATTTAATTGGTTTGATTATGTCTCTCTCAGAAATCGAAGCTGTGGGATTCGTTGCAAGAGATATAACATTTGAGAACATCGCTGGTCCGTGTTGGAGAACAAAAACCAGATGTAGAAAACAAAGGCAGTGCAGTGGCAAAGAGTAAGAGGATAAAACTTGCACTGATAAATCTGGTTTATTAATAGATAAACAAACGATAACATATGCCTTTATATATAGGCTTAGAAGATAAAACAACTAACATATTTTTAACCACGAACTCCACTAAACCAGTAAGCTACTCACGTAAGCCAATAACCCACTAACATTAACTATGTTGACTAAGCAATAAACTAACTCAACTTTGACTCATTCTTCCACACTCCCCCTTGATTCAAAGTTGCAGACACCAAGTAAAGCTCTAAAGTAAACAAACTTCTCCATTGTCAAAGACTTTGTCAGTATATCAGCTAGTTGCTCATGAGTATTACAATACTCCAAAGTTATCTCATTCTTTGAAACCAAATCACGAATAAAATGAAAACGAATATCTATATGCAGTCACTTTTACTATCTTATTCTACTAAGACTTCATATTTGCATTACAACTTCACTGATCTTTCTGTGTTAAATCATTTTCTCCGGGCATCTGAGCACATAGCTGCTGCATATTGTGAACTCGTGAATGTAGGGTCAATCACAAAACAAGAATGCATGCATCTGAACACATAACCAAGAACCCTTGCCCTCATGAGATTCAGCTGCAGTGAATAAGTAGAAGAAGGATGCTGAAGCAAAGTGGAAAGCCCAGGTTAATATTTTGCTTCACATTAATTTAATTCGTATTAAAAGTTGGATCCTTGGTTGATTGTTGTGGTGATTTACGATTTCAAAATCTAGCTAAAGTTTGTGATTTTATATAGGTTTTTACCTTCGATGGTTTTATGTTTGTCTATTTATTAGCTAACTTAAAAGGCTGAGCCAAGAACTGGTCAGATTAGAGTGTTTGGTAGCCAAGATCTGTTCGGCAGTTGCTTTATGTGGTGTTTTTTTGTTAGATGTATCCTTTTTTATGTATTTTAATTGGATTGGTGGAAAGAGTTTCCTATGATGTCACTAAATCTTTTCATGTAATGCATACTTCAAGTACTACTCAGTGGAGACTGACACTTTTAGCGGCGTTAAAAGTTAGTTACAGTGATAGAATTGCAATTTTTTGAGGGAATCATGAAAACGGGCAAATCTCTGAAGTGTGAGACCCTCCTCTCTTTGGTGTGTATGCACTGATAAAAGTAATTTGAAGGTGCATCAAATATTAGATTAATCAATGGTGTGGTGTTTTGAAATGAATTAGAGTATGTTTCGACACCAAAGCTGTCTAATAAAAATTACTTTCTAAGTAATTATTGTGCTAAATGCTTCACTATTTTGATTCATCTTGGTGCTGGTTTCCTGTTTATGTCTTAGACGTCGACTTGACAATTTAGAGTAAACAATTTATGTTCTTTTATTTACTCACATATTTGTCTAAGGATTTAGAAGCTCTCATTTTTTCTTACTTTTAACATGTTAAGTTGTGTGTTGCCCAATTTAGCGTATATCTCCTTTTGTTTTCTTATTTGGTTAGAAACTTTTTCAGAATTGTTTTGTTTTTAGACTGTACTCTACGTTTGTTTATTTAGTTCTTGGTTATGCTGCTGCTTGAGATTTATGGATCTACTCATGTAATGAATGCTAGATCTTAAAAGATGAGGCTAAGAAACTGCCCAGTGATCTGGTACCTGGCACGGTGCCAAGATGAACTAGTATATGATAAGTGTGTTTTTGGTACTATGAAGTCTTCCGGATTCAATCATCTTCAATGGTATGATATTATCATAATAATTCTATATCATCTCTAATACAAATTCTTAATTATCCAAAGCTGAGGGATATTATTAATTCAATAACAATCTACTAAATATTATCTCAAAATATCAAGTAGTTGGATGAGTTAAAAAGATTGAATAGTTAAGTCGATCAAAATACCGGGTCTTCACACCATGTACTCTATCTACTAAATAGTTTCCCTTATCAAAAAAAAAAAAAAGAATAATTAAGTGCCAAATGTCCATTAGGGGCATGTAGGATTAACCTCAAGAACATTAACATGGCCTTGGATTCATTCAAACAAACCAGGCTCGGTTTCATCCCTACCCTGGTCTCTTTATATCATTTAGCTTGGACAAGGGTGTTATAACTCTTCCCTACAAGCGTTTGGAGAAGAGCAAAATAAAGATGAAAAACAAGGCCATGTAAATGTTCTTGATGTTAATCCTAGTATAGGGTACCTCATCTTTATTTTTCTCTTCTCCAAACGCTTGTAGGGAAGGGTTATAACACCCTTAAAATTGAATATTGTAGATTTGAAATCCATAGAATTTCAATACTAGCCAAACAATTTGAATATTATTGTATTAAAGATTTGAAATCAATAACCATCAAGTATTTCCATCCAAATGGAGCCTAACTACATTTATTCACATAAATTTTATAGTTTGTATATCTTTAAGCCCAACCCAATCAGAAATCTTGGTTTCATCAGTTGGTTAAAGGCGGTGCTCTCGGGATTGCATCAAGAGACATATATTTTGTAAAAAAAAATTAAAGTTAAAAGAACACATGTCGTTAGTGATCATTCCAAACACATCACTCTTAATGACCACATCAAACAACAATGATGTCAGTTTTTTTCTATTTAAAGGTTGACAACTTGTACTTACAAGCCAGTCATTCTCCACCTAATATGGGATGTCATGACCATTTCTATATCCCTCTCGAGATGATGCGTCGTATAATTAGTGTGTCTACACTGAAAAAGTAATTAATAAGTATGAAATCAAGGTGCCACTGTAATGCAAATGCTAGTCAATTTAGTACCTAGAAATACATGTTCTTCAACATTTCTCAAACACGAAAAATAAAATAATTGGAAAGTCTAAATTTATTGTTAACAGCATATTTAGTATAAGTTGTCACGAAACAAGGTCATATAAGTTGAATGTGAAAGTTGTCACAAAATCTAAAAATTAAAATTATACTGCCAAATAGAATACATGACCAAGACTTATAACAAACTTTACCTTTTCCTTACATTTGATGTGTGTGTATGATAGTAAATTAAAAATTCAATCAATTTAAGTGAACCTATATATAAAACGAGCTCGATTAATATATATATATATATATATATATATATATATATATATATATATATATATATATATATATATATATATATATATATATATATATATATATATATATATATATATCTATACTATATTATAAAGTGTAAATCCCTTATAATAACTACTTTGGTCCGTCCTAAATAAATCAATGTCAAATACTTATATGTCCAAATAAATTACTTGGCTTTTTTTATTATTAAGGGGCAAAAAGGTAAAACAAAAAAACATCACATATCTCCTTCCATGTTTCAAAACTGCTTCAGTTTAAAAAAAAATGAATATCTTCATCAGTTTTAAAAAAATTGTGATATGATGTACAAAGTATTACACATATCCAATACAAAATATTTATTTATTACAATACACACGAAACGCGTGTGCGTCTTCCGCTCGTATATATATATGTATGTGTTGTGTGTTCGTGTGTGCATGCATGCTATTCAACAAAAAGGTAACATAGTTGGAGAGGGTTGAAAGAAATCATCCACATTAATGCAATATTGTTGAGCAAATTCCAAATTTACGGCTAAATTTTTGCGATATATAGTTGAAAATGAATTGGTTACCTACAGAAGTATAAAGTTGCTACACCATACGTTCATTCGATCCAGTATTAGGAAAAATTCTGAAAATGTCTTGCAATTGATTATTTTCGGATTTTTCATTTTTATAGAGGAATAGACGTACGAAGGAAATAAATAATTGAAGTAGATGCAGTGAACCCTTAGAAAATCAGGTTTTAGCAATAATATTATTGAAGTTGATGCAGTGGAAACTGGAAAATATAATAGACACGTATAAGTTTATAGTATATAATAGTTATCGCCCTTACTACATTCGTTTCAAATCATTTTCCACACTTTATCTTGCATATTTTCGATCTTGATAACTTGACGTTTTTTCGTAATCTTTTTACTCATCAAGCTTTTTTTTTTCTCTGGGAATCAATAACGTATAAGTTTTGATACATTTTCTCAACAGGAACCAAGGTGAAGAAGAATTTATGGAGCCAATCAAGAATTTCCTCTGCATTGCTGTGGACCTCATGATTTTTGCTATACAAGGTACATCTGCACAACTGACCTTCATTGTATCAAAGGATGGTAGGGGAAATTTTACTACCATCACTGGAGCTATCGCTGCTGCTCCAAACAATAATTTACGAAAGACTTTTATAATAATAAAAGCTGGAATTTATTATGAGAATATTATTATTACCCAAGAAAAGATCAATCTGTATCTTATGGGTGATGGGATGGATAGCACCAAGATATCAGGAAATAGAAGCACCAGCATGGGTCTCAGAACTTTCCAAACGGCAACAGTCCGTAAGTCAACAGCTTCATTTTTTTCAACTCAAAGTGATGGAAACCAAATCTTTATCAATTTAATTGGTTTGATTATGTCTCTCTCAGAAATCGAAGCTGTGGGATTCGTTGCAAGAGATATAACATTTGAGAACACCGCTGGTCCGAACATGGGCCAGGCAGTGGCAGTGAGAAGCGAAGGCGACCATACAGCATTCTACCGCTGCCGTTTTTTAGGGTACCAGGATACTCTAAATCCTAACCTCAAAACCCAGTTTTACAGGGATTGCGAATTCTACGGCACCGTAGATTTTATATACGGTGCCGCAAAGGTTGTCTTCCAAAATTGCAATATTTATGAACGGAAACCACTAGCAGGGCAATCGAACACCATCACAGCACGAGGCAAAGAGTCACCAGATCAGGGTTCCGACACCGTAATGCAAAATTGTAGTATTTCCGGGACGCCTGATTTGATGAAGGAGTTGAACGTGAAGACTTTTTTTGGCAGACCTTGGAGAATCTATTCCACGGCAGTGATAATGCAAAGTTTTTTGGACAATCTAATCGATCCCAGGTGCTGGTTGGAGTGGGAAGGAGTTAGTTTGGACAATGTGTACTATGCCGAATATGATAACCGAGGGCCTGGTTCAAGTACTGACCAGAGGGTTAAATGGTCACACGTTATCAACTCCAGAGCAGAAGCCGCCAAGTTTACTGTGAGGAACTTCATTGATGGTGAAAAGTGGATTAAATCCACTGGAATACCATACTACCCTGACTTGTTATAATGTTGCAAGAGACCTTTATTTCCACAATTTTGTACATGGACTGTGCAATATATATATTATTAGAATTAAAGTATATAAATATTATATATATTGTATAAATAAAATCAATATTATTGTTATATAAATATTAGATAAATAAATATATTTTTATATTTTAATATTTTAAAATATTTATAATTTTTGGATAAGTTTAGTTAATTTTAAAATAAAATATCAGGTAACAATATATATGTCAGTTATATAACTTAACTAAATAATTAATATAACTAATGTTTATTATAATAATATAATTAATATAAACGGGATGTGTAAGGAGACAATTGGAGAGAAATACTGTTATTGAAGAGAAATGTTTTTTTCAAGGTGCATTTCATCCTTTCGATGTTAATCCTAAAGATCTTTCCAAACTTAAAAAATCTTACTCTTTCGGTAATCTGTCTAATGCTCTTATGGAAAGTCCTCACCTTATCCCTCTAATTTCCAACTGTTGGGGTTCAACAATTGCCTCTGCTTTGTGATCGGTCGAACACGTGGTGCTTGTGCCAGTGTATGGTTGAAAAGATTGATGTTGCGCCATTACCCTTAACTATAGTTATTGGTAAAGCGGTAAGCGCTCGATCCTACAATTGGTATCAGAGCCAAGGTCGCGTGTTCGATTCCCATGAGTTGCAGCGAGTGCAATTATTGGGGGAGGGATTGTTGGGGTTCAACAATTGCCTCTGCTTTGTGATCGGTCGAACACGTGGTGCTTGTGCCAGTGTATGGTTGAAAAGATTGATGTTGCGCCATTACCCTTAACTATAGTTATTGGTAAAGCGGTAAGCGCTCGATCCTACACCAACGATGTTGAATCAGATTTCGAGGATGACGAGGTCTTCGAGTCTCCCAAAGCCATACCTTCTATGTACACGAATACTTACAGTCTACTAGCAAGGATCAATGGAAATATTTTCCTGGTTTTAGGTTTCATTTTACTTGGTGGTTAAGTATTTGGATAGAATGCTTGATATACTGTTCAGCTCGTCTCGAGCAACTCATGTTTTATCTACTAAGGAGGTCTTGGTATAATCCCACTGTAATGTTTTGGTTACTTAATGAAAATAAGTGGCTATATGCCAACAATAAAAAAATTGGAGAAATTGAGAAATTTTGGGGTGCTCCAATCACGATTCGATATCGTTAGTAGCATATCACGTATTTGGTGTAAGGAGACAATTGGAGAAATAATGATATCATGTGTAATCATGCACAAAATGATTTTGGAAGATGGACGAGATTCATAATTTCGTAATTTCATTATATGGATGATCAAGTGAATTTTATTATATCTATGCCTGAAATGTCTTGAAGTCGTCTTCCTGAATATGAGAAGTATCTGCAAAGAGATGCAATGATTCATAATAAGGCAATGAATCATCAGCTACAAATGGATTTGGTTGAAAAGATTTGGAAATGATTTGGTGGTGAGGAAAATGATGATTAATATTGGACTTATGTTTTTATTTTTTAAATATATAATTTCTTATTTTATATATATCGTCGATTAAATATTTTAGCTATTATTTTTCATTTGTATTATTAATAAGTAAAATTAAATATAATTTAAAAACTACATTATGAAAAAAACTATTAGTAGTTGTTGTGTCTTTAAACACTACAATTCTCGTTTTTCAAGTTAAAAAAAATTATCAAAATATCAATTTTTGTTTTGATGATTACAAAACCTGTGATTTTTGTACTAATGATTTGTTTTAAGTATGCAACATTATTTTTGATCAAATCAAGCAAACTGAAGATTGACAAAGTGTTGAAATGTAGAAAAAGAGGAAAAAAAATTTCTTCAGGAAAACGCCCCAGGCGATGCAGACCATCGCCCCAGGCGTTGCGTGCCAGGCGCGAGCATCACCGCGCTCATCGACCCAGGCGATGGTGAGGAGTGCGCGTAGGCGATGATCGCCCCGGGCATTTTGTTCAGACCGCTTCAGGTGATCTTCAGCATCGCCTCAGGCGATGTCATTTTTGTTCCAGGTGATGCAAAAACAATGTTCACATTTTGGCATGGCCTTGTATAATGGACAGATCGCCCGAGGTGATCTCATTTCGTGTGAGGCGATTTGTGCACATTTTCAATTTTTTTGACCGTTGAGTTGAGGTGATTGGAGATAGTTTCAAGCGATGTATGAGCGTTTTTGGCCTTAATCATTGCTAACAACTATAAATGGCTAGTATGGCCAGTGAGAGCCTCCTACACTGTGAGACCCCGTTATCACATCAAGTTATTAAGGTGCAATTTAGAGAACTAAACATTCATGTGAATATATCAGAGTAACGTATCGTGTTGATTAACCTGAGCTTTAGAGATTACAGTACCAAAATGTTTCAAAAAGGAATAACACAATTCCTACAAAGGCACTACATTATAGTCTTACTCTACCCAGTAGAAGCTATACAAAATTTCTCTAACATGCTAATCCTGTAGCACTCCTTACAGCTCAGCAAATCAACCCCGACCCTGGTTCTCGTCAACAAAAGCACCTACAAAGACAACCCCCAACACGTGAGCATAAAACAATTCATATTCAACATAATATGAAGTAAAGCATAAATGCACAATCCTAAATACAAGCACTTCCTGTATTTCCTGCATTTATAACGCCCAATGGTTGTCCCTGTACCATAGTTCATAATAAAACACATTATATGAATGTATGGCTTTACAAATGAATGTCATGACATTTCCTCTTTTGGCTTTACAAATGAATGTCATGACATTTCCTCTTTTTCTTGAGTCAGTCATCATCAGTTATTTTAATGCTTTCTTAATCTCAAACAAGCGGTATCGCATACACGCTTCATCATACTAGCGGTATCTCTTCCTCGCTTAGTATGGTATACCTCGCCTCCATGTGCCAGCGAGCCTCCCCCCCACCCGCTCCACATGCGCAGCGGTAAAGCATAAGCATTAAAACCTTAACTGTGATCGCCCTGACTCGTGGAATACACCTCTTTATCCCACATCACAATATGCAACAACAATGCATAATATGCAACACAATGCATAATAACATGTATCATAATCTTAATGCATCACATTGCATTCATCATGCGTCACACAGACAAACATAAGTACATGTTACCGTTGGGATGCCCGTACGTCGCTTACATACCTTTCCAAAATGTGGTGTGTTGCAGGACTCTATCCCCTGCGCTGTGTAGCTACCTGTGAAGGCTCTACACCAGTGTACAACACAATATTAGATGTCTAATTACAATCCAATATCAAAACTTTAACAAAATATAACAAATTATATTTTTCAACATTCTGGGTCTCTCGATCGATCGGCCCCTCTTCCCGATCGATCGAGAAGACGCCTAAAATTAGAACCAAGGTTCTGCCCCGCTCGATCGATCGAGATGAATTATCGATCGATCGAGATGCTCTGTTCGAGAAATGCCAACCCAGAATTCTCGAACACCTGAAATCACACCCTTAAATCCAACATGTAAGACATACAACATGCCCAAAAAAACATGCTATTAGTTACAACACACTGCCCTGAGTGTATTCATACCAAAATTACACCCCAAACATAAGCCCATATGCATAAACGACGACCATTTACACAAGTACTCGATCATCTTTTCGGAAACAGGGCAACACATTTTATTTCCAGATTTCCTGAGTACTTCATTTCATGCTATAATAACTATCACATATAACATAAAGCATGCTCGAACAAACATGCCAAGGGCTTTACAAAACTACCATGCATAAACTCAAATCAAAGGTTCACCACAAACCCTTCTAACATGCATGATACCACCTCCTCAAAATCACTCCCTAACCATATTTTCCCAGAAAAACAGGGCATACACCTACCCAGATTTCCGAACACCCTTCTTTACATGCTTATATCCTCAACATAAAACATGCAACATGCTCAAGGAAAAATACAGAGAGCCTCACAATAACACCATAAAAGCATTTAAATCAAAGGTTTCAAGAAACCTAATCTAACATGCCGTTTTCTCGCCACCTAAAAACATGTACTCAAACAAGTTTAAAAACAAAAACAGAGCATGGTTTCTCACCCTACTTTGCTCCGATTTTTGAAGGCTTTCCAGGCGATGAAAAGGGGCAAGCTCCTCAGATTATTGCTTAGCAAGTGCTGGTGAGGAATTGGGAGAGAAAGGTCGAGATTTGGGATGGCTGATAGTGGTCAAATGATTGAGCCAAGTGGGATGGGAAGTCAGCCTGGGCACAGTGTGATTGGCATGGGTTGGGGGGGGGGGGGGGGGGTGGTTGGGTGTTGGGTGGTATGATGTGTTATGTTTTGGTCCCGGTATTTAGCACGATGTATAAAAATATCCTCACAAGATATTTATAGTATTTTCTCAATAAAATACTTCAATTCCCGTTAACATGCTTTACCCAAAACAAACAACACACACCCCAAATAAACAAGCCACGACCCCCAAAATCTCAACATATATCACATGCACCCTGAAATGAAACTCCCAATAATACTAATCCAAACCCATGAATTAATACCCAAATCATCATAATTTAACTCAAATGATTAACATCACAATAATCATTTTGGGGATATCACATACACTATAAATATGGACAATTGAGCTCGAGTTTAGGAGAAGAAACAACTAGATACAATACACGCAAACTATATTCCATCCAACTCAAGCTATCATAGCAAGACTTCATATATTTCTATTTTATCGTCTTGTACTGAGTGTTTGTTTCTTATTCTTGTGTGAGAGCTTTGTTCCTCATTTGGTTACACCGTGAAGGTGTAATTTGTTGTAGCACACAAGTTATGAATCATTATAAGGTCCTCCAACACCGACGCACGTTGGAAAATTGTATAAGCTGATGACAAGTAAAGTTGGTACAAGATTGTGGCTATCCTTGGAGCCTTCAAGGCCAAGAAGAAGTTGTCTGTGGCTATCTTTGGAGACCTAAGGCTAAGAAGAAATTGTTCTAGTGGAACCTCGGTTATACGATTTCTAACCAGAAAGAGGCGACATAGACGATTCATCGTCGAACTTCTATAACATATCCTTTTGTTCTTTATTGCTTTATTTAAATTACGCATTTACATTATTGCTTCTTATTATTAATTGATCGATTGACTTGAAGTTTTTCGCAGCGCAAACTTGATTATTTGTAAAATCACTTTAAAATCACTAAAGTAGACAAGGAACCTCATTCACCACCCTCTCCAATAAGTGGTATCATAGCCACTTGGTTTTTGTTTTTAAACCAAAATTTTTATGTCAAATCTAGCAAGTGGTGTTCTCAAGGTCAATCGACCAATCGACCTCCTACAACAACTGATATTGGAAAAATCAAATTTCTCTATATATCCAATTTGTAGATTATGACATTTGGAAAATTATTGTGAAAGACCCACATATTCCTTTAAAGGAAGTTGAGGGAAGGAAAATTCCCAAAAAAATGGACGATTTCATAAAGGAGGATATGATTCTAATTTCTCAAAATACTAAAGTTATTAATATTTTGTATTGTGCTTTAGATATGAACGAGTATAGTCGGATTTGATGTGCTCAACTGTCAAGGAGATTTATGACAAACTTCAAATTTATCATGAGGGAACCAATCAAGTAAAAGAAACAAAGATCGATCTCCACAACTCAAATACGAAACTTTTGAGATGGAGTCCGGCGAAAAGTTTGATTCAATGCTTAGAAGGCTCACCCATATCATCAATGAGCTTGCCCAACTTGGTGAAAAATATCCTTTGAAACAAATATGGAGAAGAGCTCTTAGAGCTTTGCATAAACAATGCCACGTGATAAGTGTGAGTTTTACACTTATTTGCTATGAAATTATGGGTGTTTTTGTAGTGATTCCTGGACGATATTACACTTTTTGGTAATGTTTGTATGTTTCAGGAATCTAGGTCCAAGTGCATAAAAGTGGAGGAAATAAGCTAAAAATAATGAAAAATGGTCAAACCGAGCGAACACATCGAAGAAAGGACGAAAATCTCAAAAGTTGAAATTTAAGAGTGGCGAACGATTGGCATTTCACCGCGATCGATCTCCGCTTTCCAGAAAGTTTTGGCGATCGATAGTCATTTCATGACGATCAATCGCGGAGTTGAAGAAGAAGACAATCCGGGAGACGGGACAACACAGCAGCGCAAGGAATCAACGCCTATCGTTATTTAAACTTTTTTCTCTATTTTTATCAGATTTTAATGTTTAGATTGTTGCAAAACGTTTTTATGCATTATTATTTGATGACAATTGTTGGCTAAGTTTTATTTTCAAGACTTAGGGGCTCCCATGTTTTGAATCCATGATTTAAATTAGTTTTGAATGATTCTTACAATTCTTCGTGCATAATTTGTTGTTATTCATGCTTTTAAGAGATTGATCACCCTTGAATGATTATTTATTGCGATTGACTTGACCATACGATTTTGCAATACGATAATAAATTCGGCCGTGGGTTTAGATTGAGACTGACCAAGTAAAATCGAACACATGTGTGATATAAATAGATTTACCAAAATCAAAGGCTAGAAGTTTCTATAAATCGTCATACAATATTGAGTGTTAAATAAGTGCATGACCATTACCTTGATGCATCTTAGTATTAGACTTGTTATAGCTTGACCAAAGTATAACAAGTGCATTAGGAAAACTCGTCACCTTAGAACGTTTGAATTTAATTCTTGACTAATAAGCGAATCATGGGGGATTACCTTGGTGAACCGAAGTCTTGATAATTGTCTCTACTGATTTATATTCTCTTTAACACTTGTCGGGTTGAATATCGAGTTTTTAGTCACTTTAGTTTAATAATCATCACTAATTATCATAGGCTAAATATAGTTAAACTAATTGAGTTTGATATTTATTTTCTAGTCCCTGTGGGTTCGACAACCTTTCCTAAAATCTACTATACTAAAACTGATACCATGCAATTGCGGTATAATCGCTACACTGAAATTTTATGTTTAAATAAATAGAGATCAATTTTTGGCGCCGTTGCCGGGGACTAGTTTAAAATAATATCAGATGAGATTAGTTCACTGTAATTTAGTCATTGTTTTTATTTTTATTTCTATTTTTGATTTTTTTTCTACTCTTCTACCGTTTTTTTTTCTTTGGGTGGATCTTTGCAGATTGTTATCTCTTGATGCATGCTAAGGAGTAGCAACCCTACACTTGATCCTTTCAACCCCGAGATCGAACGCCTTGTCGAATTAGCCTAAGACAAGCAAGAACACTCATGGATGACAACGAGGAACGCGAGGAGGTTCCTGCATCACCAGTCGCAAGGTCACTTGTGGACTAGGCTCAACCGTCTTTCCAAGGATCATTGTCGAGCATTACTTGACCTATATCCAGGCTAATAACTTCGAGATCAAGCCTGCAATCATACAGATGATCCAGTACTCATTCCAATTTGGGGGGGGGGGGGGGAGCGACTACCGAGGATCCCAAGTGCTCATATATCCAACTTCTTGGAGATATGCGACATGTTTAAACATAATGGCGTTACTGACGACGCCATCGGGTTACGACTCTTTCACTTTTCATTAAAGGATAAAGCTAAATCGTGGTTGCATTCGTTGCCTGTAGTTCTATTACTACTTGGGATGAGATGGTTAATTATTCATGTCCAAATATTTCCACCATCCAAGACTGCCAAGATGCGCAATGATATCACCACCTTTGCACAACACGACCCAGAGATTGTGCGATGCGTGTGAGTGTTTTAAGGATTTACTGCGGAGATGCACACATCACGGTCTTCCTGTCTGGCTCCAGGTACAAAATTTCTGTAACGGTTTATTTTCTGATATCATCCGGTAGACTTATAGTATTCTAATTTCATTTGGTAGACTTCTATTAAAGAGGTAGACTCTTTCTTCCGGTACGGTAAACTCTTTCTTCCGGTACGGTAGACTCTTGTTAAGCCATATGCTTCTTGACTCAATAGTCTCTTCCACTAGTCGGCAGAATATTTAAGTAAACAGTAGACTTCTTCAAGCTGTAGACTCTTGTTATCACCAAAACTTAAAAATGTATTCCAACAATAATAAATATTATTATTATAGAAATATTATATATATTATATTTATAGTTAAATTATAAATAATATTATATAATAAGAATTATTAAATGATATAATATTATTTATATTATATAAATATTTTAAATATTATTAATATATATTATTTTTTATAATTATTATATAAATATTATTATTATATAAATATTATGTATGCAGGATCAAGCGATTGCCGCTTTACCAAAAACTATAACTGATGATAATAGTGCAACTCAAATTTTTTAAATCGTACAGCGGTACAAGCACCGCGTTTTGATCGATCACACATCAATGACAATTATAGTACCCCAACAATCAATCTCCCAATAATTGCACTCCTTGCAACTCATGTGAATCGAACACGTGACCTTGGCTCTTATGCAAATTGTATGATCAAGCATTTGCCGTTTTACCAAAGTTATAGCTGATAGTAACTGTGCAACTCAAATCTTTTAACTGTACAACAGCACAAGCACCATGTTTTGATCGATCACACAGCAAGGGAAATTGGTGTACCACAACAATGTATAGATATAATATTTATAATTAAAGTATACAATATTATATAAATAATATTAATATTATTATTGAAGTATATAAAGATTATATTTATAATTATCATAAATATTATATTATTATTAAACTATAATAATATTATATCAAATAATATAACTTTAATTAATTTTATAATAAATAATCAAATCTCGAAAGCTATATTACAAATCAACCTAAAAATATTTGAAGGTATATTATAAATATGAACAAAATATATTCAAATATGAATAATATATAATAATATTGAGCGGTCTCATTAACTAAAAATGAAGTGAGTTGTCGGGCTTGTTACGTGCAAGCCATAAACTCCAAACAATACACTCCCAAATAAGTAGACATTCCTCTTTAACTTTTGACGTCCGCAAAAGACCCATAAGATGCCATAAATTCAAAATTGGTTCTTCGTGAGATATAGTCACTGTATTCATCCAATTATAACAATTTTTACAAACAACAAAGGGGCAAGAAAAAAATAAATATTTACTATCTTCCTCCTCACCACCACAAAACACACACAAAGCCGAATTACTGTCTAGTTTGATACCTCTTCTAATTAGATTGTTTTGGTAGGACATGATTTTGGAGTAGCTTTCAAGTGAAACCTAAAACCTTTATAGGGATCATCGGGCTCCAAACTGACTTGAGAGTTGGTCCATATGTTGATACTCTGAAACACTTTTCTTTGTCAAAGATTTATACGTTGAACTTGTTGAGAGTAATCCGCTATTCTCCAGCTTCCAGTGCCAAACATCATCTTGGGACGAAAACGCGCAATAAGAATCAAGAAACTGCAACATATCACAGAGAAGTTGCTCTTCCCACACAAAGAGCTCCCTCCTCCAATTCCAAGTCCACGACTAACCATCCTCACTCCACGAAACCCTATCCGCAATTAAACACCTCCCACCTACATCAATATTGAACACTCTAGGAAATTTCACCGCCAAACTAACCATGCCTGCTCATTTGTCCAAACTAACCAAATCTAGTATAACGACCATTTCCCACTTTCCGGTCCAACCTATCCCAAAACCAAGAATTACTGTTTAGAATTATATTCTTATTCAGATCTCTCCACCAACTATGACTCAAAATAAAATAAAATAAAAACAAAGTTATTATACTAAGACTAACTTTGACTACTAAGATGATCATAGCAGAAAACTGGACAAATTAAAGTACTAAATTGGCCATTTTTTTTCACCACCAAATAGGAAAGTTGGACCATCATTTTTTTTGGCCAGTCGGAAGGGGGTTGGCCTGCGAGTTGGCCCTTTTTTAAATGGGTATTCTTTTTTTAGTCTCAATTCATAAATAGGAAATCAATATCACATTGAAAAATCCGATCAACTATATATGTTTCATTTGGATGTG
Source organism: Haberlea rhodopensis (assembly GCA_907163345.1). NCBI lineage: Eukaryota > Viridiplantae > Streptophyta > Magnoliopsida > Lamiales > Gesneriaceae > Haberlea > Haberlea rhodopensis. The sequence continues at coordinate 7,600,619 of CAJQUN010000025.1, forward strand.
CTTGAAAGTTGCAACATGTATTTCAAAATTGAGTAAAATAAGGATACAATAGTCACGTATGTTTAGTAGCAAGGTTAATGTCTAGATGAAACCAAAGCAAGTTCTGGTATTCTTATAGCATCAGTTACAGGCTCGGCAAGTTCAGTTGGAATTCTTTTTTTAAGTTTTTTTTCGGCGGGCTGGCCCGCCCCAACCCAACCCCCTGCCCGCCTCGGGTTGGGAACCCGCCTGGAGGTGGGCCCAAACGGACATGGCCCATTTATGACACGGGTTAGGCGGCCAGCCCGTTTTGACAGCTCTAGTTTTTAGGCCAGAACATCATCATTATAAAATCATTTTATTAGGATAAATTTTAAAATTGTCACATAGAATATGATTCTTTTTAATAATAATCCCAAATTTTTAAAAGAAAATTAAAAGAATGTACCACCTACAAAAACATCTTTCAATTAAATCACCCAAAATATATTCTTTCCAAATAAATACAACATTTAAGAAAAAAATTTCAACTGAGTTTATTTTATCAAACCCTAATCTAATTACTCCAGTAATTATGACTAAATACCCATTGTTATGCACTTTTTTTCTTTTGCAATTGGAATTGAATCGGTGAATGGAAGGTTGGCGCCAATGAAATCTGTTTTGATTTCTGACTTAAAGAACTCGCTTTCTGCTTCTCGATTAAGAATGTTTTTCTTGCAACAACGAAATAGAGAGGCGGTCAAAGGTGTTTCAGTGAGAGTAAACTAGGGTTTAGCAATGGCTGATGTGAAATCGGGCCCGGTCAAGTGGTTCAATGTCCAAAAAGGGTTTGGTTTCATCACTCCAGATGATGGAAGTGGAGATCTGTTTGTCCACAATCTGTTATCAAGCGGAACCTCGGAGACGGAGAGACCGTCGAGTTTGTCGTGGAGTACGACAATGATGTCATGGCCACGGCGGCCAACATGATGGGTCCTGACGGCGCCTCTGTCCAAGGAATCACATGTGGCTCAACAAGAGGTAGCGACGACGGTGGGTTCAACGGTGGAGGCAATGGATACAGAGGTAGAGATGGCGGTGGTGGATGCGGAGGTAGAGATGGAGGTGGATATGGAGCAAGCCGAGGAGCTTCTGCCATGTACGCAATCTCAAAATTTCAAGTTTCAATGATTCAAGAATTCCATACACCGTTTGAATCTAGCAGTTTGCACCGCTAGATTCAAGCGGTGCATGTCATCAAATGCATCACCTTGTTAAATTTTAAAAATGTATGTTTTTTATACATGCAACGTTTGAGTCTAGCGGCACACGTAGCCTCAAGCGGTGCATGTATTTTCTCAAGTGCAATGGTGCATGCATTTTCACTCAAGCGGTTCATGTATCCTATTTTGGTCATTTTCTTTGAAATTACTTTTTGAAAATATTTTTTTGGTGGATTGGGCCGAAAAATGTTTCTCAAATTGGGCCAATCCGAAATTTGGCCAACTGTTAGAACTACTCAAATCTAGTCAAATGAAAATTATTTCCAATCAAAATTAGTCCCAAGCTTTTCTTTTTAATCAATACTAGTCCTAAACTTTTATTTTTAACCAAAGGTGGCTTAAAAATCCCTACTCAATTATAAGACCACTTTCGTTAAAAATAATTTATGTGAGACTGACTTTTATAAAAAAATTATGTGGCTATTTTTTATTAAAAATAACTTTTATGGGATTATATTTGATTAGTCCCAAAAATTTGAGACTAAAATTGAAAAAATCTATATTCCGTGGAACCAGTTTTGAATTTTTAATATTATGTAAAAACAAAAAAAAAGTGTTTCTATTTAAAAAAAAAAAATTAATGTTCATTTTATAATACAAGACTTATTTAAACTTAGTTCATGTTTAAAAAAAGTTAAAGTGCTAAAAATTAATATTTTTTTATACATCGTATACAAATAATTATTTGCACTCAATGCGGTTATGATACTAGAGTTCAATAGAAAATATAATTTGATGTATAACAATTTTGCGTAAAAATAATTAATATTTTCGATCAATTTTGTGTTAAAGGTTTTACTTTAGTATACTTTGTTTTCTTATTAAAATAAGTGTTATGATAAAGAGATATTTTGGGGACGAAAAATTGATGTGCTTTAATGATAGGAAAAAAAAATTATCATCAAGATTTCTTGATGAATAATATTATATAGAGTATTGTATCACTTTGTCCATCCAATCTTATCTCTTGCAAAACTTGCAATATAATAATTTCGTAGTGAGTATAATTGAAAGGCAAAAATATAATTAGGAAAATCGCATCCATATACTAAATCTTGCTCAAGTAATTTTTTTGATAATAAAATCTTTCTCAAATTAATGATATAGATCCCTTTTAAGATGCAATATTTTATTTATCATAAATAGTTGACAAAATCTTGTGCTATTATGAGATCTTTGTGAAATTATTTTCAAGAGAAATTTTTTTGTTGTTGTTGTTGTGTCCTCTTGCATATATATATATACTGTCATTCACATGCATCCAAGATATACGAGTAAACAGAGAAATGTCTTCTCTTCCGGTCACACAAGTTTTCATAATTCTCTTCTTCTCCGCCCAAGTTATGTGCAGCATGTCAAGCAACAAAAACGTTGCTTTGATACAGCAATTGTGCAAGAAAACGCGTTATTATGATTTGTGTGTTTCTGCTTTCAAATCCGATCCCCGTAGTCTCAATGCCGACTCGAAAAATCTTGCTCTTATTATGATGAACGTGACCTTGGTCAAGGGAAACCAAATCTTTCAACTTATAGATAAATTGAACAAAACCACGTCCGATCCAATTATTCATGCATGCCTTACACTATGTAATTCAGACTACCATAGCTCAATAGGTGATATCCATGAAGCTATACTTGCTTTTGAGTCTGGTTCTTTTAAAGAATCAGCAGAGAAATTGAGTTATTCTACAATGGCACATGGAGACTGTGAGGATTGTTTTACCGAACCACCATCACGCAAGTCTCCGTTGGAAGATATCGGTGATTATTTTTTTTCTTTGGCGACAGCTGCACAAGAGATTGTATTAACTTTCATGAAGCATAAGTAGTGATTGTTTTATTGAATGAAAATCTGGTGAATTATATATAAACCCCATCTAGTTTTCATAATTAGCTCTTTAGTTTGAACAATAACATATATTTCATCATCTTTTATATGATTTTATAATAACTGATAGGAGAGGCGACTGTAATTCTCCCCATTAATTACAAATTAGAGGGAGTGTATTTGTAATACAATTATTCTACGGGGGGGTCATTGATTATTGTTAAAACTAGAGGTCATAAATCGTATTAAATTTATTTTAGATGGAAGACGATTATAATGTTTCCTTAAAAATATATAGCTTTTGTATGCTTTTAATTAATTTTTGCACTTTAATCGGTATTTTTTGTTTCTGTGCTTAATATTTGATTATAATTGATTGAAAAAATGAAATGTATCTCTTTGCTCGTTCGACTTCACATCACATTATTCGATGTTATATTAGCACTCCAACGAGAAATAAATAAAAGTAAAAAAGAACCAATTTAGTGGATTAATTTGACTTATTAAAAAAGAATCGGAAAACTATTTCTATTTTTAAAAAATTAAAAATAAAGTGCATTTCATAATACAAGACTTATTTAAACTTGATGCTTATTTAGTCTAGCTAACGAATAATATTTTTTTATACATCTTATACACGTAATTACACTCAATGCTTACAGTTCAATAGAAAATATAATTTTCTGTATAACAAACTTTTGGTATTTTTCTTTTTGTTCAAGTAGACGAAAAAACTCACAAGTTCACAAACACTGGCCTATAAATAAAATTGCTTGAAAACAATAGAAACTTACAATAACAGTTTAAATAAACTGTGCAGAATCTTTCTTGTGTAGTATCTGAAATGGACGAGGCCACAGTAAACCGTGTGCCCGTAAACTCTAAATTGCCCGCCTACAACTTCTGGCCTCCTGGACAAGAGAGTTCCAAGGTACAACGTCCGAACACCTCTGTTTGGATTGAAGCAGAAACCCAGACAGACTCACTCGAACACTCAACAGTGTGTAGTACTCTCAAGATAATATGCTATGAAATGTAATTTCGGGATGATAAAACATATGGCTGAAGCAGCTTATATAGCTGAGCAGCAGACCACTCCAAATATCTCAGAATTAAGTGTAAAGTTTAATGGGGTAGATCAAAAGTCTCAACACTTAACATCAGATTAATATGGATTTAAGTCTCACACTTAAATCTGACATCAATTCTGCAGGTAGGTGAAAAGTCTCAAACTTAATACTCAGCAGAATATGAAAAGTCAGGTAGATGAAAAGTCATTTTAGAAATCCGTGTAGTAAAAAGATAGGACTGCCTTCGCGGCAGCGGCGCGGCGCGGCGAGGCGAGGGTCATTTTAGAAATCCGTGTAGTAAAAAGATAGGACTGCCTTCGCGGCAGCGTCGCGGCGAGGCGAGGCGGGCGAGCCGTGCCGAGCCGAGCGGAGCGAACGGACGGACGGCGCGCGGGGGGCACCCATCTTTACTACTTAACTACACTCTATTGATTTGTATCTCATTATAAACAAACCATAAGTGTCTCAATTACTCAATGTGGGATTTCTTTAGCCTAATCGATTATTCATAATTAACTTACCATAATTTTGTTCTCATTAACAAAATAAAACATAATTATTGGGCTCTTAATTCTTAACCAATAATACAATTTTTTATTAATCCAACACAAACTTTTGTGTGAAATATAATTAATATTTTCGATCAATTTTGTGTTAAAGTTTTTACTTTTGTATACTTTGTTTTCTTATTAAACTAAGCGTGTAACGATAAGAGATATTTGATTTTTGGGAAACAAAATTTGATGTGCATTAATCATAAAAATACATAATTATTATCAGGATTTCTTAATGATATAATAGGCACTTTACTCCCAAAAATAAACATTTTACCCCCGGGCACTTTATTCCCCTTTGGCTTGCAAAATATAGGATACATGAAAAATGTGTTTTACTCATATTCACAAAGTACAGAGGACAAACTGCCTATTTTCACAAATTATGAGGGGAGGGGGGTAAACTTCCTATTTTGAAATCCGTAGAGGTGGTAAACTGTTTATTTCAAACCACAGTAATCGGTTTATTTAGAAAATCATTGGCGGTCACTGTCAATAACCCTGAATAATATGCTATAGATTATTATACCAGTTTGCCCATCCAATCTTATCTCTTGCACAAGTTGGATGACAATAATTTGGTAGTGATTATAATTGAAAGGCAAAAATATAATTAGGAAAATATTTCGCAGCCATATCCTAAATCTTGCACAAATTAATGATATAGATCCCTTTTAAGATGCAATATTTTATGTATCATTAATGTTGACAAAATCTTGTACTATTATGAGATCTTTGCGATATTTATTACACGAGATATAATGTTTTTGTTGTGGCCTCTTGCATATATAAATATACTTTCATTCACATGCATCCACGATATACGAGTAAAGAGAGAAATGTCTTCTCTTCCGATCGCACAAGTTTTCATAATTCTCTTCTTTTCCACCCAAGTTATGTGCAGTTTGTCAAGCAACAAAAACGTTGCTTTGATACATCAATTGTGCAAGAAAACACATGATTATGATTTGTGTGTTTCTGCTTTCAAATCCGATCCCCGTAGTCTCAATGCCGACTCGAAAAATCTTGCTCTTATTATAATGAACGTGACCTTGGCCAAGGCAAACGAAATCTTTCAACTTATCGATAAATTGAACAAAACCACGTCTGATCCAATTATTCATGCATGCCTTACACTATGTAGTTCGGACTACGATAGCTCAATAGATGACATCCATGAAGCTATACTTGCTTTTGAGTCTGGTTCTTTTAAAGAATCAGCCCAGAAATTGAGTTATTCTACAATAGCACATGGAGACTGTGAGGATTGTTTTACCGAACCACCACCACGCAAGTCTCCCTTGGAAGATATCAGTGATTATTATTTTTCTTTGGCGACCACTGCACAAGAGATTGTATTAACTTTCATGAAGCATAAGTAGTAATGGTTTTATTGAATGATAATCTGGTGAAATATATATAAACTCCATCTAATTTTCATAATTATTGTTTTAGTTTTTTTAGTTTGAACAATAACATTTATTTACTCTGCTATATATTTTTATAATAATCCATAGGAGAGATAAATGTAATTTCCCCCCATTAATTACAAATTAAAGGGACTGTTCGTAATACAATTATTCTACAGAGATGTCATCCATTATTGATAAATCTAGAGATCATAAGTCAGTATTAAATTTATTTTAGATGGAAGACAACTATATTTTTTTCTTAAAAATCATGTCTCTTTTGTAGGCTTTTAATTAATTTTTGCACTTTAATGGTATTTTTTTGTTTATGTGCTTAGAATTAGATAATAATTGATTGAAAAAAATGAAATGTATATCTCTTTGCTCGTTCGACACCACATTACAGTATTTGATGTTATGTTAGCACTTCAACGAAAAATAAATAAAAGTAAAAAAGAACCATTTTAGTGGATTAAAATAAAAATTTGATTTTTTGAAAGAGCAAAACCTAAATATGTCAACTTAGACGAAGATTTTGCTAATTTTTATTTTTCCTTATTTGGTGAATCTAATTACTTTAATGTAAATTGATGAATAATATCTGATTTAGTTTTGACATTTTTACTTATCCATTTTTTCACATTAATATACTTACAAGATTTATGTATGATAAGTTACCGTTATCAACTCTACGAGTACATTCTACTTGATTGAAATTTTGACACTTCATCTTCCCTAGCAAACATAAACCCTAATCCAATCCCTAAATAAATAATAAATATATAAACGAACTATTATTTATTTTCCATTTTGTCATTTTTTTTGGGGATGTGCCAACATGTCTTCTTACAATACATTACTCATTCTCAAATTACAAATAATATTTGATTATTATTTTTTACAAGAAAAAATCGTAACATAGTATATATATATATATACTAGTTCTTCTGGCACCACGCCAGTAGGCTTCTTATTTGTTATATATAAAAGAATGACAAACACATGTGAATGATTTAAAATTAATAGTTGAACTCTGGCATTTTTATCCAACATACCAGCAACCGCAAATGATGTGCCAGAGAGGGTGCGTTATGAAAGACACTGTGGTGAGTCGAACTTTTTAGCTTACTGTGAAGTGCTTCCATAAAATTGTAGTAGCACCAAAAGCGAGCAAGAAGAATGTAACTCCAAGTGCAGACCTTATGTTGTCAATCATTTACGGAAACCTTGAATATCACATTTCAGTAATAGTCCTAAATCCAAGATTGAAATTCATATCTACATGGCTAGCAGTTCAAGCATCCACCACAGAACCAAAAATTGCAATTTAGTCAATGAATCCACTGAGGTAATTAAAACACATTTTCTATCAATAAACAATAAAATAAAATGGAAGACCGACAACAATTCCAAACTTGATCAAGCTACAACAAAAAAAAAAAATTATCACAGAAATGGTCAAACATTTTTCAAAGAGCAATCCCAAACCACCAGGATTGACAACCACTAAGAATTTGGATACTTAAACAGAAAAACATATCAAATAGTTAACATTTAACTCACTCCTTAATGTCCTATTTTTATTTTCATTTGTGTCAGGAAATGATTCGTTCTTTTTGGAATTTTCATACCACACTAAAACTTCGTAAAGAGCAAATAACTTCTTTTGATTTGGAATAGAGCAAAGTGGAAGATGCACGATAATTTATTACTGTATAGTACGACCAAAAGGCATGACGAGCTCATCCGTTCACGACTATACCGAACTCACGACAAAAAGGTAGCATCCCAGACCTTGGATAATGATGATAGATGATCGGTCAATTACTGCATGAGATGCTGAAAATTCAATAAGTGAAAATTGACCAAAATTGACTTGTCGTAAGCACAACTTATGTCAACGGGTCTATAATATGGCTTAGTGTGCTAGATCATTTACGTTGCCAACATATGTGTCAATATGCCAGGGAACACCATCATAGATGTTCCTAAATTATTAGTGCAAACATGGAATGAATTATTATGTGGCATTCTTCTTGAGCCTTAGCAATTAAGAGGGAAAAATCATATTTCACACCCATGTATTTTCGAACAAAAGCAAAAAACGACGATAATAAATTTTGAATTAATTAAAGAACACCTAAACACCTAGCTGACAAACTATTCAAAAGATTTTGACTACAACTATACACAGAGCATGATCGCATCTCCTTCCTGTTCAATTGATTCAAAAAACAAATAGCAGCACTGGTGAAAATAGGCCAATATCATTAATACCAATAAATAAACATTCTTACAGCAATATGCCAATAACATTAATATAATTCCATCGAATAACACAAACAATAAGAGACCTGACATTTCCATTAATAATCAGCCAACAATCCTTAATTTTGCCATGGCTCAAAACCTTGTCAAATGCATGAACTTTCGTATCTGACGCCATTTCCCTTACATGCACAAAAATCATCAATCAAACAAACTCTTCAGGTCAAAACATATTTCAAGCTCAAAACAACCAAATTGTAGAAAAACGTCTAAAACAAAAGTCTTAATCTGCAAATTCAATTTCAAAAAAGCTTATTGGAGATAATGTTGGTATCCAAATGTGATTTAATCTAGCAAAATACAATTTAATCTACAAAATTCAGAATCAGAAGAAAAAAGAGCTTGCCATGAAGATATTCAGGGCCACGAGCCGCACCAACAACAATCCTCAGATGTTCGCTCCAACTCAGTGGCTCTTGCCCGTGATCTGAATCTAATAAGAAAATGAAACACATATATTACTAAAATATCTGTGACTGAGCAAGGTAGGACAACCAACAAATGCTCTAAAGTCATGTTAATTAACTTCGAACCAGTTTGATGATAATACAATTTCATAATCGAGGTAAAACCTCAAATATTTCATTTGTCTTGATAGATGTTAAACATTTTAACTTCCCAAAAAAAACAATATACAAGAGACAAAATCAAGAATTTAAATGACCGGAGAAAATGTTAGTGAAAATCTATCATATATTACCAAATAGATGATTTTTCAGGCTACCCATTCGCATATATTTTTAAACCAAGAGCCTCTGATCGCCATCTGCAAAATACCCGATTAGATTCATGAGGTTCGAATGGTGAAGCAAGCTCAACATCAGAACCTCCACAATGAATTCTTGATTCCCTTGAAGGCCTTCGAGGTTAAGTTTATATACAACAATATTCTGACCATAAATCCAAAGAAAATGAGCATAAAATTTGCATTATAATTCGCAGCGTCGCAAGATAAAACAAAATTCGATTTATCATTACTTGTTATCCAAAACATTTGTGGATTTGTTTTTTGGTATGTATTGTATGTGGTTGGGTTATGATTTTTGAGGTGTTTCATGTGGGTTTTAGTGAGTTATGTTGGTATTTGAGTTGTTGGAATGTTTGGGTTTGAAGTGAATGTGTTAGAACTTGGAAAATGCTCAAAACTGGTGAAGATTCGTGCACACAGCAAGTGGCGATCGATCGCTACGAATGCAGCGATCGATCGCCGAAGGCCAGTGGCGAATTATGTTGCAAGCGATCGATCGCCATATATGGCGCGACCGATCGCCGCGAGCCAGTGTGGTCTGGCGATCAATCGCTGCATCGAAGCGATCGATCGGTAAGGCTCACGATCGATCGCCTCGATGCAGCGATCGATCGCCAGCTGCTTCAAAGTGGGAAATGATGTTTTTTGTTGAATTTTTGGTATTGAGACTATAATTGGCTTCTAATATTGATTTGTATGGTTGTGTAGAACCATCCCAGGTACCAACAATTTCAAGGATATAAAGTTCTTCAACTTCTCCACTTTTGAGACTAAGGTACGTAGTGAGACGTACGGGTATCGGACGGTAAAATGTGTTCTTACGCTTTTGGATATATATATATTGTGGACAAGTGTGGATTATGAAATGTGTTGATATATATATTGAGATAATGGTGATGCATTATGATTGTGGACTCAAGTATTGTGGTTATACATATGTGGTTAGAAATGCTTGATTGTTCCGGTAGTTGTTATATACGAGCGAGGGAGGTACTTGCCGCTGTCATATGAAGCGATGGTAATATGATATTTGCCGCTGTCATGTCGAAGCGATGTACATGCCGCTGTCATTGTCGAAGCGATGGATATCATATGATGCCGCTATATGTCGAAGCGATGGGTCCTAAAATTTCGCTGTTGTAACAGGACCGGAACAGTCACATTTCTAGTGATTAATGTGGAATAATGTGGTTATAACTGGAACGTGGTATCGATCATTATATTGTGAACTAATGATTTTGTGCATGAGTTTATGAAACAGGAACAACAATGAAAATGTGCTAATGTGGTAAATCATGGATCATACATGCATAAATATCTCATGCAATTATTTACGTTATTGTGCTTGAATTTTGTGGAATAGTGATGTATATGCTCATGGTGAGTTGTTCCTGTAGGTACACCTTTTGGCTTGGAGGGCTATGGGCCGGGTTGAGGCAGTGAGCTACGAGGAGCATTAATGAATTAGGTTACAGGATTTTTGGATAGTCTATACTCTAGGAGTAGTGTAAATCTATAGTATTAACATTCATTGTTGGGAATGTAATTAATTCGCTTTTGGAATTCTATTTTGGTCTGTAATCCTATTAGCTCAAGGCTACAACCGGAACCATAAACTGTCTTTAATGCATGTTACCCTATTTATATTCTTTTTACACTGTTAAGGTAGTGAGGCCTTACAGAGGTGAAACCCAGAAGTTGTTGGTACAAAGCGAAACCTAGAAGCTGACTATACCAAAATATGGGCTTGCTTATCTTTCCGAAGTGAAACTCATAAACTATTCAAAGGAGTGCATGATTATTGAAAATGATGGAACAATTATTTTGTTCAGGAAATTACCAAATGCAGCTGCTAGAATCATCATAATCACAATCATCATCATCTTCATTCCCTAGGACGTTCTAGCACACTCAGCTTTGGAGCTTGACCTCCTGATTCTTCAAAACCTGGTTCATCATGTCACTAATAAAATTAATAAACGAATCAAAGGAAGATGATAAAAGATGAAGCACAGAAGAAACCTAAACATTGATAAAAAGAAAGAACCAGACTCATCTTGAATCTTGAAATGCTATATACAACTGCTTATGCCGATTCAATATATCCGGGTTTCTCATTCGATCCAGAATCCACAAAAGAATCTGAAATCAACCCACAAAACAAGAACTCAAACTCAAACAAAAGATCAGACAAAATCCATAAAACATTCACAAATCCAAAGAATCTGAAATCAACCCACAAAACAAGAACTCAAACTCAAACAAAAGACCAGCAAAACAAGAACCCAAACTCAAACAAAAGATCCAGACAAAACCCAGAAAACATTAACAAATCCAATGACACCAAACATATTTTTTTCAAGAATCCCACCTCGATCCAGCCATTGGGTGCACCAGTATGCAAGGTTAGATCAAATAATCGTTACCGAAAAGAAATAAAAGACGACGCTGCCCAAAAAAATATATATGGTTTTGAAAATAAAAAAATAAAAAAATAAAAATAAAAAGAAAAAGAAAAAGTGAGGAACGATTACTGTTTATCGCAACAGTAATAGCTCCTCACTTATATATATGGACTAATATATATATATATATATATATATATATATATATATATATATATATTTCTTATGTTAATTTACATCCTCTTAATTTTCAGTGTACGATATTAACTATGTTACGAGATTTAAGAATACTTTTTTTTCAAGTTTCGAAAATGATTTTGAAGGATCAAACTATTGCCGCTTTACCAAAAATTCTATTTGATAGTAACGGCGCAACTCTAATATTTAAACCGTATTAGCAGCTCAAGTGCCACGCTTCTATTGATCTCCAAGTAGGGACAATTATTGCACTCCAACAATTATTCTCTCGATAATTGCACTACATTGCAACTCATGAAAATCGAACAAGTGACATTGGCTCTGATACCAATTGTAAGAACAAGCGCTTGCCGCTTTATCAAAATTATGACTGATGGCAGCGATATAACTCTAATATTTAAATTGTATATTAGCACCCCAAGCATTACACTTTATTTCTCTCCAAATATGGACAATTATTGCACCATGACAAATTTTCCAAACAATAGATCATTTATTATTCTAGGATTCTTTATTGGATAATATTATTCTAGGATTTGATACCTGGGGAAATAAGACCTTTTCAAAAAAATGAGCCAAACATAGAAAAAGAAAAGAAAATCAGACTCAAATTCAAACTATTTAATAGAAACATTTTTTTATCGTTATAACGAAGAGTGTTATAGTGTGTCGACTCATACAACTGAAAAATAATATTGTTTAAACATTTTTATATCATTGAAATTTCCTTGTAAAGTATTTTTTTTTTTGTAAAAAACATTCAAACACATAAAAAGAACAAAGGTCAAGCAAATATCAGAAATTGAAAGCGTTATGTTTCAAATTTTTGGTCTAAACAAATGTTATTTTTTTAAAAAAAAAAACCAATAGTGGTTTAATTAAAACCACTCCTGACGCACATTCTGGGTGATTTTAATGATCCCGTTCAATAGAATTTCCAACTTCACATGAATGCCAACAATAATTTTTTTTTTATCATTCTAAATTTTGGAATTGAAGGCATTATTAATAATAATTGAACTAAATACAATGAACACTTGAATTAGAAATTACCGTAACTAACTTGTACAAAAGGGAAGAAATAAATAAAACTATCTTCACTGCTTCAAGTAATTTCATGCTTTCATCTGGTTTTCTCATAAAGCCCTGAATTTCTTGATCAGAGTCTTTATTGCAGTGTTCTTCTTTATCTTGAAGTTTAAGAACACAAAATCTACTCATTAGTACTTTATCATAAACAAATCCCAGAAAAAGAAGCAAGAAAAGTTTTAAAATAAAGCATAAAAAGAGCTTTAGCTCCAACAAAAAATGTCTTCGAACAACTTCCCATCCATGATTCTACCGTGATTATGCATATAAAACCAGTTGCCACAAAGAAACATTTGAACAAAAGGAATAGAGAATCCCGAGTCCCCAATCAAACGTGTCTTGAATGTAAGACATAGCCACAACGCCTAGTAGCTACCACATCAAACTCCAAAATACCACCATTGAAAAAACAAACTATTATTATCAGAATTCCGAACATTGTTAGTAGTACAAAGTAACTTACTTTATTTAAACAATAAAATTCAATTGTGTACGATATATCCTCAAGTGCACGATTGTCAAGTTTAGTATAGAAAATGGAGAACATGTTGTTGATCCCACATGCACTAGTAGTAATATTAAATTCAATTAATTTTACTATATCTAGCCTATGAGTACTCGTAGAAAATTATAGAAACAAACCAAGAAATCAAACTTCCAAGCAAACAAACACGTGAAAGATGAAGAAATTCGATATAGACGAATTATCAAGACTTTGGTTCACCTATGTAATTTCCTAAAATCATCTTGTTAGCATCGAGTGATTATCCATACAATTCCAAGGTGACGATATTCCCAATTGTTAGAAATGTGACTAATATCCATGCATTCTTGCTTCTGGAAGGAAGGAAGGAAGGACGGTTATAGCTAACATAAATGAAGTTGAAGCGGTTAGTGGGAGATAATTCTTTGGATCTAGTGCAGCTAGGATTGAAGACCTTTAACTGCCAATTGATGGTTATAAAAGGCGTGAAGTCTCAGTGAAAAAATACAACTCATTTTCAGAAATAACAAGTCCAAAACCAAAGTATATATCGTGAGCTTGAGTGATATACCGAGAGGATAGAATTCAATTGATTGTTATTGTAATACATAGAAGTAACAATTGAGAGTTGAATTTGGAAGTGTATCGTTGTATATCAACCAAGAAAGGAGCAATAATATTTTCCCCGGTGGAGTAGGTTATTACATTCGGCGAACCACGTAAATACGTCTTCTTATTGTTTTTGTTTCCTTCATTATATTGTTAGCTATTCTTGTTGGATATATGGTTCTGAATGTATGTTGGTTCGTGGTTTTGGTTATGCAATTGTGAGCAAGAATCATATAGACTTTAATCTTGGAGTGGGTTGATTTTCTTTGCAATTTAATTGTTTCATCAACTACACATAATCAAGTTCTGGTTTTACTGAAATCTTGCGTTCTTAACTCACTGGAGATTGTGTTCAATTCTGAGTTCATCGGAGAGTTATTCAAGAATTCATAACAATTGGCGTCGTCCATGGGAAACCGACTACGACAAGAGTTCTTGAGTAAATCTTGATATCCAATATGACAACCAAGATCACGGTGGAGCGGTGGTTTGACGGCAATGGAGACTTTGGGTTGTGGAAGAGAATAATGCAAGCCATTCTTGTATTGCCAAACCTCTTGGCGGCAGGAACAAGTTGCCGAGAACATTCACTGATGACCAGAAATATGAAATTATGGATATTGTTTTCAGTACATTGACATTGCATCTCCATGATAAAGTGTTATTTGAAGTGGCGTCGGAAGACACAGCAGCCGGAATTTGGTTGAAATTGGAGCAATTATACATGACAAGATCCCTTCAAGACTGACTATATCTTAAGAGGAAATTGTTTGGGTATAAAATGGAAGAATCTCAGACAATTAGTAACAATCTTGATGAGTTTAATCGCCTAATCTTGTACCTACATAATATCAGAATCGAAATTGAAGATGAAGATAAGGTGATCATTGTTCTTAATGGTCTTCCAGAATCTTACTTAACACTTGTGGACACCATGAAGTATGCAAGAGAATCCATATCTTTTGGTGATGTTCTCAAGGCACTAAAATCAAAAGAATCTGAAAATTCTTTGAAAAGTAATGTTCACTCCATAGGCGGTAGTTTACTCAAAGGAGTTGAATGAAAAGTGCAGCTGTTGTGGTAAGAACAAGGGAAATTCAACACCAAAAAATTGGAATGTGAAATGCTTCAATTGTCACAAAGAAGGCCATTACAAAAGGCAATGTCCAAACCTTAAGAAAGAGCAGCAGAAATCAGAGGAACAAGGAGAAGCATGTGTTATTCAAGAGGATGCTAAATATGCAGAAACCCTATCTGTGACTAAGAAGGAAGTGGATCATGGTTGGGTCTTGGATAGTGGATGCACATTCCACATGATGACTGGCAGAAGCGTATTTAAGTCATTCAAAGCCACAGAAGGTGAGCAAGTAGCTTTGGGAAACAACATACTTGCAATGTGCAAGGGTTGGGGTTGTGAGACTAAAAATTGACAATACATCTCCGGTATCACTTGGTCGAGTTTGATACATTCCTGAGCTCAGTAGGAATATGATCTTTTTGGGAACCTTTGCACTTTTAGAGTTGGAAAGGGCATAATGATTGTCAATACACCGAGTATATATCGCGAGCTTGAGTGATATACCTAGAGGATAGAATTCAATTGATTGTAGAAGTAACAATTGAGAGTTGAATTTGGAAGTGTATCATTGTATATCAACCAAGAAATGAGCAATAATATTGGCCATGTGGAGTAGGCTATTGAATTCACCGAACCACATAAATACGTCTTCTTATCATTTTTGTTTTCTTCATTATATTGTTACTTGTTCTTGTTAAATATATGGTTCTTAATGTATGTTGGTTAGTGGTTTTGATGATGCAACTGTGAGCAAGAATCATACAGATTTGAATCTTGGAGTGGGTTGATTTTCTTTGCAATTTAATTGTTTCATCGACTACACATAATCAAGTTCTGGTTTTACTGAAATCTTGCATTCTTAACTCACTGAAGATTGTGTTCAATTCTGAGTTCATCGAAGAGTTATTCAAGAATTCACAACACCAATTTTATTCAATACACTCTCTCGAGCTATATGCAACCTAATATTAAATTGCAGTAAGTTACTTTCGAGTACCTAGTTAACAAGTCAATATTGCCTTAAGATCTATGAAAACTACTAGCTAACAATTCTAAATATCTATGGCTATAACACATGCATTTGATCTCATCTCTCGATCACAATCTGAAATCCACGGCACAATTTACTAGTTCGTACTATAATGTCATCTATCGATTTATAATAACTAAAATTAATTCAATGAGTGATCAATCCTTAAAAGCATTAAGAAAATAAACTATGCACAAAGATTATTAGTTTTTTTTTATTTATATGTAAATCAAAAACTAATAATTAAATCAAAGGTTCAAACACAGGATTCCATCGTCTTCATAAAACAAACTTAGCCTAGAATCATATTAAAAGAACGATGTTTAACAATGTATTCAATCATTACAACATCAAAATCTATGAATCAAATAAGCAAAAGTTCAAAAATACTAATAAACGCGTGGTGTTGACTACATGGGTCGTTTGTCTTCCGTCTCATAGTTTCTCCTTGCTTGGTGGCTTGAAGATGGAGAGGAGGCTGAATTCTAAAGTAGAAGTATGGTCCAAGCTTCCTTTAGGTCGTGCATGTTGTGGCTTTTATAGTGTAGGAGGGAAGTTGTTACCTCATGGAACTCAACTCTTCAAAAGTAATTTTTTCAGAAATTCTCGCATACCGATCGATCGCCGAGTAAGTCATCAATCGATCGGAATGCTTGTAAGGAAGGGTTATAACTCTCTTGTCCAAATGAAATCAAATAAAGAGACCAAGATAGGATGAAACCGAGTCTTGTTTGTTTGAATGAATCCAAGGTCATGTTAATGTTACAAAGCCCCTAATGGACATTTATCACTTAATTATTCTGTTGGTTACATGTATCATATCCTTAGTTATCACATGTGTGAGGAGAACTCAAAATCAAGAACCAAGTTTTTCTCGGTTTGGACATCTTTCTAGAGTTCAAAATAATACATACCACATGCTAGTTAATCGAATCGAGTTATATACCAATTATATTTTCATATCCGAGTTTGAGACTTGAAACATAAAACATTAAAACTCGAAAAATGAACTATTTTAAAGTACATATTCTGCTCGATTATAATTCAAGTTCGAACGCCATTCATTTGATTCAAATTTAGCTGTTGCCATGTTCAACTTTCAAGAGAACATTAGAAATGAAACTCAAAAAAAACAAAAACCACTAAAGAATCACAAATCCCACCGATTTCTAAATATTGAATCATGTACAAAGTGTAAGGAAAAACATTAAGGTGGCGAATCTAACAAAGTTAAAATAAGCGTAATTCGTTGATAAAGTTCTTACTTGAAGTATTGATGAATTTGAAATGGTTTGTTTTGTTAGAATGTATGAGGATAAATTGTAATGATTTGTTAAATGAATTTATGACATAAAATTATATTTTACATAACTTTTAGTCCACTCCAATAAAAAAATCATGTTTTGTCTCTGCTTAAAGGTGGTGTTCTGGTCTCGGGGAGTGGCATCAAGAGATATGTGCCCCTGTTTTGTACAAAAAATCAAAATTTAAAGAACATGTGATGTTAGAGAACAGTCAAAAGCATCACCCTTAAGAACGACATCAAACAAACATGATATCAATTTTTTTTCTATTTAAGGGTAGACGACTTGTACTTACAAGCCAGTCATTCTCCAACTAATAAGGGATGTCATTACCATTTCTATTTCCCTCTTGATATGATAGCCTCGTATAATTAGTGTGTGTACACTGAAAAAAGTAATTAATAAGTATGAAATCAAGGTGCCACTCAAATTAAAATGCTAGTCGATTTAGTACCTAGAAATACAGGGTTATTTAATTAGTGGCGTCTCCTACTTTTATTTATTTTAATGTTGGCGCCTCCAACATATATATATATATTTTTAACAATGTTGGAGGCGCCAACTGCGCCTCCAACATATGTTTGTTTTTTTTAATTTTTAATTTATTATTATTATTATATGAAAAAAAAACCAACAAAAATTCAATGTAGTGTTCAACGTCAATCACTATATCAAAAACTATTAGTACAAATTTTCTCAAATATATAATGTCTTGTGAACTGTCGGTTGAGTCCAATCATTTTCTCATATTCAAATTCAAATAATAACGTTCCCATGAGTTAGAATACTCACTTTGACCATTTTAAATTTTGAATCACATTCAAATAAGTATAAAATACTATCTTTTGATCTGAACAAAGATTAATATGTGTCCCACTTGGAGGTGTAGTTGAAGTTAGGGTGTAAATGAATCGAATCGAGCCGAATATGAAGAAATTTTTAAGCTTCGAATTCGGCTTGAAATAGTTATATTCGAACTCGGGTTTGATTCAAAGTTCGAATAGTTTTGAAAATTTGGCGCGAGTTTGGTTCGAAAAGATTCGAGCATGTTCGCCAGCTATTTGAACTATTGCTCGAGAATAAATACCCGAAATTTTCAAAATATATTTATTTAATATATATTTATATTAATAAAATATTAAAATTAGCGAGCGGCTCGGAATGGCCGTCGCGGAACATTATTAATACGGGTACGAGTTTAGACCCGTCTCATTGACATCCCTAAGAGTAATCCTCGTTACGATGATCCTGCATCCGTTCTTTGGTTTGAAGTGAAACCATGTGCAATGTTTCACGTCATCAATTATTACGAGGAAGGTGACGAGATAATTATATAAATATTATGTTTAAAAAATTTAATAATGTTCCGCGAGGGCCATTCTGGGCCGCAAATTTTTTTAGAATTTGATAATAAAAAAATTGTTTAAATACAATTTTAAAAATATGGACGATGTTTTTACAATTTACCTGATAAGATGAGACATATTTTACTATATTTTTTAATCATAAATTGTTTGTTTTTTTATTAAAAAAAAAACTAAGTTGGACATGCCGACGTGAGAAGTGATTTTAAAGAATAAAAGTATGTTTGGTAATATATTTTTGAAGGAACATTTTATGTTAACTTACAAAATCATGTAAAATTCTGGTTTTGTGTAAAATTGTCAAATATATTTGAGTTGATATATTTTCTGGACAATGATAAGGTGAGAGATATTTTTATTATATATATATATTTTTTTGTTTTTCTTATATAAAAAACACATGTTGGTGTGTCCAACTTTAATAAATAAACAGAAAGTTGGACACACCAATTAGGTTGGCGTGTCCTACTTTAAAAGTTAGTCCCGCCATCTCAGTTGGCGTGTCCTACTTTAAAACTTGGTCACACAATCTCAGTTGGCGTCTTCTTCTGAACACGCCAATTGAGTTGGCGTTTCGGGTCAGTTTGTAAATTCTTTTATATTTCAGGTTATTTTATCAATATTTTTTTAAAATAGGTTAATAATTCAAAAAACCCTAGAAATACATGTTCTTCGAGTCCTAAATTCTTGGTTAATAGCATATTTAGTATAAGTTGTCAGGAAACAAGGTCAGTAAAATAAGTAGAATGTGAAAGTTGTCACAAAATCTAAAAATGAAATAAAAGTTCCATGTAGCTGAGTTACTGTATTAAAATTTAACTACCCAATATAATACATGATCAAGACTTATAACAAACTTTACCTTTTCTTTACATTCGATGTGTGTGTGATATTAAATAAAAAATTTATGCATTAAACTAATGAAGTAAACCTGTACACAGGCTAGTTTAAGCATGCTGCATGCATCAAGTTATTTATGCATTTTAATTCAATTTCAGTAAATAAAACCTACATATAAAACAAGTTCTATTTTCATGAATAGGTAAACTAGTTGGAAAGGATTGAAAGAAATCATCCACATTAATGCAATATTGTTGAGCAAATTTCCAATTTTACGGCTAAAATTCTCGCGAAGCAATGTACAGAGGCGGAGACACTTGTCCCACCCATATTTTTTTCAAAAAAAAAAGAAAGGGTAAAAATTTCTTTATTAACTTTGAAAAATTTATGTTTTAGCCCACCCTTTAAACCACTATAATATGTTAGTACTACGCCTAGCTCGTTCAGCTCCGATGTAACTTTACATCCTGCCTCCGCCCTGGCAATGTATATATATAGTTGAAGATGAAGTGTTCATTCGCTCCAGTATTAGGAAAAATTCTGAAAATGTCATGTAATTGATTATTTTCTCATTTTTCATTTTTATAGAGGAATTGACGTACGTAGGCAATTAAATAATTGAAGTAGATGCAGTGAACCCTTAGAAAATCAGGTTTTAGCATTAATAATACTGAAGTTGATGGAGTGGAAAACTATAATAGACTCGTATAGGTTTATAGTATATATAGTTATCGCCCTTATTACATTCGTTTCAAATCATTTTCCACACTTTATCTTGGATATTTTCGATCTTGATAACGTGACGTTTTTTCGTAATCTTTTTACTCATCAAGCTTTTTTTTTTCTCTGGGAATCAGCAACATATAAGTTTTGATACATTTTCTCAACAGGAACCAAGGTGAAAGAAGAATTTATGGAGCAAATCAAGAATTTTTGCATTGCTGTTGCCCTCATGATTTTTGTAATACAAGGTACATCTGCACAATTGACCTTCATTGTATCAAAGGATGGTAGGGGAAATTTTACTACCATCACTGGAGCTATCGCTGCTGCTCCAAACAATAATTTAAGAAAGACTTTTATAATAATAAAAGCTGGAATTTATTACGAGAATATTATTATTAACAAAGAAAAGATCAATCTGTATCTTCTGGGTGATGGGATGGATAGCACCAAGATATCAGGTAATAGAAGCACCAGCATGGGTCTCAGAACTTTCCGAACGGCAACAGTCCGTAAGTCAAAATAGCTTAATTTTTTTTAAACTCAAAGTCCTGGAAACCAAATCTCTATCAATTTAATTGGATTGATTATGTTGTGTCTCAGAAATCGAAGCTATGGGATTCGTTGCAAGAGAAATAACATTTGAGAACACTGCTGGTCCAAACATGGGACAGGCAGTGGCAGTGAGAAGCGAAGGCGACCATACAGCATTCTACAGGTGCCGTTTTCTAGGGTACCAGGATACTCTAAATCCTAACCTCAATACCCATTATTACCGGGATTGTGAAGTTTATGGCACCGTAGATTTTATATACGGTGCCGCAAAGGTTGTCTTCCAGAATTGCAACATATATCTGCGTAAACCACTAGCAGGGCAGTCGAACACTATCACAGCACAAGGCAAAGAATCACCAAATCAGGAATCCGGCACTGTAATGCAAAATTGTAGTATAGCGGGGACGCCTGATTTGATGAAGGAGTTGAACGCGAAGACTTTTTTGGGCAGACCTTGGAAAAACCATTCAACGACAGTGATAATGCAAAGTTTTTTGGACAAGCTAATCGATCCCAGGGGCTGGTTGGAGTGGGAAGGAGTTAGTTTGGACAATGTGTACTATGCTGAATACGATAACCGAGGGCCTGGTTCAAGTACCATCCAGAGGGTCAAATGGTCACACGTTATCAACTCCAGAGCTGAAGCCGCCAAGTTTACTGTGAGGAACTTCATAGATGGTGAAAAGTGGATTAAATCCACTGGAATACCATACTACCCTGATTTGTTATAATATTGCAAGAGACCTTTGTTTCCTGAATTTGTATATGGACTGTGCAATATATATAACAGTAAATTTATTTTGTGCAATGTAACTCTGATATGAAGATTATTTATTTATTTATATTATTTATGAATGCATGAGAAAATAAAGCTGTTTTGAAATAAAGTAAAAAAAAAAATACAACAAAACACCAACCAGTACAGCTTCGATCCAATCGCGAATAGAAGTGAAGAGAATATAAGGAGCTAAGATATGCCCTTATATCGAGTACATTTCTTCATCCACATTATTCACAAATAACTGTAGCTGGTTGAGTCATCTTAGAATTTTCCATATCTTTTATATATCGAGCCTTCTACGAGGAAGGGACCCTTAGGAGTCAATCATCTATGAATTGTTGGACACCATTTTATGATTCTTTATTTCATCCTTGACGATTTAACTTTGCATATTTTGCTTGATCTCTGTTATAATTTTCTCAAGTAATGATCGGCCATGAGCATTCCAGATATCTACATACATGCATGGGTTTCATTTTGTTTTTTGTTTTTTTTAAATGGTGTACAAAAAATCGGAATTTGACCTAGAGCCATAACAGAACGATAACAATCGGTAAAGATTTCACAACAAGACAGATTTCATTCTACAAAAGCACAGTAAATCCTCTAACTTTCTCATTGTACTGATATCAGTTCTCTAGACGTAACCCTCATAGAGATAATGTCAGAGCATCGGATCACCTAAGAATAAAGGGTCTGGGCTATCCAGAGCAACGATTAACCACCGTATCAGTTCAGAAAAAATGGTTTAACCCCGCCACATCAGGGTAAAATTCGGAATCCCTACCAATTGGATTTAGAAATTTAACAGTGCTTCAAAACATATTTTTATCACATACATCTCAGAATTTTAGAATCTCATAATTTCAAAAATGGCATAAGTTCGATTTAAATTTAAAGCACATATAATTTTGATACGAAAGAACAATAGTATACACAAGCCCACTTACTCAGAAGTTATTTGAACAGATTTGGTGCAGAAATACTTCTTCTTCCTTGCTGGAATAGGCAGAATATGTGTTTTAATATTTGCTTCACACTTGTGTAATCTTGTTCAACGCAATAGATATGTATTATAGGCGTAGGTCCTGGAGTTACAACTCATAAAATCAGCCATCAACTTCCACACTTGTCCCCCATGATCTCGGACATTTCTTCAATTATTGCCAACGATTGTAGCAGTAGTTAATACATTTCCGTAACTAATAGCAATGGGTTTGACCAAGTCTTCCTCATAGCTGGTTTGATAAGTTGAGCTGATATGCTCTTCCACAAGTCGAGTTGATGGATAATATCAATTCAGCAGAGCTGAAGCCACCAAATTTATGTGATGAACTTCACAGATGGTGAAAAGTAGATTATATCCACTAGAATACATACTACCCTGACTTGTTATAATGTTACAAGAGACCTTTGTTTCTTGAATTTGCATTTTGACTTTGCAACATAACAGTAGAATTTATTTTGTGATATGTACCATTACTAAGTACTAATAGGTGATTTATTTATTTATATTATTTACACATGTTTTTTCTTCATAAGCAAAAAGTCATTAATGAAATACTTGAGGTGCTCAAGCCCAAAAAATTACATAAAGAGTGAACTCATTACAAAAAATTACAGAAAAACCCAGAAACATCACTACACCAATTACATTACATGAGGTCCGATTGGAGCTGTGAGAGGATGGGATGTGTGAAGAACGAGTGCGCTAAGATGGCGAACGAAGAGGGAAAATTAGGGTTTAGGGTTATGAGATAGAAAGTTTTGGGGGATTGTTTGGGTATGGAATCCCTTTTCCGCAAAAGATCACGGAGACGACACAGAAATTGACAAGCACTGCCGCTTCGAAGTTCGGAGTGAAAGACAGAAACAGAGAAATGGATCTGCGATGGTGGTGGTGTTGACGGGATGCACCGCCACTTGCTGACCGGCGAAGGGGTGGCTTCAATACAATTATTTACTGTTATAGTTGATCAAAATTATGAATCTCTCGTAAACATGATAATCTTTATTAAGATCCACTCATCTTATTATCTGAACTAATGATGATTAATAACTATATTGTTATGAATAATCTTTTTTCTCCCTAAATAAAATGATTGGATCGACCTAAAAGTCCAAGTTTTTTATACGATTGGTTTGTTTTGTGGGCTCCAACAAAAGCAATATAATGTTCAGTTGCTTCAATGGTTTGGATCATTCAACAAAAACAGTCTTAGCCTCATCGCTCTTCACTTGTAGTTTAATTAAATTCACAACTTCCCTCATTAACAATAACATTACATACATTTCCTTTGGAAGTGCACCATGTGAAAAAAATATTGTGTCGGAGCCAATCTTCTTCTTCTTGAATAATATTTAGGCATTTTCTTGCTAAAAACTTTCGCCTTGATCGGCATAAGTGACTTCTTCTTCACTTTCCACCTCGTCATATTTTGGATCCTCCTTTTCTACGGCTTTCTCTTCTTCCACAAGTGAGACAATTCTTCTATTTGGACAACCAAAGATATATGTCCCAATCCTTGGCACTTAAAGCATCATCTAGAGTTAGATGTGGACGTGTTAGGAGAGTTGATTTTGGTGCTTTATTTGAAGGAAAAGGTTTTGAGGTAACATCATTTCCTATGTTGGGGAAAACATCATTGTTCCATGTTCGAGAACTACTTCTTGGAGCTTCCTTAATTTGCCTCCACCTTTATTGCAAGCTTGACAACATATTTTTAAGTCCATTATGGCTGCAATTTTTGATTTTAGTCATCCAAGATTGCGTGTTCTTCCGGCTCAACAACTTCACACCTCATAATAAGGTGATCAAATTTAGTCGAGAAGTTTTTAACGATTTTCTCCCCTTGTTTACAACTGTGAAACTTGAGATAATTATCTTGGCGATAATTGTCAGGCAAGAACTTTTTCTTAAGCATTTTCTTCTTTTTTCCGAAGTCATAATCCGACTCTTTCCTTCACGATTCTTGAGATGCTCCCACCAAATTGATGCATGTTTTGTCAATTTGATATCAACCAACTTCACTTTGCAATCTTCGGGGACTTCATGATATTCAAAGATTCTTTCA
Organism: Haberlea rhodopensis; assembly: GCA_907163345.1. Taxonomy (NCBI): domain Eukaryota; kingdom Viridiplantae; phylum Streptophyta; class Magnoliopsida; order Lamiales; family Gesneriaceae; genus Haberlea; species Haberlea rhodopensis. The sequence goes on from CAJQUN010000025.1 coordinate 7,625,334, forward strand.
ACGGAACACAACTAATCAATGAATTAGTCGGGTTGCATTATTCCTTCAAATTCTGATACATCAATTGTCATATTAAATAAATTTGGTTGAGTTGCACGTCTTTGGTGAATACGAAATCTCATCTGAGACTCATTACTCGAACCAGGGTTACAATGATAAAGATCGTAGTATTCGTCATCAGTTTGTTCAGCAACTAAATTGTGAAGCGAGTCATCACGTTCCAAAGGTTCGTAGCGTTCAAGACACCGCTAGAATTGTTGCACTTGTCTTCTCAAGTCAGCCATCTCAATATCACGAAGATCGACCTCCTGCCTTGGAGTTTTCTAAGGGTTAAACCGTCGGTGAGGTGCCATCAACGGCCTCTGCTCTGATACCGGAAACGAAGACATGAAAAGGGAACATCAGAACACATTCAAGACGCACTTCTCACTCAATAGGATACTCCAAGAGTTAGAGAAACTCCAGTCCCTATGGAATCCACCAACAGGTTAATGATTAACAAGAAGAAAAAAACTATCTTCTTAACAAGTCAATAGACTTAAATTCGATTTGTTAACTGAAATTCACTCTCGGAAATTACAAGACCAAAAGCTATTTATAAGAACCTTTCTAGACTCTAAAAAATAAATAATATGACCATTGACTCTTTAACTTAAGATTTTTGACTCATTAACTTCTTGACTATTCACTTATGATTCTTGACTCTTCAATTTATGACTCTTGACTCTTCATCTTCTTGATTTTTCAACTTCCACCAACTTTCTAGACTCATCTTTTTGGGTCAATTTCCTTTGGATCATTTTTTTTTTTGACATGCTGGATTTCTACTTGGATCATGTAGAATACACGAGATTTATAACATGAGGAAATTACAAGAAGGTACCACTTTCCAAAATATCTTTCAACTAAATCTACCAAAAATTATTCTTTTCAACTAAATGTACATTTAAAAAAAATTATTTCAAATAAGGCCATTTTTGGAACACTAATCTAAAAAGTCTTTTTGTTTTACTTAAATACCCCTGAATCAGTTCTCCTCCTCTACCAGCTTGAGGTAATACTGTCACCGCTAGAAGGCGGAGGGAGGGTTGCCGCTGCCGCCGCAGATGTGAGTGCTTATTGTCGAGATCATCGCTGCATTTTTTTATTACGTGTCAATTCCGTCGATTTTGTTGTGTTTTTCGTTCAATTTTTTCGAATTACCTTGGTGTTTTGCGTCAAATTTTTTGTTGATTTGCGCTTGAATTAAAAAAATTCAGTAATCATGCCCCGGAAATAGATCAACATTGACTTTCGCTCTGTTGCTCGTTTTTTTCTCCGTCGTATTACGTTGTGCTATCCAATTTCCGTAACATGAATCCTAGATTCATAACGTTTGAGTGCAGATCATGGGTCCGTCTTGTCAAGCGATGCCACAAGCCTGATCGCAAAGGTAGTGCACCCCACTCTGTTGTACGACATTTGAGATTTTTTCATTATTTTGTGTATTATTGTCTATGTTTTCCGATCTAAATGTAGAATTCAAGAATGTGGTGACTCAAACAACGATCAGTTTCGTGATTGTCGGATTTTTTGTCAAGTTGATCTCCATTCCCATCAATAATATCATCGTGGGTGCTTCTTGATGGATCGAATTGATCAACGGGTACTGTGATTTGTCATGTTTACTGATGTCGATCAAAATTTGAAATTTTGTTTCTAAGGAGTTATTTATGAATGCATTAAGCCATTATACTTTTCATGAGATTGAGATAATTAGAACGTGAAATTGTGATTATATTTTTTATGAGATTGAGCCATGCGGTGCATGTAATTTTACATACACCAATAGACTAGCGGTGCATGTAAATTACATGCACCGCTAGGTATTTCCTTGTTAGTGCGGTTCATGTAAATTACATGCACCGATAGCTTTAACCAAAATATAGTCTCTCGGTGCATGTAAATAACATGCACTACTAGGTAATTTGTTAGTCTCGTGAGATGCATGTAAATTACATGCACCGCGTGACTCACATGCACCATATGAGTATATAGGTGCATGTAATGTACAACTAAAAAAATAATTAACCCATATTATTTGAGTACTATATCGTGTTTAAGTGATTTTTCACATATTATTCTTGGTCAAAATATTTTAATGTGGCTTCCAAAAAAAAAATATTTTAATGTGACCACGCAGATGAACTTTTTTTTAATACTAAGTCAAATTAAATTCTCTGGTCGTGATAATTTTGGTAGCAAATAGGTTATTTGTTTGATACCTTTTAAAGCATCACAGATCCTTCACCAGAAATTCTTCTTTGATGATAGAGTATAATCACTACACCAATATACATGATAAATGCGTAAGCTGCAATTGCAACTTGATGGCGCAGAAGTTAGGGTTTTTATCACCTTGGATTCGATGTTGACCGAGAAAAGGGAGCAGGAAGAATGTTGGCTTAAAATCTAATTCAGGGAGAAAAGGCAGCAGAAATTTTGTGTGTCTGGCGGTGCATGTAATTACATGCACCGCTATGTAATGCATGTGACTCATATGGTGCATGTAAATTGACTCATACGGTGCATGTAAAAATTACTCATGTTGTGTATGTAAAAATTGACTCATGCGGTGCATGTAAAATTACTCATGCAGTGCATGTATAATTGACTCATGCGGTGCATGTAAAAATTGACTCATGCGGTGCATGTAAAATTGACTCATGCGGTGCATATAAAAATTGACTCATGCGGTGCATGTAAAAATTACGCATGCGGTGCATGTAAAATTACTCATGCGTTGCATGTAAAAATGAGTCATGCGGTGCATGTCAAATTACTCATGCGGTGCATGTAAAAATTATTCACGAGGTGCAGAGTGTTTTCATAAGTGGAGTTAGTTTGGTCATTGTATTAAAAAATGGACTTAGTTAAAAGAACTTTTTTTTGGATGATTGCACAAAGAAATATTTTATCTAATAGTATCGGCCCGAAATTTCCACTTATAACATTAAGTCTCGGTCAATTCATATTCTTAAAGATGGAATCATATGTATCTATTTCATTAACTTTGACCCTCTAAAAGCCAAGTTTAAAAAAAGTAAATTTTTTTTAAAAAAAAATGCTTTTTTTTTTTTATAAAAGTGTGGTGTTTGATCTCTGTTTTTTTATTTAAAAAATTAGTTCGTCCTTAATTTAGCATATCTTTTTTCCTCTAAATAGTCAAAATTGAGTTTTAGTATAGTAAAACTATTTTATTTTTTTAGTCATATTTTGTCACATGGCTTGACTAACTCAATAAACGAAAATAATTAATATTTTTGTATACATCTTGTACAAGTAATATTTGCACTCGATGCGTAAATGGTACTACAATTCAATAGAAAATATAATTTTATGTAAAATATAATTAATATTTTCGATCCAATTTTTGTTAAGTTTTTACTTTTGTATACTTTGTTTTTTTTTAAAAAAAAAGTGTGTTATGATAAGGAGATATTTGGGAAACAAATATTGATGTGGTTTAATTGATAAAATATATATATATTATCAGGATTTCTTAATGAATAATATAATATAGATTATTATTCAATAATCTATATTATATCACTTGTTCATCCAATCTTATCTCTTGCGGAAATTGGAATACAATAATTTGGTAGGAAAATATTTGGCATCCATATCCTAAATCTTGCTCAAATTAATGATATAGATCCTTTTAAGATGCAATATTTTATGTGTCATAAATGGTTGACAAAATCTTGTGCTAATATGAGATCTTTTTTATATTAATTCCAAGAGAGATGGTTTTTTTGTTGTGTCCTCTTGCTGCATATATATGTACTGTTCATTCACATTCGGCCAATATATACAAGTAAAGAGAGAAATGTCTTCTCTTCCGGTCGCACAAATTTTCATAATTCTCTTCTTTTCCGCCCATGTTATGTGTAGCATCTCAAGCAACAAAAATGTTGCTTTGATACAGCGATTGTGCAAGAAAACACATGCTTACAATTTGTGTGTTTCTGCTTTAAAATCCGATCCTCGTAGTCTCGATGCCGATTCTAAAAATCTTGCTCTTATTATGATGAATGTGACCCTGGTCAAGGCAAACCAAATCTTTCAACTTATCGATAAATTGAACAAAACCACGTCTGATCCAATTGTTCATGAATGCCTTACAATATGTAGTTCGGACTACGATCACTCAATAGAAAATATCCAAAATGCTGTAATAGCTTTTGAGTCTGGTTCTTTTAAAGAATCAGCCGAGAAAATGAGTTTTTCTACAATATCACCGGGAGACTGTGAGGATTGTTTTACCGAACCACCACCACGCAAATCTCCGTTGACAGATATCGGTGCTTTTTTTGTTTCTTTGGCGACCGCTGCACAAGAGATTGTATTAACTTTTATGAAGCATACGTAGTAATTTTTTAATGTTTAAAAGTCTGTAGCTTTTGATTGAAAAATGAACGTATATCTCCTCGGCTAATTTAATTTAATATAATATAATATTTTTTTTTTTTAAATAACGTTAATTGAAAAAAATTAACATTCTATTATAATTTACGATCTCGGTATGCGAATTCAACTGTTTTAAAGTTGCGATTTCGGTATGCGAATTCAACTGTTCTAAAGTTGCGATCTCGGTATGCGAATTCAACTGTTCTAAAGTTGCGATCTCGGTATTCGAATTTAACTGTTTTAAAGTTGCAATCCGGATTGCGAATTTAACTATTTTAAATTTCAAAAAAATAACAATTTTTTATAAAGTTGCAATTCAATATACAATTTCTAATTAGAATGTATCAAATATATTTGTATTTAAAACATTAGGGACTGGACCGGGTCCTGAAAATATTAGGGAATAAAAAAAATAATTTTTTTGTAAAGTTGCATTTCAATATACATTTTTTAATTAGAATGTATCAAATATATTTGTATTTAATTACAATTTTTTTAATCCCTAATATTTTCAGGACCGGTTCAGTACATAATGTTTTAAACCACATAAATAGTTGAAATAAATATATTACTCTTTACACTGAACTCTAAATATTTTCTCCGGTCCTGCAAACACGTCTATGTATCTCTTGTTGTGGTCTTTTAGATGATATTGATTAGTCCAGCGCTAGGATTAAACATTCTCAGTCAAATTAAGTCTTAGTGTAGTAAAACTATTTTTTTAGTCATTTTTAATCACAGTGCTGGCTGACTCAAAAAACGAAAAAAAATTAATACTTTTTATGCATCTTATACAAGTTGTGAAGATACCACTAATCACCGAGACCAAAGTCAATAAGATAGTCATTAGTGTTAATTTTGATAGTTAATTATAGTTAGTAGGCTTTTATTATTATAATTATTATATATACTAGCAGACGACGCACACGCGTTGCGTGTATAACGTAATATATAATGCATATGAATTGATACGTGTAATGAAATAAATGAGACATATACATTGGTTAATATTACAATTCAAAAGATGCAATAAAGAACCACAACAAACCATTGCAGGGGTAGTTTGGTAAATTCAAATTTGTTATACCAAGGTAGTTAGTATAGGAGGCTTATGTATTATAATATAGTAAGATACACATACATACATACGGTAGAACTTTTCAATTAAGTAAGTGAATACATTGAGTTTTATTCTCAACTAATTCAGAAGTAACTTGTATCCAGAGACTGAAATTCTTCTTCTTGATCAATACAAATCATTAATTCAATATGGATAATCGATCATCGATCTTTCTTATTCCACACTGATTTTTAGTTCCTTTTCTCCTCTTTCTCTGCGTAAATCTCTTGATTTAAAAGTTTTTCCCCCACAATTTGTCTCTAATGGCTACGCACACTTCTCTTGGTTCAAATGATATGTCTGGTTCGATGGAGAATACGTTTAATCCGGCGCCATTTTTTCTTCACCCAAGTGATAATACGGGTGCTCTCATCGTCGATGAAATCTTTAACGACATTTTCTTGGTCAAAATCCATCCTCATGGCTTTTAGTGTGAAAAATAAATCGATTTGTCTTGACAATTCTTTGACATGTCCGCCTTCTTCTTCGGGGGTTCTATACCTTGCTTGGGTTCGTGCCAACAATCTTGTACTTTCTTGGTTACTGAATTCAATTTCGAAGGACATCAGGCAAAACTTGCTTTATTTCACCACAGCCCATGAAGTTTAGATTGAATTGAAAACGCGATTTGCTCGGAGCGATGGACCCCGAGTCTTCCACCTTGAAAAATCTTTAAGCACAATGAGTAGGGCTGCTTACCGGTTGGAACCGGTCCGGTCCGGTCCGGTCCGGAACCGGCCGGTTCCGGCCCCGTTATGGGCGGAACCGGTCCGGTCCGGTAAGGAACCGGATCGAACCGGTTCCGGTTCCAACCGGTTCCGGTTTGATTCGGAGGTTTATCGGATTTTTCCTTTTTTTTTTTTTTTTTTTTTACGGAGGCGTAACTACGCCCCATTCAGGCGTAGTTACGCCTAAGCTACGGCTTTTTTTTATTTAAGAGGCGTAACTACGCCTCCAAAGTGGCGTAGTTACGCCTCCTTTAAAAAAAAAAAAAAAAAAATTCTAAATAAAGTGGAAATTTTTAAAGGTTTAGAAATTTAACAATTTTTATGGGTTATTTAAACATGTCTATGTGTTTAAATACTTCTAGCATACAAATAATTGTAAAGACATGACAATTGAAAATCTAAATAAAAAAATATTACAATTTAGTACTTAACAGTCTTCATAATTGATAAGTATTGTTTTGGCTATCTCTTCTTCTTGCTCGTCATAATGATTTACGAATTCGTCAACCGTCCCATCTCTTCTATTTTTGCATTCTGCTTCAAACCAATCTTTAAGTAACGTGAACATGCATAACGAATCAGCTGATACTACTTCTGTAGTCTCCAATAATACGGCCGCATGTTGAGAATGCCGATTCAGAAGCGACGCTTGAAGCTTGTACAGCATACACGTCTCTGGCCATTTTGGCTAAGATAGGGAATTGTGCTGCATTGGACTTCCACCATTGTAAGACGTCGAAGTTGTCTTCGGTTAGAAATTGATAATTCAGATAAATTTGCAACTCAGTCGACGTGCTAGTAGAAGGTCCTTTTCCCTTAAGTTTTTTCCTGCCCAGCAGTCTAAGCAAATTGATGCCCCCACCTTTAGATTGAGCTTGGGGTTGTTCTTCAACAGGCCTTTGTTGCGATGATTCACTTGCCTGTTGATTATAATACAATTGAAACATATTTTGGAGAGATTGCATTGTAGACGTCTTTTGATCGTCAACAACCTTCCCCAAAAATTTAGCATAATATTCAAAAAATATCTCAAATGAAGATAAACATTGACTAGGATCTAGCAATGTTGCGATGCAGTGCACGGGTGGGATTTGTTCCCAATACTTTATAAATTTAGTTTCCATTGCACTAACAAAAGCATGCAAGTCATAGTAATCTCTAAATTCTATAAATTTATCAAACATGTTAAATACTAAAGGAAGAAAATAAACGGAAGTTGGATAAGTAACACCAGAGAAACGTTCCGTCGCTTCTTTGAAAGTACCTAACAATGATACACAATTTTCAACAAATTCCCAATCATCATCAGTCAAATAAATACTTTCATCGCTATCAGGCATTTGATATGAATTATAAAATGGAGTTAAAATATCTTTGTAAGGTAACATAGCATGCAACAAGTTGTACAACGAATTCCACCTAGTTTCTATTGGTGATGGAAAAAGAAGATGCTTTAAACCATTAGATAAACATAATTGTTTCCAATCACGCTTAACACGGCTCGTGCGTAACCATTTAGCGCAGTATTTCATTTTGTCAATACATGCTGAGTGATTGTCCTCATAACCAACTTTAACAGCCAAATTAATCACATGACATGCACATCTAACATGAAAAAAAATACCATCAAACATTGGTTTAAGATAGGTCTTTAAATCACGCATCGCAGCATTGTTATTCGCAGCATTGTCTAATGTGATTGAAAATACCTTATCCTGAATTCCATAATGTCTACAAGTGTTGAATACATATTTAGCAATTACATAACCAGTATGTGCACAATCTAACTCATCTAAAGACAAAATCCTTTTTTGCATACACCAATTATCATCAATCCAATGACAAGTGACAACAAGATATGAATCAGAATTTACATTTGTCCAAATATCAGTTGTTAAACTAACCCTACAAGGCAAACTAGAAAGATGTTGAAACAATGTATTTCTATATTCAACAAAAACATCCGTACAATTTCTTTTTAGTGTGTGCCTGGATATATGTTTAAACATGGGTTGTATTGACGAAGCAAATTCAATAAAACCAGCACGTTCAGCTTGTATAAAAGGTAGTTCACATCTGATCACATATCTAACAAGTGACCTACGATTAATTTCAGCAGTTAAAATAAAATTCGTGCCAGTAAGAACATTAATTTGTGCTTGTGTTGCTTCTCGACTTAATGGTTATAATGTTGTCTCATCAAAATTATGTTTTTTTACTAAGTGTTTTTTAAATGTTCCGGTGCCTCCACTGGAACCACCGGCTTTATATGAATACTGATCTTACATAATTTACATATTGCAACAGATTCATTAGTACCTTCTTTTTGACCGAGTTCAAAGTGATCCCATATCTTACTTCTTTTTGCACGAGTAGGTAGTCTACTTGCTGCTGTAGTGGCTCCGGATGACTCCACATGTTGTCTTTCTTGGGGTTGGGCAGCAACAGGTTCGGCAGGTTGTTGGGGTTGTTGTGGTTCGACATTCATAGAAGAACCACCAACATCGAGGTCAGCAAAAAAATCATAACTTTCATTTAACTCAGGAATTGGCACAGGCAAATTCATTGCAGAAGATGAACTCAGTGATAGACGACCCGGAACGAGACCCCGACTACGACCCCGGCTACGACCAGCACCACTGCTAGATGAAGATGCCATTATGATATAAGACTATAAGTAAATTGTAAATAGCACAATTGAGAGAAAAATATGAGAGTGAAGTAATTTTCGTTACAAGAATTGTTATGAAACAATACACAACACAACATCCGGGGCGAACCGGAACCGTTAAGTCCGGTTCCGGTTTCGGACCGGACTTAACGGTCCGAATCCGGGCCGGGTCCGGTTTGACCCGGCCCGGTAAGCAGCCCTAACAATGAGTCAAGGTACTCAATCTCTCACCCAATATTACAATTCTTTTAAATTGATTTGGGAGGACTATTCGAGTTATAGACCACTCTTTCGTTGTACTATGGAGCTATGAATTCTTGTTCTTGTCAAATTCTTGAAACCTATCTCACACTCAACAATCCGACATTGTATTGAAATTTCTAATCGGATTGCATGACTCGTTTCCTGCTATTCATAATCAAGTTTTACTTATATCCCCTTTACCTTCTGTTGTGAAAGTATACTCACTTTTACTTCAAGAAGAGAGTCAAAGGTCATTACAAAATCAATCCATAGTTTCTTTAGATTCATTCGCCATGATGGCAAAATAAAACCTTCAGTCCAGCTCTTACACACCCACAGAACCTACCTACTGCCTTATTGGCTAAACACCCTTATACGAAGGATAAAAAGAGGTTCGAATGTTCCCATTGTGGCTATGATGGTCACACAATTGACAAGTGTTATCAATTAATCGGATATCCACCCGGTTGGAAAGGTCCCAAAGGGCCTAGGACTTTGAAAGACTCTGTTGCTGCTAATGTCATTACACCAGCATCTTCTAGTTCGTTGGATTTTTTCTCCAGAATTATTCAAACAATTCTTGGCCTTTACCAAATCTCAACATTGTCCAAGTGATGTATCATCTGATAATCATCCTCATGTTGCAGCTACTGCTGTAATGCCAGTCACAGGTACGACCACAGATATTCCTCAAGTTCTCTTGTAGTGTTATCAATTCTAAGTTTTTAAAAACATGGATTCTTGATACTGGTGCTACAGAACACATGATCTGTGACTCTTCACTTTACACGAACATTATTTCACATGTTTCAATTCATGTTCATATGCCTAATGGTGAAGTAGCTATAGCTATTTCAATAGGTGAAATTAAACTTACACCGGAAATAACATTAACTGATGTTCTTTGTATTCCTACATTCACGTTTAATTTTATATCAGTTTCTTCCTCTAAAATGTTTGACCTTCATCTAATACAAGACATGAGAATAAAGAAAATGATTGGTTCTGCTGAAATACATGACCGATTATACCATCTATTGTTGAAAGACAAATCTGTTGTAGCAGTTTCTAGTTTTACTTCATTACCCATTGATGTTGATACTTGGCATTATCGATTAGGACATCTATCATTTACAATACTGCTTTCTCTTTCAGGCTCGAATCTTAGTTGTAATCACAAAACAAAAGCTCCTTGTGATGTTTGTCATTTTGCAAGATAAAAGAGGCTTCCTTTTCACTATTAGTGAATCTGTTACTTCATTTTCCTTTGAGATTATACATTGTGACATTTGGGGACCCTTTTCCGGTCCTACTTATAATGACTATAGAAACTTTATAACCGTTGTTGATGATTACACTTGATGTACTTGGGTATATGCCATGAAAAAAGTGTGAAACTAAGACACTTCTACAGCGCTTCTATCATATGGTACTCACTCAGTTCAATGCTACAATAAAAATCCTTCGATCAGACAATGGATTGGATTTTTTACTCAAAAGACTTTTATCAAATGAATGTCATTCTACACCAATGTCATGGATCGGAATTTTTACTTAAAGATTTTTATCACATAAATGACATTCTACACCAATGTAGTTGTGTTGAACTCCTCAGCAAAATGGAAAAGTAAAAGGGAACACCAGCATCTACTACAAGTTGCAAGGGCACTCCTTTTTCATGCACATCTTCCTTTGAATTTATGGATGGATTGTGTTTCCACTGTAGCACATATTATCAATAGGATCCCAACAAAGGTTTTAAATGATAAATCTCCTTTCGAATTATTGTAAAAAAGTGTCCTGATTACTCTCATCTTCTTGTTATAGGTTGTTTATATTATGCATCAACATTACACAATAACCAAAAAATTTTGACTCCCGAGCTTCTAAATGTGTGCTTATTGGTTATCCTTTAGGTTATAAATGCTACAAACTTTATAATCTAGAAACTAAACAAGTTCTCTAGGAATGTACACTTCTATGAACATATAATGCATTTCAAACAAATAACAGAATCTATAAACCAAAGATACAAATGCTTCATTATTTCCCCATTTTTCATTGTGATGACTCTGTTTATCCTTGCCATGTTCCTCCTAGGAACATATCTTCCACTGATATTTCACAAATGCAGGTTAAATATGTTCATCCTTCTAACTGTCCATAGGAAACCTCCAATAATCCTAATGTAGTTTCAGTCCCAAATGACATCTCTCATCTGGAAAATATTGAGCTGCTTTCACCTAACAATATACAATCTCCCATAGACACTGCAATCATTCTTGGTCGTGGAAAATCCTCTCGGACATGTAATGCTCCATCTTATCTCCAGTTATATGAATGTAATATTCCCAACTCTATCGCAAAGCCCTCTACTAACTTCATATCTTCCGGACATCAATATCCAATAGCAACATATCTTTCTTCTAATCGCCTATCCTCTTCATATAAGACATATGCTGCTTCTGGTTCAAAACTTTGTGAACCAATACTTATAAATAGGATATACTAGATACAAAATGGCAAGATCCCATGCAAAAGGAGATCACATCATTAGAAACCACAAATACTTGGGTTCTAACAGAACTTCCTTTTGGTAAACACTGTATTGGATTTAAGTGGGTATATAAAATCATACCAAACGCAGATGGTAGCATTGAACGTTATAAGGCAAGGCTTGTTGCCAAAGGTTATACACAATAAGAGGGAGTTGATTACTTTGACACTTTTTCTCATGTGGTAAAACTAACTACTGTTAGAGTTCTTTTATCTATTGCATCAATACAGAATTGGCATTTGCTTCAATGCAACGTCAACAATGCATTCCTACACGGTGACTTTATATGACTCCTCCGTCTGAATATTGCAAAGCAAACGACACAAGGGTATGCAAAATAATCAAAAGTCTATATGGCTTAAAAACAAGCATCTAAACAATGGTTTCACAAATTAGCATCTTGTCTCCTTCGGTATGGTTTTTCTCAATCCAATGCAGATATTTCTTCATTCACCATGACTTCTAACAACACTTTTACTACTCTATTAGTATATGTCGATGATATAATTATTGCGGGAAAAAATCTACATGATATTGAGAAATAAAAGCACATTTAGATGCAAAATTCACAATAAAAAATCTTTGCTCTTTAAAATCATTCTCGACCTTGAAATGTCTCGATCATCATCAGGTATTTTTTATGCCAAAGGAAATATTCTCTCGATATTCTAATTGATACAAGTTACCTAAGGAGTAAGCCTTGTATAACACCCATGGAATCTACCTTAAAGCTTTCATCTACCGATGGTGAAATGTGGCAGATCCCACATCTTACAGAAAATTAGTTTGTAGGCTATTATATCTCACAAAAGACCTGATTTAGCCTATAGTATTCAGTGTTTAAGCCAATATACATCTAAGCCAACTAAAACTCATCTAGCAGCTGCTCTCCGAGTACTTTGTTTCCTTAAATCAACATCAGGTCAGCGCATTCTTTTATCCCATTATTCTACTTTACAGTTACACTCTTTTTGTGATAGTGATTGGGCAGAATGCATCGATACAAGGTGAAGCATTATAGGTTATGCTATATACATAGGAGACTCATTAATCTCTTGGAAATCGAAGAAGCAACAAACAATCGGCCATTATTCAGCAGAAGCTGAATATAGAGCACTTGAAACCACCACATGGCGAAGCACAATAGTTATTATTTGTATTACATGATTTTCAAATAACTCATAATTATCCTGTTCTCATCTATACAGATAGCAAGTCACGTGCTGCATTAAACAATCTTGTCTTTCACGAACGTACATAACATATCCATAACTGACTGCCACTTAGTGCGAGATAAAGTCAAGAACAAATCATAAAGATTCAACATATCTCAGCAAATGAACAAGTGACTGACATCCCTAACAAAGCCTTTGGGAGCAAGATTATTCATATACTTGAAATCAGCATTCAAGTGGGAGATTGTTGTAGTCTAGCCTAAACATTGTTGTCAAACAAGTTTGAAGTCTCTCATTTCACACTACCGTCCAAGTTGTAGGCATGTTTGAACAAGTGTGAATGTTTGCGTTATCGGCTAATTGGTAGGCAAGAAAAATGAGGCGGTGTGAACACCCGGTGTTCACACCGGAACTTTCTTGGTTCACACCATGGTTTTCACCTATAAATAGGCAAGAGCTTTGCTCATTTATATCACAACACAAACCAAAGAAATGTAGCTTTGAGAGAGAACAAAGTGTAGAGAGAGTTAGAGTTGAGTTGAGCAGCTTGCTCCTTCTCCGAGAGTCGAGAATTTGTATTCCTCTTGTAATCGCTTCATATTTGATATAGTGAAGTGTGTGTGCTCCGTGGACATAGGCGAGTTTTGTCGAACCACGTAAATATTTGTGTCTCTACTTTTGTATGTGCGTTGTTTTTTATGTCCCTTATAGCTCCTGCAACTTCCGCAAGAACATGACAACAGTCATATTTCCCTAACAATATATATATATATATATATATATATATATATATATATATATATATATATTATATGGATTTCTTAATGAATTATATAATATAGATTATTATATCACTTTGTCCATCCAATCTTATCTCTTGCAGAAATTGGAAGACAATAATTTGGTAGTGATTATAATTAGGGGTGTTTAACGGACCGAAATGAGTCCGGTCCGGTCCTGAACCGGCCTGTTTTGGATCTGTTAAGCACGAAACCGATCTGGTCCGTTAAGGAACCGGATGGGATCCGGTTTCGGTTCCAACCGGTTCCGGACCAATCCAATCCGGTTCGGTCCTTTATTTTTTCTTTATTTTTTTTCAAACACTTTTGAATTTTTTTTTATGTTGTAAATGTTTCCACAATATTCATCACAAATTCAATATATTTCTTCTTCATTTCATAATATAAATGCATACAAATAATTGTAAAGATATGGCAATTGAACATCTAAATAAAAAATATTATTATTTTGCACTCTTTATAATTGATAAGTATTGTTTTGGCGCTATCTTCTTCTTGCTCGTCATAATGATTTACGAATTCGTCAACCGCTACATCTCTTCTATTCTTACATTCTGCTTCAAACGAATCTGTAAGCAATGTGAGCATGCATAATGAATCAGCATATAAACTACTTTTGTATTCTCCAATAATTTGGCCACATGTTGAAAATGCCAATTCAGAAGCGACGCTTGAAGCTTGTACTGCATACACATCTCTAGCCATTTTGGCTAAGATAGGGAATTGTGTTGCAATTGTCTTCCACTTTTGTAAGACGTCGAAGTTGTCTTCCGATAGAAATTGATAATTAAAATAAATATGCAACTCAATCGACGTGCTAGTAGAAGGTCATTTGCCCTTATGTTTTTTCCTGCCCAGCATCCCAAGCAAATTGATGCCCCCGCCTCTAGATTTAGCTTGTGGTTGTTCTTCAACAGTCATTTGTTGTGATGATTCACTTGCCTGTTGATTATAATACAATTTAAACATATTTTGGAGAGATTGCATTGTAGACGTCTTTTGATCGTCAACAACCTTCCCAAAAAATTAGCATAATATTAAAAAAATATCTCAAATGAAGCTAAACATAGACTAGGATCTAGCAATGTTGCGATGCAGTGCACGTGTGAGATTTGTTCCCAATACTTTATAAATTTAGTTTTCATTACACTAACAAAAGCATGTAAGTCGTAGTCCTCTCTAAATTCTATAAACTTATCAAACATGTTAAATACTAAATGAAGAAAATAACCGGAAGTTGGATAAGTAACACCTGAGAAGCGTTTCGTCGCTTCATTGAAAGTACCTAACAATGATACACAATTTGCAACAAATTCCCAATCATCATCAGCCAAATAAATACTTTCATCGGTATCAGGCATTTGATATGAATTATAAAATGGAGTTAAAATATATTTGTAAGGTAACATAGCATTCAATAT
Source organism: Haberlea rhodopensis (assembly GCA_907163345.1). Lineage (NCBI taxonomy): Eukaryota > Viridiplantae > Streptophyta > Magnoliopsida > Lamiales > Gesneriaceae > Haberlea > Haberlea rhodopensis. Next base: position 7,640,498 of record CAJQUN010000025.1, read on the forward strand.
ATTGTAAAACGAATTCAACCTAGTTTCTATTGGTGATGGAAAAAGAAGATGCTTTAAACCATTAGATAAACATAATTGTTTACAATCACGCTTAACACGGCTCGTGCGTAACCATTTAGCGCAGTATTTTATTTTCTCAATACATGCTGAGTGATTGTCCTCATAACCAACTTTAACAGCCAATTTAATCACATGACATACACATCTAACATGGAAAAAAACACCATCAAGCATTGGTTTCAGATAGGTATTTAAATCACGCGCCGCGTTGTTATTCATAGCGTTGTCTAATGTGATTGAAAATACATTATCCTGAATTCCATAATGTCTACAAGTGTTGAATATATATTTAGCAATTACGTAACTAGTTGTGCACAATCTAACTCATCTAAAGACAAAATCCGTTTTTGCATACACCAATTATCATCAATCCAATGACAAGTGACAACAAGATATGAATCCGAATTTACATTTGTCCAACAAGGCAAACTAGAAAGATGTTGAAACAATGTATTCACAAATACGTCCATACAATTTCTTTTTAGTGTGTGCCTAGAAATATGTTTAAACATGGGTTGTATAGACGAAGCAAATTCAATAAAATCAGCATGTTCAGCTTGTATAAATGGTAGTTCACATCTAATCACATATCTAACAAGTAGCCTATGGTTAATTTCAGCAGTTAAAATAAAATTTGTGCCAGTGAGAACATTACTTTGTGCTTGTGTTGCTTCTCGACCTAATGGTTGTAATGTTGTCTCATCAAAATTATGTTTTTTTACTAAGTATTTTTTAAATGTTCTTGTGTCTCCACTGGAACCACCAACTTTATATGAATATTGTATCTTACATAATTTACATATATCAACAGAGTCATTAGTACCTTCTTTTTTAGCGAGTTCAAAGTGATCACATATCTTACTTCTTTTGGCACGTGTCAGTTGTCTACTCGTTGCTGTAGTGGCTCCGGATCACTCCACTTGTTGCCTCTCTTGGGCTTGGGCAACAGGAGGTTCGACAGGTTGTTCTGGTTGTTGCGGTTCGATGTTCATAGAGGAACCATCAATATTGAGGTCAGCAAAAAAATCATAACTTTCATTTAACTCAGGAATTGGCACTGACAAATTCATTGCCGAAGATGAACTCAGTGATAGATGACCCGATACGAGACCCCGACTGCGACCCCGGCTACGACCAGCGCCGCTGCTGCATGAAGATGACATTATTATATAAATAAATTGTAGATAGTGCAATGGATTGGAAAATATGAGATTGAAGCATACAACTTTGCAAGAATGAATTGTGATGATTTACAAAGCACAACACACATATTTATAGTTTTTTTAAAAAAAAATTATTAAAATAAATAAAAATTGAACGTTGGCAACGACTAAAGAGCTGTTGCCAAACATTCAGCAAGGCAACAACTTATAGCCGTTGTCTTGCTGACATTTCATTTTTTTTTATTTTTTTTCGAAATTACCGGTTCCGGTCCCGGAACCGGAACCTGTCCAGTCGCACAACTTGTGAAGCAGCCTCAAAAACATAAAACCAACTTGTGAAGAATGCATTCATGAGCATGAAAATATGATTAATTATCTTGATTACCGTAATAAAATAAATGTCAATCATCCATTGGAAATTTTACAAACTATTTAACTCAATGAAGGAAAAGAGTTCTTACTTTTTCTGTGTTAGTTTATTTACTTGTTTATATCGTGTAATGATGATCGCAACTTACATCCATACCTTGATAAATGATACATGAATTTAAAATAATTTTCAATTTATTATAAAGACTATGCGCATCAGAATTTTTATCTACATCTATAAACACACCAACCATCTATATATAACGAACATTTATAAAATGTAACTGACAATTCAGATTAAAAGGGGAGGGGGGGTGGGGCAACATGTATGGACAGGAGAAGACCAGCAGCAGCACCGCCTGATTTGATTTCATCCAATATATATCTCTTACATCTTTATCAAGAACCAGAAGAAGAAGGCCTTCAAGAGGCGCCTTTAAAGATGAGAAAGTTGAGGGTTTCTACCGTAAAATATATGAAACTCCCTTTTTTGTGTGTGAAGAAACAACCGAAGTTGGATCCCACCACGCACTGCCATCCATTCCCTTCATATTTTTTTGTTGCAGTGAGAGTACATGACACCATAGATTTTTAATGCAATGAGAAAAGGTAGAGATTGAATCAATCTATATTTAAATTTTGAGAAAAAAAACAAAGAATAATTGATTTTTATTTTACTAAATTGTCCAAATTATGCTTGTAATTTTAGAGAATTATTAATTTATCATATTAACGGGATTATATATTTATAAAGGTCTTCCTAAAAATTATTATCTTATTAATTTATTAAAAGTATATATTTTTTAAACTATCCCAAGTTGGGACAAGATAAAAATATTATTTTAGAGAGGTTATTAATTAACGAGTATTAATTATGGTGGTTTTCTGTAATTAGGAAAATATTTCGCACCATATCCTAAATCTTGCTCAAATTAATGATATAGATCATTTTTAAGATGCAATATTTTATGCATTATATATGGTTGACAAAATCTTGTGCTAGTATGAGATCTTTGTGATATTAATTCCACGAGATATTGTGTTTTTGTTGTGTCCTCTTGCATATATATACTGTCATTCACATGCATCCAAGATATACGAGTAAATAGAGAAATGTCTTCTCTTCCTGTCACACAAGTTTTCATTATTCTCTTCTTTTCCACCCAAGTTATGTGCAGCCTTTCAAGCAAGAAAAACGTTGCTTTGATACAACAATTGTGCAAGAAAACACATGATTACAATTTGTGTGTTTCTGTTTTCAAATCCGATCCACGTAGTCTCAATGCCGACTCGAAAAATCTTGCTCTTATTATGATGAACGTTACCTTGGTCAAGGCAAACCAAATCTTTCAACTTATAGATAAATTGAACAAAACCACGTCTGATCCGATTATTCATGCATGCCTTACACTGTGTAGTTTGGAATACGATAACTCAATAGGTAATATCCATGAAGCTATACTTGCTTTTAAGTATGGTTCTTTTAAAGAATCAGCCGAGAGAATAAGTGTTACTACAATACCACCGTTAGACTGTGAGGATTGTTTTACCGAACCACCACCACGCAAGTCTCCGTTGACAGATATCGATGCTTATTTTGTTTCTTTGGCGACCATTGCACAAGAGATTGTATTAACTTTCATGAAGCATATGTCGTAATGATTTTATTGATTTAAAATCTGTAGCTTTTAATATGGTTTTAATTGATTTTTGCACTTTAATCAACATTTTTTTTTCTGTCATTCTGTGCTTAGTATTTTATAATAATTTATTGTAAAAGTGAAATCTATATCTCCTCAAACACAAGGTTCGCATTCATCAATTGTTTTTAGTAGGAAATAAATCTTAATCGCGTTTATTTAATTTAATAATTACTCTTTGTAATAATACCTCATTTATGTTTTTGTATTATTATATTTATTCGGCATGTATTGGATTCACCTTCCATGCTAGCATTGATGATTTAATATATACAAGATTTTTGAAACTAAGAAGAAATTGACAATGCGGCAAATGCTTTGTTGGCCACAACGCGTAACTGGGAAAATTATTATATACACCGGTTCTGGACCCAATGTATAGACCAACATAAAGAAAATATATTTACTATGGCTTGATTAACCTTGGTTGATATATCTGATTTAGTTCATTTTCTTTGTATTGGGGCATACGTGGGTTCCAAACTTGATTCATGTAAGAATTTCTTATGTAACTGCTACGAATGCTCACTTTGATTGGTTGGTATGGCTTGATTAACATTGGTTGATATATCTGATTTAGTTCATTTTTCTTTGTATTGGGGCATACGTGAGTTCCAAACTTGATTCATGTAAGAATTTCCTATGTAACTGCTACAAATGCTCACTTTGATTGGTTGGTACTTATCGCTCAAGATATTATATAAAATATTTTAGTTAGAATTGACAGTAATTATATTGGGAATATTATAAAATTCATTCTCTAAGTTAGAATATTCTGGGTTTTTATCTTTTAGTTGTTCAAAATTATTTTTAGATTAGTTTTTTATTTTATTTTGCTAAAGTGTTGATATGGTACAAGATACATTAGCAAAGTCAGTTATCACATCATCAATAAGTGACGATCATCGGGATCATTTCATATTGATCGATGTTACGTTAACACTCCAACGAAAAAGAAATAAAAATAAAGAAACATTTAAATAGATTAAAATCAAAATTCAACTAATTGAAAAACGAAAACCTAAAATAGATTAACTTGGATTTTTACTTATTTGGTGAATCTAATTAGTTTAATATAAATTGATTAAAAATATCTGATTTAGTTTTGACATTGCGAGACAAAATTTAGAAATGGGTGGAATTTGTGATTATTTAGTTTTTTTTCTTTCTTTTTTTTGGTTTGTTGAGATAAAATAGAATTGAAACACGGCTCTTTATATAATCGTTTTGGCCATTGTTCTAATTGTAAGATCAAATATAGAGCCACTAAAGCAAAATTTTGTCTCGAATGTCAAAACTAAATCATATATCATTCATCAGTTTTTATTAAAATAATTAGATTCATTAAATAAGTAAAATTAGCAAAATTAATGATTTTCTAAGGTTTTTTTAAATACCGCGGATCGCCACTTATTTTATTACGTTAAAATGTGCATGTAGGGGGACTAAACCAAGACCTACACGCACTATAAAACATAAGAAGACAAACACTACAGCCCATAGAGCATCACAATAAACTCAAATATAAAGAATAACGAAAATAGAGGTTAATAACTAACGAATTGTCTGAAAATAAATTATTTTCTATGCTTTCTTCACCGGAAGTTGTAATAATTTTTCCCCTAAGTTGGAGCATGAGCTTCTTGAAACATCTCTTGTTCCATTTTGAAGCCAATCCGCAACTGACAAAATGAAGTTGTCATCAATTTCGACAATCTTTGCCCATGATTTAGAAGGAATATTTTGCTCCATTTTTTAATAACTTGACCCACTAATCAAGATTTTTTATTATTTAAAAAACCAGATTTAATTAAAGAATTGGTGGAACTTGATTTTGATTTCGGATTTAAAGACGCTTAACAAGGGATTGGATCCGATATATCATTTTGATGACAAGGTTGAAGATTTGAAATGTCGGGTTGAGAATCAAAGCCCGACTCGTGGCAACTAAGGGGCTGCCCGAGCGCCCAAGCACAGTTTCCAAGCAATCTAGCATATTATCATCTCCTAATTTAACCTATATCAGGTTTTCGTCTTTTAATTAGTCAAATTTTGATGTTAATACAATAAATGGTTTCTTTTTTACTTTGTTTATTTCTCGAAAGAGTGGTGGACCTTAGCAACTATCCTCTACAAGCCACCCCTCATTACTTCCAAAATTCAAACATTGAATTCTCTTCAATTACTTATCCCACATCCATAATTAAAGAATTCGCAATTACTGCGTCATGGGTTGAGGATGAGGATCCACTTCCGACTTTGAAAAGATCTAATTCATTTCCATATTTTAAAAATCTAAGAATGATAATCCTAGAACAAATTTTTTAACTTCCCCGGGAAGCTTGACATTGCACTCGGGCAGCCGAAATTTGTCTTATATTTTAGATGATAATTTGCTTGGGCACCTCGGCATCAATTCTTCCCTTGGGCAGTCCTTGTTTCTCTCCGGTCATCTCGGGCATCCTAACAAAATTAGATCCTGACATTTTGAAAAACAAAAATCGGTTGAAAAGCATGATGTCGTTTCAGATAAATCAATTCCATCATCAAATTCTGCCTCCAGTTCTTCAAAACCATTAATTAAATCAGGTTTTTTGAATAATAAAAAATCTGGTTTTTCTAAGGGGAAATCAAGTTACTCAAAAGTTGGGCATAAAAACCCATTAAAATATTGGGCGGAAATGGTTTATGATTATGATGATTTGGTTTCCTAGTCTCAGGGCGGCGGCTCGAAAAGGAGTTTGACAATTTCGTCCCAGATGAGTATTTCAGGTATGAAAATGAACTAATAGAAAGACTCAGTGCGGAATATCTAGACAAGCATAGACTTGGGGATTTTAGGACCCAAGTTGTTCAGATGATGAAAATGACGATGTAGTGGTCTCACACTGCCCTTCAGCTACAGTCAACAAAGCATATAATTTAAGAACAAGATTTCAAAAGAAATAGCGTGCTTGGTGATTCGTTTACTTTTTGAGATAATCTGCAGCTCAGTTTGTTACTTATTATCTTAATTTTAGGGTTTTATGCACATACTCATGTCTTACAGTATAGTCCCCCTCTTGTATTGTAAATTTTATTATGAATAAAATAAATGGCATCATGGCACCAAAATTTATAAAAAATAAAAATAAAAAACATTGAACATTGCGACTTGGTTTCGAATGAGTGTAGATATTGTTGATGTGGTACCTGATATTGTTAACATATCTGGTACAATATAAGCACTTAGGTTATAAAAAAACTAACTAAAATTCAAAAAACTACTTTACTGGAGCATGACTAATTTTTGATTAAGTAAAAGATCAAACTCAAATTACTCTCAGTTAGAGAAAGATTTTTATAATAATCCCAATAAAATTACTAACAATTCTACTAAAAATATTGTTATAATATCTCGGCAATAATTACCAACCAATCGATAAAAGATTACGACATATGCTTCATGAAAGTTAACGCAATCTCTTCTGCAGTGGTCGCCAAAGAAACAAAATAAGCACTTATATCTGCCAACGGAGACTTGCGTGGTGGTGGTTCGGTAAAACATTCCTCACATTCTCCCGTTGTTATTGTAGAAAAACCCATTCTCTCGGCTGATTCTTTAAAAGAACCAGACTCAAAAGCAAGTATAGCTTCTTGGATATTTCCTATTGAGTTATCGTAGTCCGAACTACACAGTGTAAGGCATGCATGAATAATTGGATCAGATGTGGTTTTGTTCAATTTACCGATAAGTTGAAAGATTTGGTTTGCCTTGACCAGGGTAACGTTCATCATAATAAGAGCAAGACTTTTTGAGTCGGCATTGAGACTTCTGGGATCGGATTTTAAAGCAGAAACACACAGGTGGTAATCATGTGTTTTCTTGCACACTCGCTCTATCAAAGCAACATTTTTGTTGCTTGACATGTTGCACATAACTTGGGTGGAAAAGAAGAGAATTATGAAAACTTGTGCCACCGAAAGAGAAGACATTTCTCTCTTTACTCGTATATCTTGGACAAATGTGAATGAACACTATATATATATAAATGACAACAAAAAAACCACATCTCGTGGAACTAATATTACAAAGATCTCATAATAGCACAAGATTTTGTCAACCATTTATGATACATAAAATATTGCATCTTAAAAAGGGATTTATATCATTAATTTGAGAAAGATTTAGGATATGGATGCTAAGTAGTTTCTTACTTATATTTTTGCCTTTCAATTATACTCACCACCAAATTATTATCTTCCAATTTGTGCAAGAGATAAGATTGGATGGACAAAGTGATATAATAATCTATATTATATTATTCATTATGAAATCCTGATATAGTTGTTGTTTTTTTCATTATAGCAAGAAAACAAAGTATACGAAAGTAAAAACTTAAACACAAAATTGGATCGAAAATATTAATTACATTTTACAGAAAAATTTGTTATACAAACTATATTTTCTATTGAAATATAGTACCATATACGAATTGAGTGCAAATAATTACATGTATAAGATGTGTAAAAAATTTTAAATAAGTCTTGTATTATGCTTATGCAATGCACTTCAATTGTTTTTTAAAAAAATAGAAATAGTTTTCCGTTTCGACATAATAATGAAAATGATATTTTAATGATATGAAGTAGAGGCCTAAAAACCCATTTTTTGGGCTTTGCAAATATTTTTTTAAATGGAAAATAATAAATCACCTATTAGTATTTAGTAGTGATACATATAAAAAAAATATCTACTGTTACATTTCGATGTCCAAACGCAAATTCAAGAAACAAAGGTCTCTTGCAAGATTATAACAAGTCAGGGTAGTAAGTTATTCCAGTGGATTTAATCCACTTTTCACCATCTACGAAGTTCCTCACAGTAAACTTGGCGGCTTCTGCTCTGGAGTTGATAACATGTGACCATTTGGCCCTCGGTTATCGTATTCGGCATTGTACACTTTGTCCAAACTAACTCCTTCCCACTCCAACCAGCCCCTGGGATCATTTAGCTTATCCAAAAAACTTTGCATTATCACTGTCGTGGAATAGTTGCTCCAAAATGATGGGTATTTATAGAGGGACCATGTGAACAGTCCTTTAATCCTCACCGTCCAAAAATAATGGAATGAACGGTCATAAAGGCGCCTCGGGAAACGAAACGTCGCGCGTGTCACGCCCCGAGACCGGAGCGCATGACACCGACGTTGATTCCAAACATTAATTCAAAATCAACAAGTCTTGTGTACAGGTCTATGATAAAAACCAGTCTATTTATTCCATATAGAATAATAATCGTCTTTACAATTGATATTACAAAATACAATTGTCTCGGATTAAATCAAATATGCGGAAGTGTAAAAAAAATTAATAAATTCTTGAAGGTTCTTCTTGGAGTGAGTGCTATTTTGATTCTGTTGGGACCGTCAATGTTGAAAGTAACTCGCTTAGGGTAAAAGTTTGCTCCAAATTTTGTATTGAAGTCTGAGTCTCAAACACGTAGCATATCCTCGAGGGTTTGAGTTGTCCTTTCAGTCTTGCCATCGTTTTGTGGGTAATATAAATGGTACTAAAAGTCACATGAGTACTTGTCGGTTATTGAAAGCCCTCCCATGGTCGTGATATCAATCGTGAGTCTATATTAGAAATTGTTTAGACTGGCTTCCTACATTTATTAGTTTAAAGTTTCAACCGAGCTCTTACCTAATCGAACCAACATTCATATGTACAAGTATTTCTTCTATCGCTTTCGATACGCGCTCTAATGAAAGTGTCTTAATCTTAGGATGGTGAATGAAAGATTTTCGAGTTTGAACGGATGTTCTTTGCCAAGAATGATCAACATTTTGTGAGCTGAAGCAATTAACAATGTGATGTAATACTCCAAGAATTTGCAAGGGTAACTTACGTTATTCTATGTTACAATCTCATGAAAGAACGAAATGATAATTTCAAGAAAGTGGAAAAGAAAAAGTATGTGGTTTGCATCAACTCAAAGTAATTTTTTGTAATATAATAGTCGAAAAATAATTTTTTTAATATGAAGAAGATCAAGGTCATATCAAACTCAAGCAATCATGGAGTCACGGCAATGAATGAATAAACAATTGATGTATCGAACTTTAATGAAGAACGATAACCACATTATCCAAAGAATATTTTGGTAATTATGAAGCAAGAACATACTATGAAGATCCGAAGTACTAGAAATGATTGAACGATTGTTTCATAAGTAAGATATATTTCAAACGGTCCAAACTATTTAGAATAGACGAGGATATAAGAACAATTTCAGGGTGGATCAATAGTTGATATCAATAATAAATTTGAAGGAAGACGAATGAATTCATTGGTCGAATAAATTTTATCGAATTTTCAAAAGATTTATTGGACTGCGGAAAGTTGGTTTCTAATTTTCTTAATAAATTCTAAGGGACTAGTCTATTCTCATTTGAACCAAAATATTATAAGCTTAAGTACGATGTTACATCACTATATCCAAATTGAGAAATGGATTTCTAATTCCCTTATTAATATTTAGATACTAATCTACTATCTCTCATTTCAACCAAATGATCATACAACTTGAACCCAAAGTATCACAACTTATGCTCAAATTATGAGATGTATCTTAAATTATGTCTCCCAAAATTATAACATGACTTTACTTAGTTCTAAGGATCTCAATAAGAATAAGGAGGACATGTCGTCGACTATTCGAGTTAGCCCGAGTTTTCACTTGAAATTAAGTTTCTTGGAATTGGGTGAAAAATTTCAAAACAATCTCCATGATGAATCTAATAAAGTATGAACTCGAATTTATTGAGTGGTTTGGGAAAAATTCTCGAAGTTAGCCCAAGAATAAAAATTCAAGAACTGGGTGTAATACGAGTGGATTGAGTTCATAGAGATTACAAAGAGGGATATAACTTTTCAAAATAATAATAGGTTTAAAGTTGTTGCATGGGAGCATAACCGAGGAATAACACAATTCGAGAACGCCCGGAGAATAAATTAAAATTTATTAATTAAACTGAGAGGTTCACGACGAAATCCTAAGCAAAGAAATTCATCACTAGAATACCAAAGAAATTCATCACTAGAATACCAAAGAAATAATCCTTATTGTTCTTATCACATCGCATACTACAAAAACTAGTCTATTGATACTCCGTCTCTTAATTCATCTTCAACGTTTTCCACTACTATAGTATTTTTCTCGAGATCTTCTTCTTCCATCAGCAAATTGATCACAGATTGCTTGTAGGCGACTTTATGTGCTAATTCATTCTTCTTGATTAATGGCAAAGGCCTGAACATTAGGTTTGTTCTCCCTTAGCTTGTCTGGAGGGGCGTTGTGGTCTGTTCTAGTCTTCTTTTTGTCTCGCATCTCCTTGTCTTAGAATACTTTAAATTCGGTTACATCATGCTCCATATTTTGGATCAAATTGGTTTGAGCGTGAGTCATCGTAGCCTACGTCGTATTGGGAAAAAGAATGCTACGGTGGACGTCTTCCTTCTTTTGTTACTCCAATTTGTTAGAGGGCTTTTATTAGGGATGATAATTGGATCATTAACCCAAATTTAATTTATTTTTTCCGTTAGAATCAGGGAAAAATCGGAGGTCTAATTTTCGGTTGAATTAAGGTTCATAAGGACGAGAATTTGATCGGCTATCCAACAGTGAACGGATTTTGCAATTCACAGGGGGCTTTTCTCGTCTGATGAATACGGTCATGGTGGTTGGGCGAGGTAGTCCATTGGTGGTTGGCGGTGCGAGATCGGAAAATGGATAGGTTTGGGGTGCGCGACTTCTTCGATGAGGAATTTGGCCGGGAAAACGTTGTCCGAACGACCCGCCGTTTAGTGACGTGGCATCGTCCGGTGGAGGCGATCATGGAGTTAGGTCGACTTTCTGACGAACGGCGCCGGCGGCGCGGCGGTGTTGGTGACGAAGATCCAATCTTTTATTTATTTTCTTTTTTTAAAAAAAATTCCAGATATATTTTTTTAATTTTATTTTCAGATTTTGGATTCCAACTGATTTTCGATTTAATCAGTTGTCTATTAGATCCGGGATTTATAATTCGGTTGATTTATATCAACCAAAAATCTTTTCCCAACGGGATCATGGAACATGGTTTTGCTCTGATACCACTAAAATATCCCGCCCCAAGATCGGAGCGCATGACACGGGCGTTGATTCCAAACATTAATTCAAAATCAACAAGCCTCGTGTACAGATCTATGATAAAAACCAGTCTATTTATTCCATATAGAATAATAATCGTCTTTACAATTGATATTACAAAATACAATTGTCTCGGATTAAATCAAATATGCGGAAGCGTAAATAAAACTAATAAATTCTTGAAGGTTCTTCGTGGATCATCATCTCCAAAATTGTTCTTGTAATTCTCCATCGATCTCTTCTTTTCGTCTTTGTCTGGGAGGGGAGGTAAGTGGTGAGTATTTGGGAAAATACTCAGCAAGTAGGGGCCGATTAAACATAATAAAAACACATATATTTTCATAGCAGAAATCATTTTAAACATTTCTCTATCAAATCCATAGATCTTGGCATATAAACACATTAACACATATCTCCAAATATTCACATATCGACTTATTGGATTCAAGAGGTGGCTCCCGTGGTATAGCACTTTGCTCTTAAGGATCAAGAGGTGGCTCCCATGCATGTGGCACGTCCACATCATGTAGCACTTTGCCCCGCTGAATCAAGTGGTGGCTTATACACACGTATCACTTTGCTCTGCAAGATCCTTCGTTCATGATCATGTCACATTCTTATCGTTTTAAAAACATACTTTTCATAGGGTTGTTCAATCGAGATTTAAAGCATACATAAAAGTTTGAAAACGAAATGAAGTTGTAGCAAAAACCCACTTACAGTTGGATGTACGACGTGAATGATAAATTCCGGGTTGCGAAATAGCACAAGAGTTCTTCCTCCTTGCCTTGAGATAATTCGAAAATCTGAATGTGTGTAGTGTGTGAGTTTTGAATTTCTTGGTAGTGAAAAGGATAGCCTTCTTCTTCTCCTCTTTGGTATGATTTATAATGAATTAAAATGGTAGGTGGTTAATTTAGGCTAGTGAAAGAATTATGGGTTTAAATCCCATGACACTTGTTTTTCAATCCCCCAACTCAAGTCTCTCATTTTGGATGATAATAATTGGTAATTAAAAGTTAATAATGTTAATTGGGTGATAAAGTGGGGCATAATTTGAGGTTTTTATAGCGCGGCATTTGAAATTTTTAGGCGGCAAAAAAGGGCGGCAAAAAAATCTCGAGCAGGTTAAGGTTGGGATTTTACCCGAAGACAATAAAACAAGACTTCAAAAGTCTCGTCTTGCTTTACTTTAGGGGGTGAGGTGATGTCATATGATATATTGGCTTCCTCGGGTAAAATCCCCCCAAGAACCGAACAAGCCATATACCGTTTGACGATTGTAAGTTGTGTCTCAAAAGTCCTGTAATCAACAAAGTGTGATAGTGAAATTTATAATGAACTAGGTCCCATGGTTTTTCTCTCAATTTGAGGGTTTTCCACGTAAAAATCTTTTTTTTGGTGTGTTCATCTTTATTTTTCGATAACACTTCATTCTACCAAATACCTAAAATAACGGTTCACATCAGGTGGAATTTGTGATTATTTAGTTTTTTTTTTGGTTTGTTGAGCTTAAATGGAATTCAAACCCGGCTCTTTATATAATTGTTTTGGCCATTATTTAAGATCAAATATAGAGCCACTAAAGCAAAATTTTGTCTCGATTGTCAAAACTTAATCATATATTATTCATCAGTTTTTATTAAAATAATTAGATTCATTAAATAAGTAAAACTAGAAAATTAGCAAAATTAATCATCTTCTAAGTGTTTTTAAAATACCGGTGGATCGCCACTTATTTTATTACGTTAAAATGTGCATGTAGGGGACTAAACTAAGACCTACATGCACTATAAAACATAAGAAGTCCTTAAACAAACACTACGGCCCATAGAGCATCACAATAAACTCAAATATAACGAATAACGAAAATAGAGGTTAATAATTAACGAATTGTCTGAAAATAAGTTATTTTCTATGCTTTCTTCACCGGAAGTTGTAATAATTTTTCCACTAAGTTGGAGCATGAGCTTCTTGAAACATCTCTTGTTCCATCAACTCCGCATCATAAAAAAATTCTTCATCAGAGACATAATTTTCATACTCGTTTTGAAGCCAATCCACAACTGGCAAAATGAAGTTGTCATCAATTTCGACAATCTTTGCCCATGATTTAGAAGGGATATTTTGCTCCATTTTTTAATAACTTGACCCACCAATCCAGATTTCGGGTTGAGAAATCAAAGCCCGACTCGTGGCAACTAAGGGGCTGCCCGAGCGCCCGAGCACAGTTTCGAAGCAACCTAGCATTTTATCATCTTCTAAGTTACCTATATCAGGTTTTGGTCTTTTAATTAGTCAAATTTTGATGTTAATACAATAAATGGTTTCTTTTTACTTTGTTTATTTCTCGAAGGAGTGGTGGACCTTAGCAACTATCCTCTACAAGCCACCCCTCATTATTTCCAAAATTCAAACATTGAATTCTCTTCAATTACTTATCCCACATCCATAATTAAAGAATTCACAATTACTTCATCATGGGTTGAGGATGAGGATCCACTTCCGACTTTGAAAAGATTTAATTCATTTCCATATTTTAAAAATCTAAGAATGATAATCCCTAGAACAAATTTTTTAACTTCCCCGGGAAGCTTGACATTGCACTCGGGCAGCCGAAATTTGTCTTATATTTTAGATGATAATTTGCTTGGGCACCTCGGCATCAATTCTTCCCTTGGGCAGTCCTTGTTTCTCTCCGGTCATCTCGGGCATCCTAACAAAATTAGATCCTGACATTTTGAAAAACAAAAATCAGTTGAAAAGCATGATCTCGTTTCAGATAAATCAATTCCATCATCAAATTCTGCCTCCAGTTCTTCAAAACCATTAATTAAATCAGGTTTCCGGCACTGTAACGCAAAATTGCAGTATTGCGGGGACGCCTGATTTGATGAAGGAGATGAACTTGAAGGCTTTTTTTGGTAGACCTTGGAGAAACTATTCCACGACAGTGATATTGCAAAGTTTTTTGGACAAGCTAATCGATCCCAGGGGCTGGTTGGAGTGGGAAGGAGTTAGTTTGGACAAAGTGTACAATGCCGAATACGATAACCGAGGGCCAAATGGTCACATGTTATCAACTCCAGAGCAGAAGCCGCCAAGTTTACTGTGAGGAACTTCGTAGATGGTGAAAAGTGGATTAAATCCACTGAAATACCATACTACCCTGACTTGTTATAATGTTGTAAGAGACCTTTGTTTCCTGAATGTATAAGAGCAGCATATCATCAACATATAAGAGCAGATAGATAAATGTGTCATCTTGGAGTTTCTTCAGGTAGACACAATGATCAAAATGGATGCGTGTGTACCTCTGTTTCTTCATAAAACCGTCAAGTTGTTTGTACCATTGTCTCGGTGACTGCTTGAGACCATAGAGTGACTTGTCGAGCTTACAAGCACAATTTTCATGACCAGGAACTCGTTTTGATGTCAAGCTGGGCTAGCTCGAGGTCAACTGTACTACCGAAGCTGATAAGAGTCGAATAGACGAATGCTTTACAACATGTGAGAAAACTTCATCATAGTGTATTCCTTCCTTCTGTGTGTAGCATTTTGCTACTAGTCTAGCTTTGTATCTGATACTGTCTTGGCCTGATGCACATTTTTTCTTTGCAAAGACCCATTTACATCCATTATTTTCTTTCCTTTAGGAATTGGAACCAACTTCCAAGTTTTATTCTGATAAAGTGATTTGATTTCTCCATCCATCGCCGTCTTTCACATGGCATTTTCTGTACTATACTTGGTTTTTTTTAGTTGTACGGGATACCATCTTGATCAATTGGACGAGCAAAAGCTACCATATCAGTAAATCGAGCAGGTTTCCGGATAATTCTCTTTGGTTTACTGGTAGCAATAGAATCAGGTACTGATGCTGAATCTTGTACCTGCATTTGAACAGAGTCATCAATCTGGTCGTCATAGTCTTCTTCATGATGATCATCAATTTGAACAGGTTGGTCTAGAGTTGTGGGAATCTTGAACTCCACCTGCAACTGAGAACTCGGGTCTTGGTTCTCTATCTCTGACTCTTTCTGTTTCAGCATTACGGATTCATCAAAGGTAACGTCTCGCTCAAGACAATCTTCTTTGACTCACGATTTCATAGACGGAATGACTTAACTCCTTCATTAAAGCCCATGAAAATAGCTTTCTCTGTTCTAGGTTCAAACTTTGATTTTCTGACGTGAAAGTATGTGGGATACCTAAATATATACAGAGAATCTTAATCAGAAACGGGTCGTCCAGACCATACCTCCTTCGTAGTTTTTTCGTCTAGTGCAGATGCTGGTAGCCTGTTGATGATATAAGAGGCATGCAACAAGGCTTCATCCCAGAATGCCTTACTCAGTCCAGATTGGGATATCATGCATCGGACTTTATCAATCAGAGTATGATTCATCCGTTCTGCTACACCATTTTGTTGTGGCGTGCCTGGTACGGTGAAATGTCTGACTATCCTTTCTTTCTGGCAGGTTTTCTGAAATGGGTCTGACTTGTATTCTCCACCATTATCAGATCGGAGCCTCTTTATCTTTCTTCTGATCGGGGTTTCAATCATCTTTTTCCAATTGAGGAAGATGTCTAGAACTTCATCCTTATGCTTCAAAGCATACACCCAGACATATCTCGAGAAATCGTCTATAAATGCAACGAACCAACATTTACCTCCAATGAAGCGTTCTAAGAAGGTCCCCAGACATCGGTCTGCACATAGTCTAATATCCCTTTGGGACGATGGATAGTGGTACCAAACTTGACATGTGTCTGTTTGCCCAAGAAACAATGCTCATAGAAGTGGAGTTTCACACTTTTGGCACCTTTCAGAACACCTCGATTTACTAAGTTGTGCAGAGCCTTCTCACCGGCATGTCCTAAGCTCATGTGCCAGAGACGTGAGGTATCAGGTGAATCATCTACAGTGCTAGTGGAAACTGCAGCTCTCCCAAAGACTGTGTGACCATCCAGAAAATATAGATTTCTTTGTCGAGTACCTTTCATCACTAAGAGTGCACCTCGTACAACTTTCAGAATTCCGCCCTCCCTGGTTATTTTGTATCCATTTGACTTGAGGACTCCAAGTGAGATCGGATTCTTCTTCAGATCAGGAACATATCTCACCTCTGTAAAATGTTTGATCGTACCGTCGTGCATCTTCATGCGGACTGTACCAATGTCTTTTGTCTGACAGGCATTATAGTTGCCCATGAGGACAACTCCACCATCGATATCTTCGAAGTCTGAGAACCACTGTGGGCACATATGATAAGAACATCCAGAATCCAAAATCCATCTATCACATGAATTGAATGAAGATGATGAGACCGAGAATTATGAGTCATCTTCACTTTTAGAATTTCTTTGTGCCACATTAGTATTTGATTTTGCCTTGTTTGGACAATCCTTCTTCCAGTGTCTTTTCTGATAACAATGTGCACATTCATCCTTTGCAGGACGTCTTCGTGTTGATTCTCTTCTGGACTTCGATCTGGACATGCCTCGTCCTTTGACAGATTGTCTGTTGTTATTTCTCCCCTTGGATACCATCAATGTTTATGTAGTATCTCTATGATCATGATGGTCTTTCCTCCGATCATGACGTGCCATTATTAACCTTACTCTCCTGGCATTTCCCTTCACACAGTCCTCAAAGAAATTTACCTGTGAGAGAGCGGTGTTTCCGAGAAGGCCTTGGTTTTTGTAGTTCACTAAGTCCTCTTTCACTTATGTGACAAAGCCTTAAATGCCAAAGCATTGAGTCAGCTAATTTTTGTTCTGATATCGCCATAGATCCTGATTTGGTTTTACCTGCAAGTAAATAGAAACCATTAGTCCCAATCCCTTTCATTATTATCAAGGATCCTTTGGCCACACTTTGTTATCTCAAAATTTTCCAAATCCATAGATATCGAGCCTTCTACGAGGGGTCCTTAGGCGCCGATTGTCTATGAATTGTTGGAAATTTTTTAATGGATTCTTTATTCATCCTTGACGATTTAACTTTGCATTATTTTGCTTGATCTCGGATATAATTTTGCTCAAGTAATGAACGACCATGACCATTCTATATATCTACATACATGCATGGGGTAATTTTTGATAAAATGGCGTACTAAAATTCGAGTTGGATGCGCTTGAGTCTAAACCAACTCCAGAAGCAAATAGCTACAGGATGAACAAGCCCATTGGGCTAACCTTTGAGGAAGTGGAATGCTATGTCCCATAGACCCATCTCAGATATAAAAAAAAAAAAAATTCGGGCCGGTACCATTAGCTAAAGGATTTTTCGGTATAGTCACCAAAAAAATTTCTTTTAACTAAGTCCATTTTTAATACAATGACCAAACTAACCCCATTTATCAAAACACTCTGCACCACATGAGTAAATTTTTACATGCATCGAGTGGGTAAATTTACATACACCGCATGGGTAAATTTTTACATGCATCGCATGAGTAAATTTTTATATGTACCGCATAAGTAAATTTACATGCACCGCATGAGTAAATTTTTACATGCACCGCATGAGTAATTTTACATGCACCGCATGCGTAATTTTTACATGCAACGCATGAGTTACATGGAACGCATGAGTTACATGCACCGCATGAGTATTTTTTACATGTATTGCATGAGCCAATTTTTACATGTATCGCTAGATAGAAGTGATGCACTTAAAATACCATCTCTATTTTATTAAAATTTTGCATGCACCGCATGAGCCAATAATTTACATGCACCGATGTGTAGCGGTGCATGTAATTTACATGAATTACATGCACCGCTAGACACAAACAGTGCACTAAAATACCACATCTGTTTCATTTATCTATACAATCTCTGTATCTTTTACATTCTCCATCTGTTATACCACCACCACTGTAATATTTTTATATTTACGCCTCGTATGTAAATCTTCTCGCAATCTCCTATTTCTCTAGAATTAAATCACAATTTTGTTCGTCTTTTAACATTTTCTGGTTCATTTTCTTGAATCTATATTGAAAAAATTTCTAGAACTCTGGAAATCGATCTTCAGTATGCTAAGGGTCTGAACAATGTCAACCTTATCAACAAGCTGGATGTTTATGTCGTCGTTTCAATCTCCGGCGGTGATAAGAAATCCAAGAAGAAGACCAAATCGCTGGTGGACCACGACGGCGACGCCAAGCCCACGTGGAATTTTCCGATGAAGTTCAAGTGGAGGAGGCCGCGCTGCAGCAAAACTGTCTCACACTTGATTTCAAGCTTGTTTTCTTATCCATATTCTACCCATTTTCAGCAGAAAACGCACATAAATTGATGTGTTAGACGGCAGAGTTCGCCGCTGCAATTGCCGACAGAAGAGATTCAGTAAAAAGAATGGTAAATTAGTCATGAAAATGGACCAATTAAATTATGGTTTGATAAAATGGACTTACTTGAAATAAATTTTCTAAAAGATGTATTTAGTTGAAAGAAGATCTTTTTGGGAGACTTAGTTGAAAGAAGTTTTGGAAAATTGTACGTTTATGTAATTTCCTCATAAAAAAGCCCCAATTTTTTTTTTAAAATGCTATATAATAATCGAATAATTTATTAGAAATTATTTAAACAAATCACTATTATTCACATTATCTCTTGATTCTAATCATATAATACATTATAGATAATTTAAGCAATTTGTTTAAAAGCATGTACTTTGCGTCAAAAAAGAGATCGCCCACCTAAACTTGCTCTTTCGTACTTTATAAACAACAATTGAGCATATCAATATAATTTATTAATTTTAGAGGTTACAAAATTACAATTTGTATCTTCTCATATATTTCTTGCATACAAGTATTTTGGTCAAAATATTTTTAATCGAAATGAACTCATTTAGATTGCAAATTTGATATTCATAATCTGATACAATCGATGCTTTAGTGTACACAAGATTTATAACATTATGTAAGACCCTACATTACAAGACAAAGTGTGAAGCCCCGGAAATTTGCCTAATCATTTGTCTTTCCAAATCATGAGAGTCATTCATTGACTTGCTAAAGTCATAACACTAGTCATTCAAGGTCATGCAATTGTATCACTCAATCATGCCACCATTTAATCTCATTCAACCCTATCAAATGCTATCATTCAATCTCATTAATGACATTTTGTACCTTGCTCAAATTGTGTCATTAAAGGGCAAAAGTTTTGGTATTGATCAACTATTTTTCCTACAATAAACACCCAAAATCATTTATTCATTTTGTCTCATTTAATTAACTCATTCAAATGCCTTGCCCAAATCATGGTATCCATTTAGTTGCATGATCAAATTTGACATTAGCCATTTTATTAGCCTTTGATAGCACCCATTTATTACCTTGATGTCACCAAATCATTAGTTGGCTCAAATCATGTCACTAATGGCCTAAACCCATTCTTTTTCCTTTTCAATCATGACATTGATGATTATTCAATTGTAATGGCCAAAGTTTAGGAACCTTACAAAATCATGTTATCATTACATTGCAAGCATCATGACATTAGACATGCCAATGTTTAGGAATCTCCATTATTCATCATACTTAAAAATCACCTAACTCAATCCCATTTATTTGCCTATCAATCACATTAACATCATACATCCATCCAATTATTATTTAGCTCCAATCTTGTGATTAGAATGCTAAAGAAATGGATATACAATTAATATCATCCATTTAAAATATTACCTTTTGACCTACCTTGAATCTTGACATTATGAGCCAAATTGGTGGATCTACATTGGACCTAAGTCACATAATCCTCCTACCCCCCTCCACGCACTTGCGCTCCGACCGCGAACTGGCGAACTCGGTGCGCGTGCGGCGCATTAAGGCGACTTAAGAATTTCTAGTTCGCGCTTTAAGAATTTCTAGTTCGCGCACTAAGAATTTATAATTCGCGCACTAAGATTTCCTAATTCGCGCACTAAGATTTTCTAATTCGCGCATTAAGATTTACTAAGTCGCGCACTAAGTTACTAAGTCTTGTTAATCCTCCTTAATTCTCCGATTTTTTTTTTTTGTAATTATAAAAAAAATTCTTTGATTTTGGGTTTAGATGAATTTTTATGGTTTCTAGGTATTTCGGGTTGGTAAGAAAATTATATTATATGGTAAATAGATAGATAATGAATCATGAAAAGACATAACAACATATGAAAGATTAAAATATGTGACAAAAGAAAGTACGATAAATTTGTGATTTTATAACATTTTTGCGGAGTAAATAATAATAAATTTGATATCTTAGTTTTTTGCATGAAAACTAATAGAATGAACTTTATAAATAAAACTTTTATTTTTATTGAGTTAATTGAAATGTTTATATTAGTCATTTCATAAAGTAATAATATAAGTCTCCGGAAATAATATGAGTCATTTTTAATAAATTCATACTATTACCAAGCATGTTGGAATAAATATGAACAATTTGGTTTCATTTTCAAATTCGCTATTTTATATCTTAAAATAAAACAAAACTTTAATACTTCATTTCTATTTCTACAATATATTTTTCGGAGAATTCTTACTAGACGAACGATCAAATACAAGATTCAAATTACGTTGTATCACTTGCTATAACATTTTTGCAAAGCTGTAAATGTTAGACTCTTCAATAAAATCTAATTTTAATATTTTTTAAGAATGGTAAAGCTGCAAACATCAAAGTTGTTAAGAACTTCATTTTGTAAATTTGTAAATAATATAATAATGATGTGAGTATGTTAAATATGATGTATATTATGTATGTTTAACTTCATTTTATCAGAGTGTATGTATATATATATATTTATTTATTAATTTTTAATAGGCGCATTAAGGCGCACCCGCACTCAATTTTTTTGCAAATTGAAGCACTCACGCATCCGCATCCGCATCCGCATCCGCTCCCGCATCGGACTTATGTGACTTAGCATTGGACCATCACTCCTCACTTTAAAACCACAATAAACCATGCCAAGAAAAGATTACTCTACACTCTCCAATTTTCAAAAATTCACCTACTCACACACACAAGAATTCGAAAGCTTCAAGGTAGATAGGAGGAGTTTCTCACCACTTTCTCAACCCGGATCTCGCTTCGGTTATCCATCATTGTAAGTGGGTTTTTGCTACAACTTCATTTCGTTTTCAAAATATTATTTATGATTTAAACTCTCGATTGAACAACCCTATGAAAAGTATGTTTTTAAATCTAAACAAGTATGTGACATGATCATGAATGAAGGACCTTGCGGAGCAACGTGCTACGTGTGTATGAGGCACCACTTGATTCGGCGGGGCAAAGTGCTACATGATGTGGGCGTGCCACATGCATGGGAGCCACCTCTTGATCCTTAAGAGCAAAGTGCTATACCACGGGAGCCACCTCTTGATCCTTAAGAGCAAAGTGATAAAGAATTGTTTAAAATGATTTCTGCTATGAAAATATATGTGTTTTTACTATGTTCAATCGACCCCTACTTGCTGAGTATTTTTCCAAATACTCACCCCTTACCTCCCCTCCCAGACAAGGACGAAAAGTAGAGATCGAGGAAGAATTACAAGAACAATTTTGGAGATGATGATCCACGAAGAACCTTCAAGAATTTATTAGTTTTATTTACGCTTCCGCATATTTGATTTAATCCGAGACAATTGTATTTTGTAATATCAATTTTAAAAGACGATTATTATTCTCTATGGAATAAATAGACTGGTTTTTATCATAGATCTGTACACGAGGCTTGTTGATTTTGAATTAATGTTTAGAATCAACGCCGGTGTTATCGACCCCAGTTTCAAGGCGTGACATTTTAGTGGTATCAGAGCAAAACCAGGTTCCATGATCCTGCTGGGAAAAGATTTTTGGTTGATATAAATCAACCGAATTATAAATCCCGGATCTAATAGACCAACTGAGTGAATCAAAAACAAGTTGGGAATCATGAATTAACAATCTGAAATTCAAAAAAAAAATAAAAAAATCAAAAATCGAAAATACAAGTTTCAAAATTCGAAACCCTAAATCTATGGTTATCACGCCGCCGCCACGCCACCACCGGAGAAAGAACGACCGACCAACGACAGGGAGCGCCTCCACGGGACGACCTCACATCCAAAGTATCAACTCCAATGGACGACGTTTTCCCGATCAATTCGCGACCTAACCCAAAAATCGTTCGAAAACCCCTACTTTCCGAAATCGCCTCCTTCGGCCATGTAATCGGGCAAGCGACCCATCACCGTGAACGAAATTACTTGTAGAACAAAAGCCCTAAACTAATTTTGAGTTTCAGTCAACAATTACAGATCGCATTTCATGCCAAGAACCCTAAAATTTCGAAAAAATCCCAAATTCGTTTTCCATTAATCCGAACATAGAAATTGAATTAATTCTAGGTAAATGTTACACATGATGTATATATCAAAAGCCCTATGTTTTTACCTCCCCTCCCAGACAAGGACGAAAAGTAGAGAGCGAGGAAGAATTACAAGAACAATTTTGGAGATGATGATCCACGAAGAACCTTCAAGAATTTATTAGTTTTATTTACGCTTCCGCATATTTGATTTAATCCGAGACAATTGTATTTGTAATATCAATTGTAAAAGACGATTATTATTCTCTATGGAATAAATAGACTGGTTTTTATCATAGATCTGTACACGAGGCTTGTTGATTTTGAATTAATGTTTGGAATCAACGTCAGTGTTATCGACCCCAGTTTCAGGGCGTGACACAAAAGAAACATATTCATTTATTAGGAGAAGAAAATTCTTGATAATTGTCTGAAAACGTGGAAAATCAATTTATACTGTTAATATTAAAAATAAAAAAAACATCGAAGTAATGAAAATTACATTGAATGAATAAAAAATTATGCGTCATTGCTTACGAAAAGAAGTTAATAAAATATTGCAAAGAATGCACAAATTCCTCTATAAATTACTGAACTATTCTAAACAATAAAATCATAATATATCACAGTCGAACACTTCAGTAATAAAGGAGTTTTGAAGCTATTCTACCACCAAAACTATCAGTCACGTTTATGAATCATCCAAATTAATATTTAAGTTGGTTTTTGTTATATTATTCTTTCGTTTTCAAAACATACGTACGCTTGAAAAATTCAATCGAATATGTAAATTATTTTAAAATTATGATGTCATGAAAATATGAACTACCGGGAGATAAGTGCTATGCTGAGCAACGTGCTACGTGCGCTTGTGAGCCACCTCTTGAACCTGCGGGGCAAAGTGCTACACGTACGGGTGCCATCTCTTGAATCCGTAGGAGCCACATCTTTTATCCTTGTATTCTGTGAATCGGTTCAATCTGATTAGTAAATGATGTTCTGATATGATGTATTCTGTTTGGCTCATAGGAGCGAAATTCTGTTAAATTAAATGTATTTGTTCATAATCACTTTAAGTTTTGATATCTTTTGTGAAATTTGCATATATAAGTATGTGTTTTTGACATATTCGATTGACTCCTGCTTGCTGAGTATTTTCCCAAATGCTCACCCCTTACATCATCTCCCCAGATAAGAATGAAAAGAAATAGTAAACGAGGAACAACATAACTTTTGGTGTTGGTGTCTGCAGTAAAGATTTCAAGATTTTACGTAATTAAGCTTTCGCTAAACTCTGGTAAGATTTAAGTTATGATTTGATTTCAGTTGTAAGGACAATTATATTTATGGAATAAAGACTGGTTATCTTTTAATTTGTGTACTACGAGACTTGTTGTTTTCGCATTTTATATTTGAATTCAACGTCAGTATCATGTGCTCGGGTTTCGGGCCATGGCACGTTAAGTCTTAGTCAATTTGTATGCTTAAAGATGGAATCATACGTATCTATTTTATTAACTTTGACCCTCTAAAAGCCAAGTTTTTAAAAAGTACTTTTTTAAAAAAATGATTTTATTTAAAAATGTTGTGTTTTTTAGCATAAAGAAATATTATATTAATGAACATAGTGGTACAAAATATACAACTACCAATCGTAGCTAATTAAAGGAACACTCCTAGAAAATGCTAACAAAGAGGTCGACAAGGAGAAAATTGCACAATATGATTACAAAGATATGACCAAGACAGAGCAAGGGCCACCATAGCAAAACCGAGTCCTCTCAAACCATGTCCCCAAAGAAAGTCAAAGATGTGAACTGCCTTCCAATAATTGTAGATACACATACAGAGACGAAAATGATAAATCACAAAAACCGTGCAAGCTTCAATCCCAAGTCCCAAACAAAAACATGACCATCAAGAACTCCAGAGGATGGCTCACGAAATCGGATAACCCCGCAGTCAGGATCAATCCAGTATCCATAAGTGAAGTAGATCTGGTAAACCACCCACAACACATCAAAATTGCATGTTTAAAAAAATCAAAACCCGATAAATGTAACCACAACCAGGAAAACAAACACGGTACACAACAATAAACATTACCAAACCCCAAAAACAACACATATATTCAAGACGACAGAGCGATACACAAGGTAGAAACCAATAAAATAGGCAAAGATAAGCAAGGGTCACAGAATGGGAGCTATTGCATATAGGTATGCACACGCAAAAGAATGCCCAGATTGCTCCCACGATCCAGGCACTTGAAGAAGAAGAGTCATGGCGAGAGGCGGTTGTCGTGCAACCACCACCAAAAAAATCAGCAAAAAAAGGTCAAACATACCAAAGGCTGGGAATCCACCAACACCGACGTCACCCCCACCTAGACCCACCCTCTCATCCATAGTCGCCAGCACACTGCCCACCACCCCAAGCGACCACAACAACCCCACCCCGTCCCCCAAATCTGAAGCCCCTATCCCCAAACCCGCCCGTAATGCCGGCTGCCTTGTCAAATCCACTACCACCAAAATCACCGCCCACTAAACCAACCCCATAACCAATAGATCCCCTGAATTGACCATCGCCACCGGCCTTACAAAGACAACAAGATAAACCACGAAAATCACCACCAAACCTCAGAAATAACATATCTTGTGTTTTTATCCTCTAAGTCGTTACAATGGAGTTTTAGTGCTGAAAAATTGCTATTTTTTTTGGTTTTTACTCATATTTTCCCAGAGTAATGACATGATGATAGAAATTGCTGATGTGATGCCACATCAGTACTCCAGCGAAATATAACTCAAAATTCAAAAAAAAAAATGCTACTACATTAAGAATCAATTTAACTATTTGAAAGATCAAAACCGAGAACATAACAAGTTTGAGTAGTAAATTGGTTATTTTCATTTTTAGAAAAATATTTGATAAGGCCAAAACATGGGTTTGTACGCCTCTATTTAATTATTAAAAAATCATTTATTTTATTATTATGCCGAAACGGGACACTGTTTCTATCGTTTGAAAAAAATAAATTGCATTTCATAAGTCATAACACTCAATGCTTACAGTTCAATAGAAAATATAATTTTGTGTATAACAAACTGTGTAAAATATAATTAATATTTTCGATCAATTTTGTGTTAAAGTTTTAGTTTTGTATACTTTGTTTTCTATTAAACTTAACTAGGTGTGTGATGATAAAGAGATATACAGTGAAACAAAAATTGACGTGATTTAATGATAAAGAGAAAAAAAAACATAATTATTATCAGGATTTCTTAATGAATAATAGAGTTAGTTTGTAAATAAGCATTTTACCCCATCATAGCATATGTGGAGAAGGTGTTTTATACTTATTCATAAACTATAGAGGGCAAACTGCCTATTTGAAATCCATAGAGGGGTAGACTTCAAACCATAGAGGCGATATCGATCAATCTAGAAAATCATATGGGGACATTGGCAATAACCCTGAATAATATACTGTAGATTATTATGTTGGTTTCCATCCCCCCGCGTATATCCAAATGTAGCGGAAAATAAAAATAAACAGATCTGACCCGGGTACAGACAATCTCACCAGATTCATATATTAAAACATGCAAATATTCAAATATAAATGCACGAAAAAGATATTATCGTTCACTGACCCTCAAGTCCAATCAACCTGACCAGATCTACAAGCTCAGCATCAGTGCTAGTTTGGTGTTAGCGTTTCTATGAGAGTGAATGAAATAGTGTGAACTTCCTTAACCCTAGAGAATGAACATATATTTATAGTTGAAATGAATCAGCTAATAGGCTAGGGTCCATAAAATCCATCGGGACGTTTGGCTTGCTGGGCATTTTATACCACTTTGCCCATCCAATCTTATCTCTTGCACAAGTTGGAAGATAATAATTTGGTAGTGTGTATAATTGAAAGGAAAAAGAAAATAATTAGGAAAATATTTCGCACCAAATCCTAAATCTTGCTCAAATTAATGATATCGATTCCTTTTAAGATGCAATATTTTATGTATCATAAATGGTTGACAAAATCTTATGCTATTATGAGATCTTTGCGATATTAATTACACGAGATATGGAGTTTTTGTTGTGTCCTCTTGCATATATATATATATACTTCCATTCACATTCGTCCAATATATATGAGTAAAGAGAGAAATGTCTTCTCGTCCGGTCGCACAAGTTTTCATAATTCTCTTCTTTTCCACCCAAGTTATGTGCAGCTTGTCAAGCAACAAAAACGTTGCTTTGATACAACAATTGTGCAAGAAAACACATGATTACAATTTGTGTGTTTCTGTTTTCAAATCCGATCCCCGTAGTCTCAATGCCGACTCGAAAAATCTTGCTCTTATTATGATGAACGTTACCTTGGTCAAGGCAAACCAAATCTTTCAACTTATAGATAAACTGAACAAAACCACGTCTGATCCGATTATTCATGCATGCCTTACACTGTGTAGTTTGGAATACGATAACTCAATAGGTAATATCCATGAAGCTATACTTGCTTTTAAGTCTGGTTCTTTTAAGGAATCAGCCAAGAGAATAAGTGTTACTACAATACCACCGTTAGACTGTGAGGAATGTTTCACCGAACCACCACCACGCAAGTCTCCGTTGACAGATATCGATGCTTATTTTGTTTCTTTGGCGACCACTGCACAAGAGATTGTATTGACTTTCAAGAAGCATATGTCGTAATGATTTTATAGATTAAAATCTGTAGCTTTTAATATGGTTTTAATTGATTTTTGCACTTTAATCAACTTTTTTTTTTTTTGTTTGTCATTCTGTGCTTAGTATTTTATAATAATTGATTGAAAAAGTGAAATCTATATCTCCTCAAACACAAGGTTCGCATTCATCAATTGTTTTTAGTAGGAAAATAAATCGTAATCGCGTTTATTTAATTTAATAATTACTCTTTGTAATAATACCTCATTTATGTTTTTTTTTGTATTATTATATTTATTCGGCATGTATTGGATTCACCTTCCATGCTAGCATTGATGATTTAATATACACAAGATTTTTGAAACTAAGAAGAAATTGACAATGCGACAAATGCTTTGTTGGCCACAGCACATAACTGGGAAAATTCTTATATAAACGGTTATGGGCCTAATGTATAGACCAACATAAAGAAAATATGTTTATTATGGTTTGATTAACCTTTGATATATCGATTTAGTTTATTTTCTTTGTATTCGGACATATGTGGATTCCAAACTCGATACATGTAACAATTTCTTATGTAACTGCTATGCTCACTATGATTGGTTGGTACTTATTGCCGAAGATATTATATAAAATATTTTAGTTAGAATTGACAGTAATTATATTGGGAATATTATAAAATTCATTCTCTAAGTTAGAATATTCTGGGTTTTTATCTTTTAGTTGTTCAAAATTATTTTTAGATTAATTTCTTTTTTATTTTGCTAAAGTGTTGATATGGTACAAGATATATTAGCAAAGTCAGTTATCGCATCATCAATAATTGACGCTCATCCAAGACTATGTCGTATTGATCGATGTTATGTTAGCACTTTGATGAGAAAGAAATAAAAGTAAAGAACCATTTAAATATATTAAAATCAAAATTCAACTAATTGAAAGAACAAAACCTAAAATAGATTAACTTAGATTTTTACTTATTTGGAGAATCTAATTAGTTTAATATAAATTGATGAATAATATCTGATTTAGTTTTGACATTGAGAGACAAAATTTAGAAATGGGTGGAATTTGTGATTATTTAGTTTTTTTTTTTTTTTTTGGTTTGATGTTAATACAATAAATGGTTTATTTTTTACTTTGTTTATTTCTCGAAGGAGTGGTGGACCTTAGCAACTATCCTCTACATTGAATTTTCTTCAATTACTTATCCCACATCCATAATTAAAGAATTCACAATTACTTCGTCATGGGTTGAGGATGAGGATCCACTTCCGACTTTGAAAAGATCTAATTCATTTCCATATTTTAAAAATGTAAGAATGATAATCCTAGAAAAAAAGATTTAACTTTCCCGGGAAGCTTGACATTGCACTCGGGCAACCGAAATTTGTCTTATATTTTAGATGATAATTTGCTTGGATGCTAATGTGTTGGGCACCTCGGCATCAATTCTTCCCTTGGGCAGTCCTTGTTTCTCTCCGGTCATCTCGGGCATCCTAACAAAATTAGATCCTGACATTTTGAAAAACAAAAATCGGTTGAAAAGCATGATGTCGTTTCAGATAAATCAATTCCATCATCAAATTCTGCCTCCAGTTCTTCAAAACCATTAATTAAATCAGGTTTCCGGCACTGTAACGCAAAATTGCAGTATTGCGGGGACGCCTGATTTAATGAAGGAGTTGAACTTGAAAGGCTTTTTTTGGTAGACCTTGGAGAAACTATTCCACGACAGTGATATTGCAAAGTTTTTTGGACAAGCTAATCGATCCCAGGGGCTGGTTGGAGTGGGAAGGAGTTAGTTCGGACAAAGTGTACAATGCCGAATACGATAACCGAGGGCCAAATGGTCACATGTTATCAACTCCAGAGCAGAAGCCGCCAAGTTTACTGTGAGGAACTTCGTAGATGGTGAAAAGTGGATTAAATCCACTGGAATACCATACTACCCTGACTTGTTATAATGTTGCAAGAGACCTTTGTTTCCTGAATGTATAACAAGTCAGGTAGTAAGGTATTCCAGTGGATTTAATCCACTTTTCACCATCTACGAAGTTCCTCACAGTAAACTTGGCGGCTTCTGCTCTGGAGTTGATAACATGTGACCATTTGGCCCTCGGTTATCGTATTCGGCATTGTACACTTTGTCCAAACTAACTCCTTCCCACTCCAACCAGCCCCTTGGATCGATTAGCTTATCCAAAAAACTTTGCATTATCACTGTCGTGGAAGAGTTTCTCCAAGTTCTACCCAAAAGAGCATTCACGTTCAACTCCTTCATCAAATCAGGCGTCCCCGCAATCCTGCAATTTTGCATTACAGTGCCGGAAACCGGATTTGGCTACTCTTTGCTTTGTGCTGTAATGGTGTTCGATTGCCCTGCTAGTGGTTTCCTTCCATAAATGTTGCAATTTTGGAAGACAACCTTTGCCGCACCATATATAAAATCTACGGTGCCGTAGACTTCGCAGTCCCGGTAAAACTGGGTATTTGCTTTAGGATTTAGAGTATCTTGGTACCCTACAAAACGGCATCGGTAGAATGCTGTATGGTCGCTAATGATTCTCACTGCCACATAGTCAAATGTTATTTCTCTTGCGATGAATCCCATAGCTTCGATTTCTGAGACACACATAGTCAATCCAATTAAATTGATAGAGATTTGGTTTCCATAACTTTGAGTTGAAAAAAAATTAAGCTATTTTGACTTACGGACTGTTGCCGTTCGGAAAGTTCTGAGACCCATGCTGGTGCTTCTATTTCCTGATATCTTGGTGCTGTCCATCCCCTCACCCATAAGATACAGATTGATCTTTTCTTGGGTAATAATAATATTTTCATAATAAATTCCAGCTTTTATTTTAATAAAAGTCTTTCGTAATTGTTTGGAGCAGCAGCCATCCTTTGACACTATGAAGGTCAATTGTGCAGATGTACCTTGTATCACAAAAATGAGGGCAACAGCAATGCAAAATAAATTCTTGATTGGCTCCAGAAATTCTTCTTTCACCTTGGTTCCTGTTGAGAAAATGTATCAAAACTTATATTTTACTGATTCCCAGAGAAAAAAAAAAGCTTGATGAGTAAAAAGATTACAAAAATATTCAAGATAAAGTGTGGAAAAGGATTTGAAACGAATGTAATAAAGGGCGATAACTATTATATACTATAAATCTATACGAGTCTATTATAGTTTCCACTGCATCAACTTCAATATTATTAATGTTAAAACCTGATTTTCTAAGGATTCGCTGCATCTGCCTCAATTATTTATTGCCTTCGTACGTCAGTTTCTCTATAAAAATGAAAAATCCGAAAATAATCAATTACAACTTACGAGACATTTCCTAATAATATTGGAGCAAATGAACCAGGAAAGTAATGGTGTAGCAACTTTATAGGTCTGTGTGTAAAAACTTCATTTTCAACTATATATATACATTGCTTCGCGAAAATTTTAGCCATAAATTTGGAAATTTGCTCTGCAATATTGCATTAATGTGGATGATTTACAGGTCAACTGATTCACAGAGCTTGTTTTATATATAGGTTTTATTTACTAAAATTGAATTAGAATCCATAAATAGCTATAGCTTGATGCATGCATCATGCTCAAACTAGCCTATGTACAGGCTTACTTCATTAGTTTAATGATGGAAATTTTTATTTACTATCATACACACACATCGAATGTAAAGAAAAGGTAAAGTTTGTTATAAGTCATGGTCATGTATTCTATTTGGTAGTAAAATTTTAATTTTAATTTCGGTGGCACCTTGTTTTCATACTTATTAATTATTTTTTTCAGTGGACACACTAACTATACGACACTATTGTTAAGAATAGATGGGGTTCAACTCAAAACCAATTGACAATGAGTGAAGTAGCAATGTATTTTATAAAGAGCTAGCATTGTTTGTAAAGCCCTAATTTGGACAATTCTCAATACGTCCCCTCACGTGTGACATTATATAAGTCAAACACGTGGATTGATAACGTGGGTGACGGTGAGCACGCGAACGAAATAGTCAATCGCACGACAAACCTGTTCTGATACCACAATGATAATGTGGGTGAAACAACCACGGGCAGATCTAGGGGGCGGGGGTGCACTCTCCCCCTATATTTTACTTAGGAAAAGACTATTCATGAAATACATATATAGTGCCCATAATTCCATCTGAACTAATAAAATCTAAATTTTAAACCAAAACAAATTATTAATCACTAAGGAAAATGTATAGAGGTATGCTAAGCAAATATCTGTAATAGAATATTAAGGGAGACAGTCATAATATATTCATTTGATACGTCAAATATAATTATTATAAGCAAAAATTTAAGGAAAAAATAGAAATTGTGAATTAATTTTTAAAACCCACCTCAAACTGATTTTTTTGCTCACGTACATGATTTGTCGTAGCTACAGTTAACTTAATGTCATCGACTCATAATTAATATTTGTAAGATCAAACATTTGTCGATTTATCGAAAACTATAGCTAGTTGTACTTTAAATTGTACAACAGACAGAGCTTCGGGTTTCGCTTGTTATTGCTTCATGATATGGCAATCAACTTCGAGTTGTAACAAGAACGTATCGTTTATTGAGGGATCGGGGTCGTCACCCAAAGATTAGTCAGACGCAAGCCTTGATACCTTGATAAACCAAAAAAAAAAAAAAAAGAATGTATCGTTTGAAACATATATCAATGATCTTGAAACTTAAAGATTATATATCAGTTGTATGCAGTGGCGGATGCAGGATTTTTAGGAAGGGAGGGCAAAAAAAAAATTAAAAGAGAAAATTTAGGCAAAAAAAAATTTAGAGGTCAAAATATAATTTTAGGGGGGGCAAAATGTAATTTTTAAGGGGCAAATTATAATTTTCTAGGATAAAATCGTAATTTTTTTTAAAAAAAATATTATTTTTCAAGTAAAAAAAATTATTTTTTTGGGGCAAGGGGGGGCACTTACCCCACCTTGCCCCTTAACAGACCCGCCCTTGGTTGTATGTATTTCCAATTGAACAGATTTCTCGAAACCAGCGCAGCAAGTGATGGAATCAACAAGAACGAAATGAACACGACGATTTTAACGTGGTTCGGATAGAATTATCCTACTCCATGGAAGAGGCCAACAAGCAAGCAATTCCACAGGAATGAATTAATGATACAGCAAGAGTTCTAAGTTATTTTTTCTCATAGCCAAGTTTATATATGCATAGAAAATAACAAGATTCCAACTGCTATATTCAGTTGTCCAACTGCCATTTGAATATCTTTGATATTTGACTTTTGTTGTGTCAGAATACCCAAATAATGTAAACAACATACACATACAAGAACACAAATATTTACGTGGTTCGACAATTACCTACGTCCACGGGAAGCAAACACAATTTATTGAAAATTTCAGACGAGAATTACAAACTCTCCGTACAAAATGAGGGATGCTTTTCAGAATGTGAGGGATATGGGTTTATATAGGCATGAATGAAGCTATCGGTGGACAATTTCCAATTAACTTATTATTCCTCCATTTTTGACTAAGCCTCCATTGCTACAGGGTTCAACCGTTCGGCCTCCAAAGCTACAATGGAAGAGAGACCACCGGCCAAGAATCTCCACCTTGGCGACTTTCCACTGATATGTGTTGTCTCCTTCAGTACGACCTTAGGCGCTGGATACTCGAGAGATGTGATCAAGTCCAAAAAATGTTGAAACGTAATCCATGTCACCACCTTTGTTAAAATGTCTGCATGATTATCTACAGTCCTGATTTTCTGAGTAGAATATCTCATTCTTCTACAATTTCCCGAACAAAGTGGTAGCGAACATCGATGTGTTTGGTGCGAATATGATGAACGTGGTTCTTTGCCAGACATATGGCACTTTGACTGTCGCAGAAAATCTATGTATTTTTCTGCCTGATGCCCAAGTCTTTCACCAAATTATGCAACCAGATGCCTTCCTTAAATGCTTCTGTGATCGCCATATACTCTGCATATGTAGTAGACAAAGCAACTGTATATTGTAGCGTGGATCTCCAACTCACTGGTCCTCATGCCATGGTAAACACATAACCAGTAGTTGATCGACTCTTATCAGGATCACCAGCATAATAAAATCTAAGCATCCAACTAGACGATTAATCATTTTATCGTCTTTCAAAAATTTCAGACCAATATCTACAGTACCCTGAATATACCGTAGGATCTTCTTTATTGCATGACAATGTTCTTTATCATGGTTGTGCATGTATCAGCTCACCATGCTAACTGCATTAGAAATCTCAGGTCTTGTGCACAACATTGCATACATCAGAGCTTCGACAGCATTTGCATAAGGAATGCTGTTCATTTATCTCATCTCGACATCTGTAGTAGGAGACATTGATGCACTCAGTATGAAATGTGGAGCAAACGGGGTACTCACAGGTTTGGTGTTCCCATCTATACCAAATCTCTAGAGTACATTCTTCAGATACTGAGTCTGTGTCACACAGATTGTGCCCTTTGTTATGTCCCTCTTGATCTCCATTCCAAGAATCTTATTGACCTCTCCAAGATATTTCATCTCAAATTCTGAGCTGATCTAGGCCTTCAGTTTATCAATCTCTATCATGCTTTTAGATGCGATCAGCATATCATCAACATATAAGAGCAGATCGATAAATGTGACATCTTGGAGTTTCTTCAGGTAGACACAATGATCAAAATGGCTGCGTGCGTACCTCTGTTTCTTCATAAAGCCGTCAAGCTGTTTGTATCATTATCTCGGTGACTGCTTGAGACCATTGAGTGAGTTGTCGAGCTTACAATTCAAATTTTTATGACCGGGAACTCGTTTTGACGTCAAGCTGGGCTAGCTCAATGTCAAACTGTACTACCAAAGCTGATAAGAGTCGAATAAACGAATGTTTTACAACATGTGAGAAAACTTCATCATAGTATATTCTTTCCTTCTGTGTGTAGCCTTTTGCTACTAGTCTAGCTTTGTATCTGATACTGTCTTTTGCCTGATGCACATTTTTTCTTTGCAAAGACCCATTTACATCCATTGTTTTCTTTCCTTTAGGAAGTGGAACCAGCTTCCAAGTTTTATTCTGATAAAGTGATTTCATTTCTCCATCCATCGTCGTCTTCCACATGACCTTTTCTATACTATACATGGCTTCTTTGTAGTTGTACGGGATACCATCTTGATCAATTGGAAGAGCGAACGCTACCATATCAGTAAATCAAGCAGGTTTCCGGATAATTCTCTTTGGTTTACTGGTAGCAATAGAATCAGGTACTGATGCTGAATCTGGTACCTGCTTTTGAACAGAGTCATCAATCTGGTCGTCATAGTCTTCTTCAGGATGATCATCAATCTGAACAGGTTGGTCTGGAGTTGTGGGAATCTCAAACTCCACCTGCAACTGAGAACTTGGGTCTTGGTTCTCTATCTCTGACTCTTTCTGTTTCAGCATTACGGATTCTTCAAAGGTAACGTCTCGCTCAAGACAAACTTCTTTGACTCACGATTCCATAGACGGAATGCCTTAACTCCTTCACTAAAGCCCATGAAAATAGCTTTCTCTACTCTAGGTTCCAACTTTAATTTTCTGACGTGAAAATATGCGGGGTATCCAAATATATGCAGAGAATCGTAATCAGAAACGGGTCGTCCAGACCATACCTCCTTCGAAGCTTTTTCATCTACTGCAGATGTTGGTAGCCTGTTGATGATATAAGAGGCATACGACAAGGCTTCATCCCAGAATGTCTTGCTCAGTCCAGATTGGGATAGCATGCAGCTGACTTTATCAATCAGAGTACGATTCATCCGTTCTGTTATACCATTTTGTTGTGGCATACCTCGTACGATGAAATGTTTGACTACCCTTCCTTTCTGCCAGGTTTTCTGAAATGGGTTTGACTTGTATTCTTCACCATTATCAGATCGAAGCCTCTTTATCTTTCTTCCGGTCTAGGTTTCAATCATCTTCTTCCAGTTGAGGAAAATGTCTAGAACTTCATCCTTATGCTTAATAGCATACACCCAGACATATCTCGAGAAATCATCTATAAATGCAACGAACCAACGTTTACCTCCCAATGAAGTGTTCTGAGAAGGTCCCGAGACATCGGTGTGCACATAGTCTACTATCATTTGGTACGATGGATAGCGGTACCAAACTTGACATGTGTCTGTTTGCCCAAGAAACAATGTTCACAGATGTGGAGTTTCACACTTTTGGCACCTTTCAGAACACCTTGATTTACTAAGTTGTGCAGAGCTTTCTCACCGGCATGTCCTAAGCTCATGTGGCAGGGACGTGAGGTATCAGGTGAATCATCTACAGTGCTAGTGGAGACTGCAGCTCTCCCAAAGACTGTGTGACCATCCAGAAAATATAAATTTCTTTCTCGAGTACCTTTCATCGCTAAGAATGCACCTCATACAACTTTCAGAATTCTGCGCTCCATGGTAATTTTATATCCATTTGACTGGAGGACTCCAAGTGATATCAGATTCTTCTTCAGACCAGGAACATATCTCACTTCTGTAAAATGTTTGATCGTACCGTCGTGCATCTTCAAGCGGACTGTACCAATGTCTTTTGTCTGACATGCATTATAGTTGCTCATGAGGACAACTCCACCATTGATATCTTCGAAGTCTGAGAAACACTGGCGATGTGGGCACATATGATAAGAACATCCAAACTCCAGAATCCATCTATCAGATGAATTGAATGAAGATGATGAGACCGGGAATTCTGAGTCATCTTCACTTTTAGAATTTCGTTGTGCCACATTCACATTTGATTTTGCATTGTTTGGACAATCCTTCTTCTAGTGTCTTTTCTGATAACAATAAGCACATTCATCCTTTGCAGGACGTCTTCGTGTTGATTCTCTTCTGGACTTCGGTCTGGACCTGCCTCGTCCTTTGAAAGATTGTCTGTTGTTATTTCTCCCTCTGGATACAATCAATGTTTCATATGTGGTATCTCTATGATCATGCTGGTCTTTCCTTCGATATTCATTGTTTACCAACGCATTGGAAACATCCATGAATCTGACTTCGTCTTTGCCGTATAACAAAGTCGTGGTCAGATGATCATAAGATTCAGATAGGGAATTCAATAATAGTAATGACATATCTTCATCTTTAACTTCAACCTCCAGATTTTGCAGATCGTCTATCATGATGCTCTATCATTGGCGTACATTTCTTATAGTGAAACCGGAAAAGCTTCTTTTTTAGATATAGTTGGTTCTATATGCTTTTCATGATGTACTTGTCCACCAGTTTCTTCCAGAGACTCGTTGCGGAAGTCTCTTTCATGAAAAAGTACTTCTGCTCCTTGGATAAGTAGAGTCGGGTCGTGCTGCAAGCTTGTATGTTGACATAATTCCAATCCACAGGTGACATATCCTTGGGCATGGACTCCAAAGCTATATCAGATCTTTCACTGAATAAGAGATCTAATACTTCACATTGCCACATGCCAAAGTTGTTGGTGCCATCAATTTCTCCACATTGAACATTATTTGATAGCATGGTTTGTCTCACTGAACTGATAGTGGATGCTTTTTGTTCCATTACTTTGACCTTTTTGGTAGCTATTTAGCAAAAACGGATGCTACAGTTGCGTTCGGAAGGGTCAAAATAGTGGGAAACTAATTCTAGATCACCAAAAAAGTATGAAAAATGGTCCGATCCGGTAAGGTTTCAGTTTAGACTGGTTCAGATGGACCAGGCCGGTTCGGGCAGTAAGGTCCGGGATGGAAGCGGTCGGACTGGGTTGGTGCATGCTTATCGGGTTGTGTAGGAGCCTCGTGCCCTTAACCATCTATTACTGTATTAATCTCTGCCACTAGTGCATACAATCATGTATTCATGGGGGAAACAACTACATGCTGACACAACATAATATACCAGTAATAAAATTTCTTGCATTAGCAACTTAATGCCCAAATCCTCCATACCATTCAACTACAATGCATGCATCTTATAATACACTAACATGATCTTAATTCATTTTGCAATAAATAACTTAATGTAACAATAAATGAAGAGAGAAAGGCACATGCCCTTTTTATACAAACATATACACATATAACAGTGCTCACATGCGAGCATCAACAAATGTATGTGCATCAAATGTATAAACCAATGTGCTCAATACCGTCACTGGTACTCCGATCCTGGAAGCACCTCCAATCCATAGCTCGAGCTCAACTCCAAAGCCATCGATGTCCATATTTACCTGCCCCAACAGAGACAGCCCCCACACTGGGTGAGCATATCAATACCACCAATCCAATAAGCACAATATTACAATTCATAATTTACAGAATGTAAATGCCATGAATCTTAAATGACACTCCCTGGATGGTATCATCCTCATCTGGGATCCCCTGTGCTGTTCCTGTTCTCAAAATAACCGAAACCATCAAATTCTCAAAAGCCTGTTTAATCATCTCATTGATTAACTAAATTCACACCTGACATGCCAGTTTCACAATCGAATATGATTATATCATTAAACAATGACTATAGATATCACATATCTCAATCAAATAATTCTATAGCTCCATTTCATCGCTCGCTCTACAATAGCGGCATTTTAATCGTGTGCGCGCTCAACAGTAGCGGCGACATAACCGATGTTCGCTCAACAGCGACAACATCCCAATCATTGCTCGCTCAAAAGCGGCACCATATATTTCCAAATATATATGTCCATTTATTGCAAATACAAACCATGCATTCCACAGTTGCAATAATAAAAAAGGTTATGCTCGTACGTTATATGATAGGGTTGAATATTAAGCGTTTTTAGGCTATGATATGTATATGTTTTGGTGTTGATTCTTGGATTATTTTACGGTTTATGGTATATATTTCTATATTTCAGGAATCAATGTTGAAATGCATAAAAGTAGAAGAAATGAACCAAAAATGATGAAAGAATGAATAAAGTTGAAGAAAAGAGGAAAAAACCAGAATTCAAGACAAATGTTGCTCCTTTCTCCTCAAATTACTATATGTTCGAGCCATGTTTTGGAAATGTGGTCCATATAAAAGTTGTAGAACTTTCTCTTATCTTCGCGTGGACAGCTGATTCATCAAATTTGGAGTTCATATGAGAAAGTTATGGCCAAAATACGAAACTCGCCAGAAGCTGAAAAAAAGGCGAAGAAACATCATTGAATTAATTCAACAGGCGTAATTACGCCTACTTTAGGCGTAACTACGCCTAGCCCACGGCTTTTGAAAATTTAAGTGGCGTAATTACGCCACTTTGGAGGCGTAATTACGCCTATCACGCGGGAAGCCAGATTGTTGACACGTCGACAGGCGTAACTACGCCATTTCGGAGGCGTAATTACGCCTGATGAATTTTGGAAATTTTTGACTGCTTTCCTTATTTGATGCACGGGATTTTTTTACAAGGGACGGACGAGACCTACTCAAGGGGGGATTAGAATTGAGACCTAGAGAGGATAGCCTCCATCACCCATCATCCTCTCCAACCATCTATACACCATAACCATTGAAGATAAGACGCATCGGGAGAGACGGGACGACGGAGCAACGCAAGGAGTCAACGCCTCTCGTTATTTCCGTATTTCTAACTCTAGTTCTATATTTTCATTAGATTTTAATGTTTAGAATGTTGCAAAACATGTTTATGCATTGTTATTTGATGGAGATTGTTGGCTAGGTTTGTTATCAAGACTTAGGGGATCCTTTGTATGAACCCATGATTTTAATTGAATGTTTTTGATTGATTCTTATTATCTAAGTGCATAGATCATTGTTCTTCATGCTTTTAAGGGTTTGGACATCCTTGAATGATATTTAAATTACAATCGAGATCGAGAGATAAAATTGTGATTCGATATAGTGATTTACGCCGTGGATTTCAGACTGATATCGAGAGATGAAGTCAAATACACGTGTGATAGCTATAGATATCTAGTAATCGAAAGCTAGAAGTTTTCACGGATCTTAATACAATATTGTGTTGTTAAATAAGTACACGAGAGTGACTTACTGCAATTTGATATTAGGTTTAATATAACTCGAGAGAGTATATTGGATAAATTTGGAAAACTCGTCACCTTAGATTGTTTGAATTCAATTCTTAACTAATAGGTGAATTGTGGGGGATTATCAGGTGAACCGAAAGTCTTGATAATTGTTTCTTCTGATTTTATTCTTATTCGTTCTTGTGTTTTTGGGTTGATCTTGAGTTCATTAGTCAATTTAGTTAATTAATCACAACCAGTTATCGTAGACTAAATATAGTTAAACTAGTGGAGTTTGGTAATTATTTCCTAGTCCTCGTGGGTTCGACAATCCGTACTTTTCATATCATTATACTAAAACTTGACACCGTGCACTTGCGGTACACAATCGCTACACTGCAAAATACTGTTTAAAATAATAGCTATCATTATACATACCTTATGATTCCGTAGTCCGAGTCCAACCTTGCCCTAGTCCCGTGATCCAATGAATTATGTGCTAACACATAAATAACTCACAATTACTCACAAGCATGCAACCACGTGCCCAAGCACGTTCACAACCTCCAAACCTATCGTCAATCCATGACGATTAACCATTTTAAAAGACCCGGGCTAAGCATGCATAATACTCAAAATATTCCATTTTAAGTTGTACAAAGGTTTACCAATTACTCAATCGAGTATTCCATTTTCTTATTAAAATTTGACTCTAACCATTTCATTTTAAAGTATAGCATTCACATTGGAATGTAGACATTGCCCCGAAATCGGCTAAATAAACCTCGATTCCAAAATCCTGACATTTTCCAAAATTTCAAAAATACCAACCAAAACAGGGCCGCGATCGATCGTCGTTCAGGCGTGATCAATCACGCAAGTCTATTGCCCGAGATAAAATACGCCGCGATCGATCGCCCATTCTTTGCGATCGATCGCCGCTACTGCTCACCGTCTTCCCAAAATCAGTACAATGTCGTGATCGATTGGCGCCAAGCCGCGATCGATCGCGACCTGCGGGTTTCCAAAAAATTCGAGCTTTAATGGTGTTTTTCACACCCAAACTCAAAACCAACACTCCATACACCATCAACACCTCAAATACTCCATTTAAATACAATAAAAACTCCAAAAACTCAACTTTGGATTTTAACCAAAAATTCCCCAAATCCAAACCCAACACATACCTTAACCAAAAACAAGAATACAATAATCAAAACGAAGGTAAAGAAGAGGGGAAGAAGATTACCAACTTTTCTTCGAGAAATCCGGCTCCCGAGCCGATCTTCCAACCATTTTCTTCAAAGGAAGAAAAGAGGGGTTTGGGGGAAATGGGTGGGAAGCGAGGAGAGACGGAGAGAGAAGAGAGAGAGAGGATATTTCGTGCAATGACGAAACACCGAGTCCACTTGGTATATATAGTACCAAGACTCCAAAATAAACCTCCACAAATACATCATGATTCATTAAAAATCATCTGTTTTCAAAAATTATCTCTCCAACTCAATTTTCAATATTAGCCCCAATAGAAAGTACCCCGGACCCCAGATCCCACCAAAAACCAAATTTCAAGGTTATCACCACGATGAGAATACAATCTCATCCCTTTGATCCAAAGACTCCGAATACCGGATTTAAAATCCCCAATACCGTAATTAATTCATAATTGCTACAATTAAAAATCCATAAAGGATCATTACCGCACCGGGATTTACGCCAAACTTCCTGGGCATCACAGGTTGGATTGGGTCGGATCTGGAACTGGGTTGGATCTTGGGCTGGGAATTAGACCAAGATTGGATTTAAGTATGGGCCAAAAATTGGGCCAAGTGCTGGGCCAAATTATGGGCCTGACTTGGGCTGGATACGGTTCTTGGGTCAGTCAAAGCAGCCGACCCGTTCAGATTTTAAAATCGAACCCTTTCTTCTCCAGCATGCCTCCGCAAGTTTACGTAGCAAATTTCCCAAATTTTTACGAACTTTAACTTCAATTTTATGTTGACTCGGAAGTCAAAATTACAAACCAAAAATTGTTCCGGACTCCCGTTGACGAGAAGAATCTAGTGGTGTGATCAAAAAACAATTTTGGTCACTTTTAATTTTCGGGTATTTTCACGAACACATGCCTCTGATACCATTT
Source organism: Haberlea rhodopensis (assembly GCA_907163345.1). NCBI lineage: Eukaryota > Viridiplantae > Streptophyta > Magnoliopsida > Lamiales > Gesneriaceae > Haberlea > Haberlea rhodopensis. Next base: position 7,682,199 of record CAJQUN010000025.1, read on the forward strand.
ATCGTGTCAGAATACCCAAAATAAAGTGTAAAAATTATACACACATAAGAATGTGAATATTTACGTGGTTCGACAATTGCCTACGTCCATGGGAGGCAAACACAATATATTGAAAATTTCAGACGAGAATTACAAACTCTCCAGGATCACCTCACAGATACAGTAAAAATTCTAAAAAGCTTGTTATTTGAGTAGATTACAGAATGAGGGATGATTTTCAGAAGGTGGGGGATATGAGTTTATATAGGCATTAATGAAGCTATCGGTGGACAATTTCCAATTAACTTCTTCTTCCTCCATTTTTGACCAAGCCTCAATTGCTACAAGGTTCAACTCTTCTAGATGTCCTCCAAAGCTACAGTGGAAGAGATATCACCGGCCAACAACTTTTACCTCATGCTTCGTAGCAGTTACATCCACGCCAAATACAAAGGCTTTGTCCTTGATCCTGATTCACAGTCTTCAACTATGAATATGACCAATATCAACACTTCTCAACAATTATCTTCTCAATAATTGCACTACTTTGCAATTCATAAGAATTGAACAAATGATATTGATTCTGATACCAATCGTAAGATCAAGCGTTCGCAGCTTCACTAAAAGTTATAGCTAGTGGTAACGATGCAGCTCTAATCTTTTAAAACAAATGACAGCTCAATCATCATGTTTTGATTATTCTCCCAGCTGGAACAATTCTTACTTCCCAACGGTATATGCTTAAATATCATATCGACTAACCCATTATTACTTAGTAGTGAATCAATTACAAAAATTGCCCTAATTAAAGCGAGGCCCATACTTTGATTTCTGGGTCGCAGAGCCTTTTTTTATTTACCTTTAAGGTTCATAATAAACCCATATATCAGACCCAATGAAGCCCACTTAAAAAAATACAAAACAGTTCTACTTACTATCAAAATTTCTTTGTACAGTTCACTTTTTTAAGAAAAATAATATAATAATAATATTCTATTTCTTAGGTTAACATAAGAATTTGAATTTTTTAATTTTATTTTATTTCATCGTTAACATGTACCAAAATTAGGTATTAAATTGTCAAATACATAGTTAATTACATCAAAATATATGAACGCATTTAAAATAAAATAAAAAAGTCAAACAAAAGTCAAAAATTAAAAATATTATATTTCAAAATTTAATCAAACAAATATTGTTTTTAAAAAAAAAAAATAAACCCGTATAATTCTTGAAAAAAAAAATGAGCTACTAGCTAGGAGCATGTATATATATAGTAGCACGAGCTCAATGGATAGGAAGAAAAAAGTGAGCTGCTTTTTAAATAAAAGAATCAAAATTTAAGATTATACTTTTAAATAAAACTAAATTTTATTATGCAAAAAGATACGGAAACCATTGAGTTCAAATTCCATAGGATTCCATTGTTCACAAATGATTATCTTCCAAGTTTGGAACCACTTTTATGTATGTAATAATCACACAAAAAGGTCAATATTTGACCATTGCTTTACACCAAATGGTTCTCTCAAGTAGGTAATGTGGGGGGCACAAAGTATCGCATATGATAACAATATAAGCCTTTTTGACCAAAATATGGCATCCACCATGTACGAAAAATGTTTGTATGAATCCGAATTAGACTACATCTATAGATCAACTTAATATGATTGGTCTAAAATAGTTCGTATGTTAGTTTGTTATTATTTTATTTAAAAAATGATATATTTTAATATTGACTTGGTGTATGATCGAGATTTAAATCGGGTGTATATAAGTATTCGTGGCAGCCATGTACTTATCCATAAACCAAACTTGTGCGCAAATTGATGAGTGACATGACATCCAATTCGAATGTCGGTATCAACTTAAATGGAATGCAAATGTATTTCCGTATTTGACTGGTAATAAGACTGCAAATGATTTTTACAAAAAGAACATATATATATTGGCAAAAATTATATTTTAACAATTTGAAAAATTTACAAATATATTTTAATTTAAAATTGCTCGAGTTAGATTTGAGATTATAGTCTCAAAGATACTCGAACATGGCTATATAGAGCACTATTGCACCCTATGTTGTAGAGACAAAACAATCCTGATTGATTGATCTCATAAATCCTTATTCTGTTTTGTTGTCTTGTTGGACATGATCAATACAATTAACACCATATCAAACCAAAAAACTTTAATAGCTCATTCGAACAACGACCAATTATTATTATTTTTATTACAATAGGGGTGGGAACAGAGACGAATCTAAAAAATTTCTTTAGGAGGCAAAATAAAAACTTAAAAGTGAACATTAAATTATTTAAGGTGGTCAGAATATAATTAGTGTGGGCAAAATGTATTTTTTTTATAAAAAAAATGTTTTTAAGGTAATTAGAACAAAAAAATTTTAAGGAGGCAGCTGCCATTCCATAACACATGGGTTCGCCCCTGTGTGGGAAGAATTTTTATTTTGGAATGGAATTCGAACTCAGGCTTCTCCCATAATAAGTGTGATGATCAACATCAAATCATGGCTGATGATCAAAATAATTTAATTTTAATTATAGTTTCAACCCTTTTTTTAAAAAAAATCTGAAAGTTCATGTATCTAATCCGTATCGGATACGGTCACCGGCGTATCTTGATCGTATCCGAAACATATCCGAAATAAAAACTTAATTTTAATCCCCAGATACGCCACGTGGCGTATCCGATACGTATCGGTGTCGTATCCTCGCGTATCCCTATCCCAGAAATATCCGATACTTGACCGTGAAATTTTTGGAGTATCGGTGCAACATAGGGTCAGAGCCCTTTGAGCAGCCTAACATGACTATACGTATATATTAGCAAATAATTAATCTAAAAAAAATGAAAATAAAAATAAAATCTGATCATATTGAGGATAACATGAAACCGATATAGCAAATAGCCAAGCTTTTATTTTATGTTAACCCACCCATTGTCCAAGTGCGGCCTACCGCTATTATTTAATTTTTATTATTTATAACGATAATAAAATTATTATTATTAGTAATATTAAGATAAAAAAATAAAGCATGTGCCACCGGACACGGTCCATACACCAAGTGTCAAAGAAAGAGACGTAGACGCGCAAAATTCCCAAGCTTTCGCTGTGAGGACACGTGTCATTGCACGAGCGGCTGCGCACATGACTAAATACTCTCTTACCATGTGCCGCCGCACAACACAGTAATACTTTAGTGTGGTCTTTCTTCTTCATGCATGTTTCTTATGTATGTATTGCCTAAATTCCTAATAAATTAATTAATTGGAAGGATATATATATATATATATATATATATATATATATATATTCTTATATATATAAAGTAAGGAACTTGGTATTTTTTTGATAAAAATATTATTTATATCACAGTGATCACTGCAGCATTAAGAAATGTTCTTGGTTATCCCATGAGATAGATCTAATCATATAATATATGGTATATTCTCAATGTTGGATGGATGACAAAGAACAAATCGTGCATTGGATAAGGGCATAACTATAAGTGAAACAGTTAAAGTCGTTACCCGTTAGAAATTGGTAAAAAGTTGCTTCTGCTTTTCCAGACCGTTGCTCGTTGCTCACAAAGGATATATATATATAAACAAATGATAACTTTCGTGACACATATTCCATTGGTAAATGCAAGTCTTGTTAAATTGTGCTGCTAAAACCACATATTTTAATTGCCAGGAATATGTAATTGAGGAGGCTAAACTAAGTGCTATTATAATTTTTTTAATTAATTCTAGTACAAATAGTCGATATATAATAATGCTAGTAAACATTGAAATAGTAAAAAAGATTAAATAACTTTATACATTTATTTCGATAACAATAAAAAAAACTCACGAAATAATCCTTTCGCGTATTAATAATTTAGTATCAAAAGAAATAAACTTTTTTCAAGTTCATCACAAAAATTGTAAAATCAAACGCTTGCCGTTTTACCAAAAGTTATAACTAGTGGTAGGAGTGCAATTCAAATTTTTTAAACATATAGTAGCCCAAGCACCACGATTCAATCGCTCTCCAAATAGGGATAATTATTGCACTACGAGAATCTCCCTTATAATAATTGAGCTACCTTGCAACTTAGTGGAATTGAACACATGATCTTGGCTCTGACACCAAGTGCATGACCAAGTGTCGTTTTACCAAAAAACTATAGCTAGTTGTAACGGTGCAACTCAAATCTTTTTTAAACTGTATAGCAATCCAAGTAGGGGTGTAAACGAATCGAACATTTGAACTTTTTCGAGCCGAACTTAACCCAAATTATTTTATTTGATAGTTCGCAAGCCGCTCGCGAGCGTTAATATTTTATTAATATATATAATTTTATATTAAATAAATATATTTTGATATTTCGAGTATTTATTTTCGAGCAATAGTTCGAATAGTTCGTGAGCATGTTCGAACTCTTCGAGCCAAACTCGAGCCAAAATATTTAAAGTATTCGAACTTCGAATTGAGCTCGAGCTCGAATATACATATTTCAAGCTGAATTCGAGCCTTAAAATTTCCTTCATATTCGACTCAATTGGATTCGTTTACACCCTAAGTTCAAGCCTCACGCTTCGATCGCTCTCCAGTAGGGTCAATATTGCACTCTTAACACAAATTATAAAAAAAAAAAAATCATTTGTAATTTACATCACGTAATGTATTTATTTTGACTTTTAAATAGTTGGAGAAACTTAGGAGGTGGGAAATAATGCGTTTACTATGTATATGTAAAGACGCGCTTTGTCCTCTTAGAAGAAATTTAGTGCTTGTAAAAATAATTAACAAATTCTTCAAACACTTAATATTTACGGGAGCGGCTTGTCGGGGATTAATAAATTTATATTGCTTTTATCCATTGAAATACCTCACCCACGTTCATCGTCTTTTTGTCAAATTTTGGCCGTTTTACCCCTTATATAGATATATATTTATATATATAATGGTACAGTTTGATTCTAACAATTAATATCTGAACTAGGTCATGAGTTTGACGCTAGCCAAAAGTAATTTTATGGGGATTCTTTTGGGAATATTGGCAATTACACGTCATATCGACTCCGCGCTCATAGATAAAGTGTTTCTACACTATATGACCTAACAAACCTAACACATTGACAGTCACGTGAGGTAAACACTCATGTCCATATGTCGTTTATTAAGAGAAGAATCAGTTGATATCATAAAATATAAAAACAGCTTAACTCGCTCTCTTATTAAAAATTTTGAGGCCAAACCCATTAGTCAACGAAGCTTACTTTATATTTTCTTTATGAATATCATCCTGATAATTCTAATTTTCATGCTTAATTTCATATGCCGGTTGCTTAAATAAGTAAGAATATATCCATTTATGATTCTTAAATGAGTCAAGAAAATGACATAATTTTCTTTGAATTTTTAGTTAGAATTTTCAATCATGATAAATTATGGGAATTTCTATGTACAGTTGAGAAAAGAAAAAAAAAATCACGCTTATGTACGTACTTTGTGATAGAACCAAAATTTATGATGAAAAAGCAAGAGATACTATACGATTATTGTGTTGGCTATTGATGTCATATGATGAATCGGTTTCTTCAGTAAAATCCAATGTAAGCATCGAAAAAGAAGCCCCGAGCAGAAAGCCCTGAAGAACATTCTACATTGCTCGGAATATTGGTCAAAACTACAGCGGAAGACCAGGACATAACTGACAAATTAACGAGTGTGGATGAACGTGCGTTAATGGCGCATGGATTTCTCGGACACGTCTTGAACCAATGACGCCGTGATCGAGGGAGATCATGCTCCAGGTTTCTCGCATGCCACTCACCGGGATTAACACTATAAATACACACTTGTGGTCTCATTGTAAAGGGTTGGACTTTTAAGGCAAGAAAAGACTCCGAAAAGAGCATATCAAAGTTAGTTAAGTCTTTTCCTGATTTCTGGTACTCTTGTTTAAAAGTTTGTTATTCATATAGATCAATATTTATAGTAAAGAATTTATACTGGACAAGGTCCCGTGGTTTTTCCTTCATTCTTGAGGTTTTCCATGTAAATTTTTTTTTATGTCTCTTATTAATTTTGTGTTACACATACTCTATCTGAACACAGAGAATTTAGGATCACGTCATTGGCACTGTCTGTGGGAAATATTTTGAGCTAAGGAGTTGAAGAAAAAGTAATTTTTCGCGTAGATCAAAGAAAAGAAACATGGTTAGAAGTAAAGGCCACAGACAAGGTTCAAGGGGGTATATATATCAAATCCCCTTCATATTCGTCCCTCATGCGTGAGGGATAGGGAGATGATGTGGAATCATCTCAAAACGTTCCTCAAGCATTTCCTACTAGGGGAATTCCTATGAAACAATTAACTGAAGTAATTGCAAAACCATGAGAGAAGTCATGAAGCAATTTATGACCCCGCCCCAGCAATAGAGAGCCACTGAAGAGGAAGAAGATATGGCTTCTTCAAAATGGCAGAAAGTGGATGCGAATGAGGTTAATGATCTCTCCAGTAAGATGGGTGAAGAAAGTGTTAAAATTATGTGCCATCAGATGGAGGATCTGAAAGATAAGTTGCAGCAGATGCGCAATAAGATGGAGGGACGTATCTATCCAGTACGGATGAGCACACCATTTGCTCCTGAAGTTGTCGACGATCCCTTACCATCTAACTTCCGAACTTTGAATGTGGGGAATTATGATGGCAGCGCAGATCCCGATGAGTATTTGTCACGGTTTGAGAACACTTCGCTCCTTCACCAACTTACAGATGGAGTGAAGTATCGAGTTTTTCTGAATACCCTAGTCGGGGCTGCTCAGTCTTGGTTTAATCAACTGTCATCGGGGATCATAGATTCATTCCCGAAATTCAGCTCGCAGTTTTACATTAATTCGTGAGCAACAGAAGTTGTAAGAGTACATCCCTCAGTCTGTTCGGACTCAAGCAGATAGAAAGGAGTCTCTTCGGGATTTTCTGAAAAGATTCAATCAAGATGCTCGACGTCCCTCGTGTTACCTCGGAGATATTCATTAGCGTCTTTATTCAATGGCTACGAAAAGGAGATATTTTCAGATCTTTAGCTAAAAAACCAGCATCTGATTACAATGAGTTGCTGGGAAGAGCTTCTAAATATATCAACTTAGAAGAAGCCTAGAAAATGAAACAAATGAAAGAGGCGAAACCAGGAAATGAGCTAAATCGGAGGGATAAACAATTGGAACAGCCGAAAAGGAGTTTCGAGCAATAACTCCTGATGAGACCTCCTCGAGAAGTAGTCATGAACCAAGGGGGCTAAAGAGAGGTCGAGGTGGACATTTCCGATGAGGACAATTCTGAGGAGTATATTTTCGAGAGAGATGAGTTAACAGATTTGGGGGAAGGCAAAAATCACGTGATGGACCAATTTGCAATAATCCACCTCCTTGGAATAATGCTAATCCAGGAAGGGTAGCACTTAGGCCAGTACCATCGGCAATCAGAGGGGAGAGGCAAGAGAGTAATGACATCCAAGCTGGGGGGGAGGGGGTGGCCTCAAACAATGTTCATAACCGAGGAACAATACATATGATAAAGTGTTTCCACATCATATGGTCTAACAAACCTAACACATTGGCACTCACATGGTGTAAGCACTCATGTCCACTTCTCGCTTATTATGAGGAGAATCAGTTGATGCATTCCTTATCATAAAATATAAAAACAGCTTAACTGGCTCTCTTATTAAAATTTTTGAGGCCAAATCCATTAGTCAACGAAGCTTATTTTATATTTTCTTTATGAATATCATCCTGATAATTCTAATTTTCATGCTTAATTTCATATGCCGGGTTGCGTAAATAAGTAATAATTATATCCATTTATTATTCTTAAATTAGTCAAGAAAATGACATAATTTTCTTTGAATTTTTTAATTAGAATTTTCAATCATGATAAATTATGGGAATTTCTGTTTACAGTTCTGAAAGAAAAGAAAAAAATAACAAATCACGCTTATGTACGTACATTGTGATAGAACCAAAATTTATATTATGAAAAATCAAGAGATACTATACGATTATTGTGTTGGCTATATATTCTATTTAGATGGCCGTGACACGATTTTTTTACTTAAATTTATAAAATGACGTCATCAAATGAGATTAAATCTTATGATGTATTGTGTTATTGAGAAAAACTTGTATTTATTTTAGCTAATGATCACAGGAGACGGTACTAAGTGCTATCCCACTCTCCATGGCATCCCCAAATCCAATTTCACATGTTTGCATTTCATATATGCTAGTGCCGACGCCGACGCACTGCATGTATGTAAATTTATTTGGTTCATCATAACCCAAAATAAATTTTGTTCCACATTTGAAATTTAAAATAGTGGAGATAATTTTTTTTTGAAAAATAGTGGAGATGAAACAAACATGAAGGTGTATGGTATTGAATTTTTGTTGGCGATTTTCAATAAATGCGGGAGTAGTTAAGAGGGAAAAGGGGATTTGAGCAGTTAAAAAATATGCAACCAATATTCATAAAAAATGGGAGCGACCAGTAAAAATATGTAACAATAAAGAAAATGGTTTCAATAAAAGTCTGTGAAAGTGCATTTTTGGATTTTTGAAAAAACTTCACCAATGATGGCATATGACATCATCAAGCTCTCTTGCATTATTATACGGAGCAGATATGCTATAAATTACTTTATATAAATTAGGGTGAATTGCATATAGACCACATAGTTTGAACATTATGAATTCTTCCGCTATAATTTAAACAATAACTTCTACCTAAGGGCGGGTCCACGGTGCACCTATAGTTTAAATAATAACTTCTACGACTCTACCTAGGATGTGCTATGTATTTTTATGTCAAATCATAGAAAAAATAGTTGTACTTTTTCATCTATCCATTAGAAACTAGAGGGGGTGAATTCTCAGTACAACTATTCTACATGGAGTTTATTTGTTATTGTCACAATGCATGCCAAAAGTTGTAATAAATTTATTATACACGGAGACAATTGTTATTTATGCTATAAATTATTATGTTTATATTATTAATTTAATCATATATGATAGAATTGAGAATGTTTTTGGTTAAAATTCAGATATTTTACTTAATTTGACGACTATTTGTATTAATTAAATAACCTATTACCGCATCTTTCATAATATTTTAAAAAATGATATAAATATATAAATGAAGAGCAGTTTATAGTGACAATATATACTCGTAATTAGACATTGATATAGCGATCAAAGTTAAAGATTTATATGCCAGATGAAATTACAATAAAAATCTTCACATTGTTATACTATTTGAATCAAATTATTTTTATAACTTTGAGCATATGGTAATTCACGAAATCTATATTATAGTATTGTCTCGCATATTAAAAATAGCATAAATAAGGTAAACTTACTCTCTCTTAAGAAAAAGGAAGCATAGAGTTTCCATAGGGTGTCTGAGTTGGTGAAGTGGGATGAACCCATGACCGTAAAGCCATGAATTTGATTCTTCATGCCAACACTTTCTAAGTCTAAGCCTGTCACACTGGGCTTGCCTAATATGCTTTACTTGATTGTCATTATTTATAGGCTACTGCATCAGTCTAGGGATTTACCCAGACTAACTATTAAATGGCATTATAATATGGACTTTATTTGTATTTAGAACTTATGGGAATAAAAGGCATTTCATTCTTTTAAGAGATAATTTTGATATAAAATATAGCACCACATTTTTTCGGTCTAGACAAATTAGATGTCAGGTTCCTGAATAACACTTGTCTTATTCCAATTATTAAATTTTCATGTTTCTAACTCTAAGCAAGTGTAGATATAATTTGTAAGACAAATAAAATAAAAGTATAGAAAGTTATTGTTTCACTTTTTCATAGTATTTATTGAATTTTGTGGGATAAACTCAACCATGTTCTTACAAATTGTGTAACATTTCCAAAAAATAACTTAATTTTATTTTTAGAATAAATTACACGTAGACAATATTTATTACAGTTTTTTACTTATAGTTTGGGCAATAACGATGAATACCTGTAAGATAGTTGTATTATTGTAATAATATCATCTAGTTTGTAATAGATATATGAAAAAATTATAATTGTTTACCTTATAATTTAACATAAAAATACATAACAAATGATGTATACACTATTGTTTAAACTAAACGGTAGAATTCATTATTGTTCAAACTGGATGAGATCTATAGGTCCGTTCACCCACCGACGTAAAAAGGAGGAGGAAATAAATAAATAAATGGTAGAAACTTAAGCTAATAACCCAATCTACCTTACTTAACTAAAAATCCAATTTCAAATTCACATTTCTGACATGATAAATGGTAAAGCTAATGTCAAGGTAGTAATTAAGGAAAATCTAACTGGATTTAGCCATTGACTAAGATAGATTTATTTTAAAACCTACATTGAAATGAGAACTATAAATCTATAATTTTAAATTTTAAAAATTCTTACCGAACCATATTTATGAGTTTAAGTTTCCAAAAAACCAAAGCAATGAATTTGAAAATAATTAAACTCAATCTCTTCTACATTGAATTCTTGGTTTTTTAATTTCGATTGTTTCTCTCCCGATTCACATTATGTGTCTATCGTAACTACAAATACAATAAACTCTCGATAAATTAATAACCTCTCAAAAATAATATTTTTTTTTTCGGTTCCAACTTGGTCTCTACATTTTAATACTCAATAAATTAATAACTTATATAAATTGATAAAATTTTATAGTCCTAACATTATTAATTTATGAAAATTTTATTGTATTTGCTTTGTTCAAAATTTTCACTTATATGTGTATATATTTTAAAATAAAGCTATTAGTTTAATATAATATATATATATATGTATGTATCATTGACTGTGATTAAATGAAAAATATAATACCTCATTTAGTTTGTTACAGATCATATATAATTTAAAAATTGCACCATAAGTTGATCTAGTCTAGTTAGTAATAGAAGACAATGTTCCTTAAAAGAGGGAGAAATTCAATTTCTTTCTTGAGAATTTAGAGAAGGTGGAGTGAGTAAAGGGGTTTCCATTATTTAAATTTAGAAAGTTTCAAGATTCCATATTAGTTTTTACCTTCCAGAAAATGTAAAATATTTAAATGTGAAATGGTTTGTTATAATATTTTAGTATTATGATATTGCTTGAGCAATTATTATTGGGAGCAATTTTCATGAATTATTCCCAATATTTTAAGCCTTGGTTTTGTTCTGAGGTTGTTGATTCTGTGTCTTTTATTAAACTTTCCACTCTATATAAGGCTCAAATTCTTCTCACTCTTAACTCCCTTTTCTACTAAAAGATTTTCTTCCTTCATCACTAATATTCAAGAAAATATCATTTCACAGAGAATGGCGATGGGGGATATGGCTAATATATGGGGATACGAAGAGGTGAATCTCTGAAAAGTCATGCTTCGTTTCTTGATTCTTTTTGTCATTTTTTGATTGGAATTGAGTCTCATTTCAAAGTTTTTTAATTTGGTTTTGTATTAAATGGCATTTAGTCTGAGATTCCAGTGTCTTTGATGTCAGTTTATTGCAAAAAAGATGTTAAGAATTGTCTTTAAACTCGACAATCTTTAAGACCCATCTTAACAGAGACTGTGTTTTTTTGGTGGAGGAACCACCCTTGTATTCGGTGCGAGTGCAGATCTTGTGCAAGTATTTCTATGTATGTAAAGTTTGATCTTTTGTGGTAAAGTTGGAATCTTATTTGACAATGATTCACTGAACATAACTTAATTATCAATTTTGGGATTCATTACACACTTAATTCTCTGTTTCTTCTGATAGGAATTTCTCAGTTTTATGCCATAGTTTTTGTCACTCCCTTTGTGAAATTTATGGATCATCCTCTAAGAATTACGTTCGTGGAACCTAATGTTTATGACTTTATGTTTATTGTTTTTGGAATTATACGTTCTCTTCTTCATTCTAACAAGAGCTACTATCATTTACGCAGTATCAGGACGCAGAGCAACTGGGACAGAAGCTTCTTGTAACGTCCCTCGAACTCGAAAAGTTGAAGGCTGAAGCGAATGAGGAAGTAAGAAAGAACAATGAGTTGATCTACCTACTAAACTTTGCCATAAAAGAAAGAGATGAAGCCAAGAAGCAACTCCAAAACCTACTCAACAACGCCGAAAGGAACTTACCCTCCATTTCTCATTTCCATGTCGATAGCCCTGGCAAAAAACCTGCAGCAAAAGCCAATTCAAGCTTAACGGAATCCAATAGTCTTTCAGAGACATACAACTACCACTCACACGGTTCCTCTCCTGTCGACTGCCTTTTCGATTCGGTCCCGTCTCCTGAATACACAAACATCAACTTTGTTGTTAACAACCCCCCTTTGGTCCAAGAACCAAGTGCTCATATTTGTAATGGCCGTGTCACATCCGTGGTTATACCAAGGTTTGATGAAGGCTCGTTTGTAATAGACAATCTTGTGAGAGGGAGACCTTTGCCTCAACAAGGGAGGTTTCTGCAGGCTGTTCTTGATGCCGGGCCACTTCTTCACACGCTTTTCATGGCCGGGCCGCTTCCCAGGTGGCGCAATCCTCCACAGCTTCAGCCGGCTACAGATTCCTCCAGTGGCAATCAACGGTTGTGACACCGAGATTTTCTCTCAGAAACCACCGGCCAATTCGGGACTTTTGCCTCAAAGATTGCTATACCCTCAGCCTTACTCACAGATGTCTTGTGGGTCGTCCCAAGTTTTGTCAGCACCTATGTTGAGTTTTGCTAATGTGGCGTCCGGATCATATCTGAGTAATGGTTCAGCGATGCCTTCTGGGTTAAATGCTAATGCCTGTGTCCCTTTTGGTAAGAGACAAAAGCTATATTAAACTGGAATTCAACTTCTTCAACAAATTTTGTACATTTAGGTGGGGATTGGTGTAAATGCTGTAGTTTGATTTTAGTCTCAAGTGGCTAGAGTTACAATTCTGTTAAATGTAGTTGATTTTAATGTCTGAAAAGTTAAGGTTATTTTTTCTTCATCCAGTTTTTGGGTTATCATATATTAGACAATCTACAATTATCTATGGATTGGTACATCCTTTTTTCCTTAATTTTGGATATTTCTTCTATTAAACACCTCCGATGTCCTGACGAGGGTTTGACATATCAACTCTAAAAAAAAAATCAAGAATTGGGCTTGTTTTTGTATTGTCATAGTATTCTATTTTATTGAATTTATGCAAATTTAGGAATTCTTCGAAAAGAGTTATATAAAATGTTGGTATGTATTAGTAAAGGTGAGCCTTTGCCCAACGACTCGAGTCACGGAACAGAATCTTGCATTGCAAGGGAATGCTACGTACATTAGGCTTAAAGTGGTCCGATCCTTTCCTGGGTCCCGCGTATAACGGGAGTTTCGTGCACTGAGGTTTGCCGTTGATATACATTAGTAATTGAAGACCTTTTTCACCTATATGAAAAGTGGATATGAAAAAAAAAATGCGAAAGTAGTCATCTAAGGAGTAATCAAGAAAAATATAACAGAAATTAACCACAGACTACTATGGTAAATTATTACAAAAACAGTTACAGTCTTTTATAATTGAGTAAATACATTTAATGCCTTAATAATTGTTTAATCCTATATATAATTCATTAATATTTGTATAACGAGAGAACACATAAATTTGAAGTATGTTAATGTTTTTTTATACAGTATAATTATGTTGGTATATTTCTTAAAATTTGATTTTTGATTTTATTATATTTTTTTATGAATAAAACAATTCATTTACGTAACTATTATAAAAGAAAAGTAAAATAGAAAACTCACATTTTTGATAAATTTGTTTAAAATATAAAAGTCTTTGCGTCGGCCCAGTAATATGCTAACAAGGCCTGGCCCTATGAAGTAGGCTAGTCCTTTTAAATTCCCATATGCATCATTGGGCTGAATTTTTTTTAGCCATCTAGTTTTAAAACTATTAGGAAAATGTGGAGGGGACGAGTCTCGAATCCTGAGATCTCGAGCTCCTTTAATAGAATTGGTGTCAGCTAGGGACAACAAGGCCTTCAGCTCATGGAGCTGAATTCTAATCAAGAGGAAACATTATTCGAGATGAATTATTTTAGAGGAAATTGCATATAAGTGCAACATTCAAAAATATTTTGCAACTAAATCCCACATAAAATCCTATTTACAAATAAATCCACATTCAAAAAAAGTTTATTCAGATAAATCCACTTTATAAAACCTTAATCTAAGAAATCTTTTTGTTTCTCTTAAATACCCCTCAAAAGTTTGAAGTCTCAAACGATGAAGGATCATCCGTAAGTGGCGTGAATTTGCTAGCATCGGAAATGGATAATGTCTCCTCTTTCAATTTACATAACACGGGCAAAGATTCCCCCTTGGATCAATTCACCAGCATGTTTAATCCATCAGACACTGAAGCTACCAACCCACCAAGGTCTCCAAGAAACTCGGTGCATTCAAAATATAGTCCCCCAAAATTAAGTGCATCGGTGTAATATAATTGCATACACCGGCATAGTATTATTGTGTACACTGATGTAGTATATTGTGTACACCAATGGACTTTAAATTAAATTAAATGCATCACCAACATGAAATTAAGTGCACCGTTAGATTCATGCATCGGTGAACTACAATTGTTAAAATTAAATATACCACTTTGTTAAAATTATGTTCAATATCTTGCCAAAATTAAGTGCACCACTTGAGTTTAACGGTGCACATATTCCGCATATACCACTAGACTCAAGTGGTGCACGGAATGACATACCTTAAGAAGAATCGCAACAGGAGCAGAAGAAATACATATGATAAGCAAGTGTGTGCACGTGCGATCAGGAAATTGTGTTTTTCAATCTATTTTCTGTCTTGTTCACTATAATACAAACATTTTCAATCTTCTGTCTTGCAAAAAACACAATGGAGAAATATTAGCAACAACAACATATTCAAATCCACTATCGAAGAAAAAAGGAAAGCCTCCATCATTGGAAAGTAAATTGAGGGGATCTTCAACGACGGAAATTGAGGAAATTAGCAAATGAAGTTTTCTATGTTCCTTCTTGCTTGTTGAAGTCCTTGGTTTTAGAAATCTTATTTGATTTGATAGCCATCTGACTAGTTTTTTCGATAAAGAAGACGATTCGTGGCGTATCTGGAGACAAAAATTAAATTTTTATTTTGGATACGTTTCGGATACGGTCAAGATATGTCGGTGACCTATCCGACACGGACTAGATACGGGAACTTTCAAAAAAAAATTTAAAAATAGGGTTGAAACTTTAATTAAAATTAAATTGTTTAACTTAATCACTATTTCCTAACCACCCTAATGTGTTTAATGTTGATTATATGCTAGAAATTTTTAGATGCCCTGAATTAATATTCTACCATTTGTCGTGAATTGGTGAGTTTGCAACTTTATTCTGATTTATAATGTATTTAATGTTGATTATATGCTTGAAACTTGATTTCTTACAAAGATTATTAATTATTAATTATATATTTATATATATAAAAAAATAAAATCCAAACATATCGTATCTTATAAATTTCGAAAATCTCGTACAATCATACCCATATCTGCATATCCACATTTTCGTATCGGTGCAATATAGTTCTTTCAGTCTTCACCCGACACGCTGCTAACCTGGAAATACAGAGAGATGGCACCTTTGAAGGCTCTGGCGCTGGATTATCCTCTTATTGATTCCAATTTCTTACACTTCTGTGCCTCTCATGGCATTTTCACCGGTCCATTTTCCTTTCCTTCCTATTCTCACTTTTGATTTTATACAATGGCGAGTTTATTAGTTAATATATTTTGTTTCACGGATTTTATCTGTTTTAGCTTGAGAAATTAGGTATTCAATCGGCTGTATGAGGACCTAGTTTCTTCATGATTCCTTTTCGCTGCAATTTTATCGTGGTTTGACGCTGATTTTATATATATCTAACTGGAAGCATGCTTAATTATGGTGTGGCCACTTTTAGCAACTTTACCTGTGACATTTCGATTCAGATGTTCTCGATTTCTTAATTGTAATTTATGAGTTATGGGAGTTCACTTCACTTATTCAAGTTTTTTCATTATTATTATTCTTTGTGTTTTGGCACATTTTTTTATGACTCTTGAGTCTGTTATATTGCTGTCCTTTATTAATGATTTTGTTTCTCGTCATTCTTCAGTTGAAGATTTTCTCATACATGATCTCTATGGGTTAGCGGCTTTTGCAGAACAAGATTACACATCAGACAAACTGAAACAGGTTAATTAATTTAGCCCTTTAGTAAGAATTTTTTTAATGTTATTCTAGATGCTAGTATTGTGGATTAACTGTTCTCTTTCTCTTATCTTTTTGTGGAAAAGTAGGGCATCACACAGGTTTTTTCCATATTAGATAGTCATCATCGACCATGGTTAAATGGTTTAGAGTTATTAGAAGATGCTGAACTGAAGAAGTGTCTATCTACAGGATGTGAAAGGTACCCTCGACTTGACTATATAATATAGAACAATGAGCAAGACTGGAGAGTTGGTGATAATCTTTGGATTAGGATTGATTTTCTTCTTCGAGGAGGATTACACGAAGGACATGTAACAGAGCTAGTTGGACCATCATCCTCCGGTAAAACTCAAGTATGAGTGCATTTCTTTCATTATTTACATTGATCCTGACTGGTTAAGGTCAACTGGTTCACAAAGCTGATTTTTTTTTACCCCCGTAATTTCGTTCTGTTTTACTGTATAGATTTGCCTGCAAACTGCATCAAATGTTGCCAAAAAATATTCGGGCATGGTCATGTACTTTGACTCAGGAAACTCCTTCTCACCGAAAAGAATTGCACACTTTCTCAGTCAGTCACTCGAACCTGCCAATTCAGAGGTTAAAAATTAAATTTTCACTCTTTCTTTACTTTTGTTGCTTTTTCAAGCATTTGTTAGAAGAAAATCACGTAAATTTCTGGTTGAGTCATTTAGATACTCGCTGCAATCGGTTTATTGTTGTCAGAGTTGTCTTTCCATTCATATTATGACAGCATAGGACTCAGTCAATAGTGAATCCCTTATATATCTAGACACAATTATATTTGCAGGGAAAGTAGACGAATGGTAACATGTCACAAAAACAGCCAATACTTATTTCTATTTTCATTTTTTAAATTTTTTGTAGGTTAACCGGATACTTGAAAAAGTAATGAGCAGCATAGCACACTACTCCGTGTTTGACATCTTTACTCTACTGGATAAGCTTCATCAGTTATTGCATGATTTGAAATCTCAGGTTTTCAGGATGCAACATCATTCTATTTTCACTTTTTTTTTTTATGATTATAAATAATCTCCTAATTTTTGAGTATCTAGGATTTGATTGTGGTATATACCAAAAACTTTCATTCAGATGTGTTGCCAGCTGAGGATGCTAATAATTGATTCACTTTCATCACTTATAGCCCCCGTTCTTGGAGGTGGTGGTGCACATGGTATATATTCCATAAACACCATTGACCATTCGTTATCTAATATGAAGTAGTGATACAGTTAAATTTCTTATGAATCCAATTGTGTTTCATACTTCATGTCGTCGTGGATAGACCTTTCACAGTTTCACTGACTGACTTGGACCTTTTGTGCAAATAGTTGGCCCAATAAATGTGTCATATCAGTATATTTGAGGATGTGAAGAATATCATTGTCTATACCTAATAAGATTCTTCCGTATCTTTATATGTCTTAAGATCACCTTTAAGTTAGCGGAGCATGAATATTTGCTTGCAATACACTCTGTATATACATTTCATTTACTTATCATATTTGGGATGTAGAAGCTGAGGTAAACAAAAGGCAAGAGGAGCTCAGAAACTTTTCATTACATTTATCATTTATGGGTAAAATTGTACCTAAAAGGCCTTTGGCATGGTGGGATTTATACAGGGCATGCCTTAATGGTTTCTGCTGGATTCTTGTTAAAGGAGCTAGCACATGAGCATAACCTTTCTGTAGTGGTAACTAAGTGTTGTGATTATATTTTTCTTTTGCTTCGCAATGTCTTGTTTTCTTCTTCGCTCGAAGTTTCTATTTCGAATGACAGTAGAAATCCCATCTACCTGTTGAAGCTGATTATTGTAATTTGGTTCTAATATCATTTTTATAAAATTCATGGTTGAATCAACGCTGCCTTGGATTGGGTTATAAACTGGTGGGTCGCTTAGATTTCTAAAGAAATAATAATAACTGTGTACAAAATGGTGGACTATATATTCCATCTGGTCATGGATGAACTAGATAAATTTAGAAATATAAATTGGTCAGAATAGGGTTGCAAGAATACCAAGTTCAAAAAGACCTTCAATCAGATTGCTACCCTACGTAGAGATGTGGAACAAAAATTCTGTTGAACAAGCTGCCTCTAAATGCCCTGTTAATGTACATTTGGTTTTTTATCAGGTGTCTTCGGCTCATCTTTGTACTTTTAGCATCTTATAATAGCTGTTCATAATCATTATAACTGATAGTAAAAAGAATATGTCCATGAACGATTAGTGGAAGTCAAAGTAATTAACACAAAATGATCTCTCTTGCCAAGAGAGAACTTGTTGTGTATGAATTGATTTCGAATCTGCTAGATATTTTTCAATAATATAGGCAATTATTCTAGAAGAAACAGAAATGACTAATGAAAGTCCAATTGTCTGCTTTCGATAAATTAAGGTTGTAACTTAGCATCGCTCAATCTACTGGATGGATATCTTTTTTATTTGTCCAAAACATAGTTAAAGAAAACCCATAAGACATCCTTAGAGACATACCAAGGTGACGCCTTGGATGTAAAGTAAGCATTTTGGTGTGACTTAAAATCGCCTCAAGTGAAAAAAGTTATATATTTCAAGTGTAATCCATCTACAATAGTCATTCATATTTACTTGTACTTTTAAAATATTGTTTTATTGTAGTTCAACAGCACGTAAATTACATAGTATGTGCCATGTTACATATTTTCATGATACATTAAAAATTTTAAAGTATGATTCGATAAGGCACGCCACCTTCAGCCTCGGTTTCGATGCACGTGGCGTCTTTAATTACTATGGTCCAAATTATACAAATGACTGCTGCAGGTGACTAACCATATGGTGGCTGGAGAGGCTGGTGTTTCTAAACCAGCACTAGGAGAGAGTTGGAAGAACGTCCCGCACGTTAGGCTTCTGATATCCAGAGACCATGTCGCTAATGCTTGCAACATCTCAATACTTAAGCACCCATATCTGGTATGTTTCTTTGCTTACATGTATTCGAAGCCTGAATGCATGAGCCGTTTGAATGGGCACCTTATTACAGTATGTCCAGCTTATTTTGAACCGAACATTTCTTATGTAGACGCATGGTTCAATCGTAAAAGATCTATGGTTGAATCTTAACATATTTCAAGAAAACTAAATACTGAGCAATTCATAGTGACACTATCTATTTCGATACATTCATCCTCAGGATACTGGAAAGACCGTGGAGTTCGTGATTAAGTGATTTGTGAGATTAAGTCAGATTCTTGCGTCAATTGAACACTTCGGCTCTTGAAGGACTGTTTCATGATACAATCAGATGTCACAGCTGCCACCTTTACACCAATTCTTGTGTCAATTCAACACCAGGTTGTACCAAAAAATTCTCTTTTCGAGGCAATGTCGACAATCGTACGTGTGGCCGGGGAAAATTTATGTTGAAGGGATAAAAAAGATAATAACATAAAAATCGGGAGTTTTAGAAAGACAATGGAATTTTAGAGAAATTGTTTTTTTGAGGGGATAGCTGCCACCTTTACACAATGAGATTCACCCATGGTAGGTGATATCAAAGGCTGGATAATTATTTGAGATATAAATTATTTGTTTGTTTGTACTATATATATATATAATTAATGCATTATGTATTTGACAAGCTTACCGTTCACATGACAAACGATTTAATGCCATACGCATCAAAAATTTTGAATGATTCAATTTATCTTTTCTGCAGACTGATTATTTTCTAAAGTTAAATTGAATAATTTATTGAAAAACGTATTCATGCTGTCAAAGATTATAAAATTGATTACTTAAAGTTTACCAAAAAAATAATGAAAAATTAAGATTAAATAACTGTAATCAATTTAACAAAGTTGATGTCTAAATCCTTGCTAGCTACCATGTTTGGTTAGCTATGCCAAACTCTACTCTTACGTCAAACTCTTGTCAACTATTTTTTTTTTTTTTCCGGACAGAATAAACTTAATTAACTAAAGAGCAATAGTAGTTGATACAATCCTTACAAATACAAATAATTAGATTGTCATCAGAAGCTAAAAAAGAGTTCAAAAGAGAGAGTAATGAGCAGTTCTTTCCAACATTTATCCCTGCCCCATTTGCAAGATTATGGGCTGATTTGTTTCCAAGCCGTGGAATTTTCCAAACCTTCCAGCCCGAGTGGAGAGTCTTGATTCTCTGTAGATCATCAAGAAAAGCTGAGGCAGACCAGAAATGAGGATCCACTTGGTTTATGAGTTGAACTGACTGTCGCACTCAAAGATTAACGCGATCCACATAAACTCTATCATCAACTTGAATGTATGATTTAATGTACTTTATGATGATATGCCTTTTCAAATTCACGTGTATATACTAAAGTATGATATTTTGATGGGAATAAGAGCAAATTAATAAATATTTGATAGATTAAAGATAGTTTTACAAGATTTATTGTGGGGTCCTCGTTACTTAATCCATTTATGTAGTATCTTAACATACATACGTGAGTCTGAATTAAGTAAAACATGCATTGATTAAGAGTTTGTAACTAGTGAAGTTGTTACAAGGTTATACAAACCTAACCAACTATACATCACATGTACAAGTAACCACCTAATCCAAAATAACTCCTAGGCAGTGGTTCAGCTCGCAGCGGAAAATGACTCACATCCCGTCTCCCCACGTCTATGAGTCCCTACAGAAACATTCACACAATGAGTATAGAGAACAAGTATCTCAGTGCAATATCAAAACACAATATCAATATCAATGATAAAGCACAAGAAATCATCTAACGTGAATGTTCTGTATCATGCATCCACAAATACACTATGTCATGACATGCCCAAAAAGCACTCTATTATCACGAGCCTCATATGATATGCCTATTCAACTCAATATGTCAGTGGCACATCACATCTTCATATTAGCAGCACATATCATAGTATCATGCTCATCTGTGACAATAGCCAGAGCATATACCCACACCAGGCGTATATCTCTCAAGCCAAAGCATATGTAGTATATCTATCGTGGCAACGATCCCAGCCAAAGCATATACCACACCAGGCATATCTATCGAGGCAATGATCTCACCAAAGCATATACACATATCTATCAAGGCCTCCATCCCAATCATATGAAATCCATGTATGTACATGCATATGAAACTACCAATCATATGACACAAGATAACATAAATCATATGATATCAAAACCATAACATCATCATCACATCATATCTATACTCCGTACGTCAACACGTACCTGTATTGCGACACAAAAGCGATAAATCAGGCGTTGATAGCTAATTGCCTCTTTGCCCTGTCCCCTGTGATGATGCTACAAGCATATGAACAATAGACCATGTTATAAGAGGCTTCAATATCAAAAACTACAAAATATAACATTTAAGTCTACCGATCGATCGGTCACCCTAGCGATCGATCGGTCCAAACATGTAACCCTAGCGATCGGTCGGTCAAAAGCCAGCGATCGATCGCTTAAATAGTTGAATTTCTAAAAAATGCTACGGCAGTTCACCGATCGATCGGTCGCTTTCAGCGATCGATCGGTACATGCACCGCCTTAACTTTCCCCTGTTTTACCGATCGATCGGTCCGATCCTAGCGATCGATCGGTCGATGACAAAAATTTCAAACCATGGCGATTTTGAGCTTATCTTCCTAGCTCTTCTCCTACAACTCGAAATTCAACATTAAAACAAGGTTCATGCACTCTCTACTAGCACAACAACATGTTTTCACCATTTTAGAATCCAATTACTAGCATAGAACCATAATATGATTTTTCACATGCTTTCATGCTTCCAACTTCAAACAAAAGCAAAGAACTTCAAATTTGCATGATAAAGTAGTGAATGGTTAGCCTCCTTACCAAGTAAATCACTTCCTCTTAGTGAATAAAGATCCTTGCAAGTGAAACTCTAAATCAAACCCTCAAAAGCTTCCAAAGAACATGTAGAGATTTGTAGGTGAGTTGAGGTGAGTTGTGTGTTTAAAAGCTGATTTTACATCTAAATACTCACCTTTAATTCCAAACTCACATACACGTGTAATTCCCTTCAAACTCATGTTAAATATCTTATGGAATGCAACTCACATATACATGCTAATGCACCTTCAAATGCATGCTACATGTACACCAATGTTATATTCTACTATACATGTATTGTCCTATATGTCATTCATTGTCATATATCATTTGCTATATGTATTACTTCATTCTTGGTTCCACCCGAACCCCCAATATCATACCACCAATTGATATAATTACACCATAATCATATCACACGAGTATAACACAAATCGAGGCATTACAATTCTCCCCCACTCATTGAATTTCGTCCTCGAAATTGTAGATACAAACATGCATGTATAGACACGCAACTCAACAATCCTACTACATGAAGCGAGGAAACATGATCATGTATGTGACAGTACAGTACGTATGTACCAACAGTATCATAAAACTGTAAAATCATACCAGAAAACAAATCCGGATACCGTTGCATCATATGCTGCTCCGTCTCCCACGTTGCCTCTTCGACACCCGTCTGTCCCAATGTACCTTAACCATAGGAATCACCTTATTACGCAACCTGCGTTCAGCTCGATCCAAGATCATAACCGGTCGTTCCTCATACGACACATCTGTATCCAACTGTACATCAGGTAGCTGTAATACATGACTCGGATCTGGTTCATACTTCCTCAACAGTGAAACATGAAAGACATCATGAATATTACTCAAGGCTGGTGGTAGTGTCAATCGATATGCTAACGTACCAATACGTTGCAATACTTCATACGGACCAACGTATCGTGGAGACAATTTTCCACGCTTACCAAACCGTACTACACCTTTAAAAGGTGAGATTTTCAAGAACACACGGTCACCAACTTGAAATTCAAGTGGTCTACGTCGCTTATTGGCATACGCAGCCTGTCTATCCTGAGCAGCTTTAAGTTTTAATCGAATTAACTTCACTTTCTCTTCCATTTCATGAATCATATCCGGTCCATGTAAGGAAGACTGATCCACATCATCCCAATACAATGGCGATCTACATCGTCGCTCATACAAAGCCTCAAATGGTGCCATCTGTATACTAGACTGATAACTGTTGTTATATGAAAATTCCACTAATGGCAACGACTCTTGCCAAGAAGTATCAAACTCTAATACACAGGCACGCAACATATCCTCAAGCGTCTGTATCGTACGCTCTGTTTGTCCATCTGTCTGAGGATGATATGCTGTACTCAACCATACTTTAGTTCCCAACGCTGTCTGTAATCCTTCCCAAAAATGAGAAGTAAACCTCGGATCCCTATCCGATACAATGGAAACTGGAATACCATGTAGTCTCACTACATGTTGAATGTACAACTGTGCCATTCTTAGATATGTAAACGTCATACAATATGGCACAAAATGAGATACTTTGGTGAGTCGGTCAACAATCACCCAAATAGCATCGCAACCAGAAGACGTCCGTGGCAAATGAGTCACAAAATCCATCGTGATATGTTCCCATTTCCACTGAGGAATTTCCAGACTATGTAATTCACCTCCTGGTCTTTGTCTTTCTGCTTTCACTTGTTGACAGATCAAACATCGTTTCACAAAGCTCAATACATCATGTTTCATACGTTTCCACCAAAATTGTGTACGTAGATCATGATACATTTTCTTCCCTCCAGGATGTATACTGTATCTACTACAATGAGCATGTTGTAGTAGTTCTTGGCGTAGTCCTAATGACGCAGGTACTACCCAACAATTTCTGTATTTCAAAGTTCCATCACTTGTAAGTACAAAGTGAGATGTTTGTCCTTGACTTATCCTTTCCTTCCACTGTTGTACTTCATCATCAGTCAGTTGTGCCGTTCTGATTTTCTCAAAAATGTGGGGTTCAACCAACAATGTTGATACCCGTACTGGCACTATTTCCACATCAAAATCATAACCCAAAGTACAATAAGAAGTCATCAATGTGGATAAATGAATCATCTCATCAGCCGTATGATGTATCTTTCGACTCAAGGCATCTGCTGTAAGATTAGCTTTTCCTGGATGATATTCAATCTCACAATCATAATCTTTCAACAGATCCATCCATCTCCTTTGTCTCATATTCAACTCCGCTTGAGTGAATAGAAATTTTAGACTCTTATGATCTGTGTATATGGTAAACGACGTACCATATAAATAATGTCGCCATATCTTCAATGCAAAGACAATGGCAGCCAATTCCAGATCATGCACCGGATATCTCATTTCATGTGGCTTCAACTGTCGTGATGCATAAGCCACTACATGTTTGTCCTGCATCAATACACACCCCAAACCAAGTAAAGATGCATCAGTATATAATGCAAACCTGTCATGCTCAGATGGAATGATCAAGACTGGAGCTGTAGTCAATCGATATTTTAATTCCTGAAAACTACGCTCACAAGCCTCTGACCATTGAAATGATACTCCCTTCTGTGTCAAATGTGTCAATGGTTTGGCGATTTCTGAAAATCCTTCAACAAACCGTCTATAATATCCAGCCAAACCTAAGAAACTACGAATCTCTGGCACAGAAGTAGGTGCTGACCAATTCAACACTGCTTCAACTTTCTTTGGATCAACTGATATACCTTCTTCTGAAATAACATGCCCCAAAAAGCCGACACTAGTCAACCAAAACTCACATTTACTGAGTTTGGCATACAACTGATGTGTCCTCAACAATTGCAATACCATATGCAAATGTTGAACATGTTCTGCATCACTCCGTGAATAGATCAGTATATCATCGATAAAGACAATGACAAATCGATCAAGGTATTCCTGGAAAACCCGATTCATTAAACTCATAAAAACGGCAGGAGCATTTGTCACTCCAAATGGCATCACCAGAAACTCATAATGCCCATAACGAGTTCTGAATGCTGTCTTCTGTATATCTCCTTCCCTCACACGTATTTGATGATATCCTGACCTCAGATCAATCTTAGAATAAATCTTTGATCCCTGCAACTGATCAAACAAATCATCAATACGAGGAAGATGATACTTATTCTTTATCGTTACCTTGTTCAATTGTCTATAGTCAATACACAATCTCATTGTCCCATCCTTCTTCTTAACAAATAAGACCGGAGCACCCCAAGGCGATACACTAGGACGTATGTACCCCTTGTCCAATAAATCTTGCAATTGAGTTTTCAACTCTTTCAATTCAGTTGGTGCCAACCGATAAGGAGCCCGTGAAATTGCAGAAGTACCAGGTATCAAATCAATACCAAATTCCACTTCTCGAATCGGTGGGAATCCAGGTATCTCATCTGGAAACACATCCGCATATTCTGCAACCACTGGTATCTCCTCCACTTTCCTTTCTCTTTTCTGTTCATTTACATCAAGGGCATAAATCAAATAACACGCATGTCCACGTTCTAACAAACGCGACATTCGGATTGCTGATATCAGAGGAATCCTTGCCCTCGATCCCTGACCATAGAAATACCATTGATTTCCAGTATCAGACTGAAATCTCACTATCTTCTGACTACAATCCACAACAGATTGATATTTACTCAACACATCAATTCCAAGGATGCAATCAAAATCTGATATGTCTAACACAATCAAATCAGCCTGTAGCCCATACTCAGTCTCAAACTGAATAGTACAATCAGACACACTCTGACACGTCATCACAGTAGTTCCCATGGGTGTCGAGACATAAAGAGGCATCAACAGTGGAGACGAGCATATATGATACTGATCAATAAATGCTTGTGCAATAAAAGAATGTGATGCACCAGTATCAATCAACAGTAAAGCAGGATAAGTAAACAAAGTACACTTACCCGCTATCACATCATCAGGAGCTGCCTCTGCTTCCTCCCTATTCAGTGCATACACCTGAGCCTGAGGTGTTCCTGTCCTCTGTCCTCCACCAGACTGTGGTACACCCTGTGGTCTCTGCTGCACTGTATTCTCTGACATTGGTCCTCTCCTCTGTTGTCCACCCACTTGAGGACAATCACGGATCACATGTCCTGGCTTCCCACAACGGAAACAAACCACCGTATCAAACTGTGGACAATTTCTTTGATAATGTGGCCCTCCACATTTAAAACAATGTAGTCCTCGTCCACTACTACTACTACTTCCTTGGGACAGTCCTTTAGATTTTCGGTCATCCCCTTTCCGTGGTCCAAAACGTTTCCCACTAAACATAGATGAAGATGCACCACCTCGTGGTGATTTAAATGGTTCCCCTCTAGGTCTCATACTGTCAGATGTAGGTGGTTGGGCTTGTCCAACATCTGTATATACCCCTACAGCAATCTCAGCCATTTCGGCTCTAGTCAACGCTTCTTCATATGATGTAGGGTTATTGGACATTACCCTATCAAATAATTCAGGCCTCAACCCTTTCACAAACTGTCTGATCTTAGCTTTGGTGTTAACAGCAATATGTGGCACATACCGGAGCAAAGAAGAATAATGCACACCATAATCAGAGACTGTCATTGATCCCTGTCTCAAATTTGTAAATTCATCCTCTTTCCTCTGCCTTGCAGCAACAGAGAAATAATGATCCAGGAACTTCGTTCTAAACACATCCCAGTTAACTGTATGTCCTTGAGCCCTCAACTCAAGTACTGTGGATTTCCACCACATCATAGCTTTCTTAGCTAATTGGAATTCAGCTAAGCGTAACCAAGCAGTCTTGGCACACGGTGCTGACACAAATATCTGTTCCACACGTTCCAGCCACTCCTCTGACAGTTCCCCTGGTTCAGTCCCCTCAAACCTGGGTGGTTGATAACTCAAAAATTGCGTCAAAGTCAATTCCCCAGGCAACAGTACCTGTTCCACTGGCCCTTGCTCAATCGGTGGTGGTGGCACAGGCGCCATCCTCACACTCGCATTGCCACTCATGGCATCCCCAACATCCTCATGATACCCTTTGTCTGTCATAACTGTATAACAAGGTTAACAATAACATTCACAAGTATATAACATGTTAGAATAACATCATATTCCAAATCCTAACATGCGATTACCATTCTCAAAGTGTTTAGGTAACTCCCTAATACACTTCCTCTACCCATGTTCACCCCGTTCTCGAACCACTGCTCTGATACCACTAATGTGGGGTCCTCGTTACTTAATCCATTTATGTAGTATCTTAACATACATACGTGAGTCTGAATTAAGTAAAACATGCACTGATTAAGAGTTTGTAACTAGTGAAGTTGTTACAAGGTTATACAAACCTAACCAACTATACATCACATGTACAAGTAACCACCTAATCCAAAATAACTCCTAGGCAGTGGTTCAGCTCGCAGCGGAAAATGACTCACATCCCGTCTCCCCACGTCTATGAGTCCCTACAGAAACATTCACACAATGAGTATAGAGAACAAGTATCTCAGTGCAATATCAAAACACAATATCAATATCAATGATAAAGCACAAGAAATCATCTAACGTGAATGTTCTGTATCATGCATCCACAAATGCACTATGTCATGACATGTCCATAAGCACTCTATTATCACGAGCCCCATATGATATGCCTATTCAGCTCAATATGTCAGTGGAACCACATCACATCTTCATATTAGCAGCACATATCATAGTACAATGCTCATCTGTGACAATAGCCAGAGCATATACCCACACCAGGCGTATATCTCTCAAGCCAAAGCATATGTAGTATATCTATCGTGGCAACGATCCCAGCCAAAGCATATACCACACCAGGCATATCTATCGAGGCAATGATCTCACCAAAGCATATACACATATCTATCAAGGCCTCCATCCCAATCATATGAAATCCATGTATGTACATGCATATGAAACTACCAATCATATGACACAAGATAACATAAATCATATGATATCAAAACCATAACATCATCATCACATCATATCTATACTCCGTACGTCAACACGTACCTGTATTGCGACACAAAAGCGATAAATCAGGCGTTGATAGCTAATTGCCTCTTTGCCCTGTCCCCTGTGATGATGCTACAAGCATATGAACAATAGACCATGTTATAAGAGGCTTCAATATCAAAAACTACAAAATATAACATTTAAGTCTACCGATCGATCGGTCACCCTAGCGATCGATCGGTCCAAACATGTAACCCTAGCGATCGATCGGTCAAAAGCCAGCGATCGATCGCTTAAATAGTTGAATTTCTCAAAAATGCTACGGCATTTCACCGATCGATCGGTCGCTTTCAGCGATCGATCGGTACATGCACCGCCTTAACTTTTCCCTGTTTTACCGATCGATCGGTCCGATCCTAGCGATCGATCGGTCGATGACAAAAATTTCAAACCATGGCGATTTTGAGCTTATCTTCCTAGCTCTTCTCCTACAACTCGAAATTCAACATTAAAACAAGGTTCATGCACTCTCTACTAGCACAACAACATGTTTTCACCATTTTAGAATCCAATTACTAGCATAGAACCATAATATGATTTTTCACATGCTTTCATGCTTCCAACTTCAAACAAAAGCAAAGAACTTCAAATTTGCATGATAAAGTAGTGAATGGTTAGCCTCCTTACCAAGTAAATCACTTCCTCTTAGTGAATAAAGATCCTTGCAAGTGAAACTCTAAATCAAACCCTCAAAAGCTTCCAAAGAACATGTAGAGATTTGTAGGAGAGTTGAGGTGAGTTGTGTGTTTAAAAGCTGATTTTACATCTAAATACTCACCTTTAATTCCAAACTCACATACACATGTAATTCCCTTCAAACTCATGTTAAATATCTTATGGAATGCAACTCACATATACATGCTAATGCACCTTCAAATGCATGCTACATGTACACCAATGTTATATTCTACTATACATGTATTGTCCTATATGTCATTCATTGTCATATATCATTTGCTATATGTATTACTTCATTCTTGGTTCCACCCGAACCCCCAATATCATACCACCAATTGATATAATTACACCATAATCATATCACACGTGTATAACACAAATCGAGGCATTACATTTATTATAAATAATTATTAGAGAAAAACATAAAATTAATCACAAACCTCAATTTTGTGCTTCCAAATTGTTTTCTAACTAATAGTTTTTCTTTAAAAGAAGTTGGTTTGTGGGGTGGGGCGGATTGAATCCACCGAGTTATTTGGGTGGGCGGGCCCGATTTTTTTTTTTAGCAGGACGAATCTAGGGTTAGGTCAAACTTGTCATAAACCCGTATTTTTGCCATCTCTACGCACACATGGTTAGTTTCATGTTGTCATTAATGACATATTAAATATGTGTAGTACAAACGGTTGAATGCATAGATAAAATCATTACAATATTATTATCATTATTTAATCTATGTTATCATAGGGTCAGAGCATTATGGGTAAGTAAGGTAGTAACCATGGTCCACCTACACCAACCAGGTAGATTTTGAAACTATTGAATAAATTGAATCCATCGTCGGGTGCTATTGTCATGTTGCAAAACCCAGGATTTCCACTCGTATGATAGTTACCTTTAGGAGTACCACCGTATGACCATATGATGACATGTATTGTCATCCTATACATTCGTATAAGTAATGGCGTTATATGAGAAAACTGTTGTCATCTTAAAAAAAATTATTATCCTAAATAAATTTTTTAAATAAAATATATTTTATTTTCCAAAAATTATATTTAAAAGATGGCAACTTTCGCCAATTTAAATTAAATTTGGACCACTCAAATACCTCATGGACGATACCCATGGGGTAGGCTAGAAAAATACGTGATTTTTATACACTAATCTATTATAAAAAATTGAAAAAATATCTATGCCACGTGATCACAAGAAGTCTTAAATCAGATTATTAATTCATTTTGATTATGTCTGCCTTCATAAAATTTGGTTAAGTGTAGTTTTCTACTGATTTGGTAGCTATTTGCAGGGTCAAAAAGTTCTTCTCCCTATAATTAATAATATGATAAATTTTTTTAAAAGATATTCATATAATATAGATTTTTCAAATATTAATCTCAAACCTTTAAAACTAATAAAATAGAATCTCACAAAAATTGTGTTTAACCAAAAATAATCTAACATTAATGTTTTTAACAAAATTGGTAATGAATAATCTAACATAAATATTTGTAATAAATTTAATCTTGTAAAAATTGGTTTTTAACAAAATTGTCTTATAAGTGTGAATAGGGGTTTTGAGACACATTTTGATCACAAATAAAAGTTGGGGACTAGTATTGATTAAAATAATATTAAAAATATTCTAATTAAATATAATTTTGATGATATTATATTGGATTAATCCTAAAAATTCGACAAATACATGTTTCATCACAGCATTTTTTAAATTTAGTTTTAATAATATATAGACATAAAAAGAAATATAAAAGACAAACTACACGCGGGTGGTTGCATTGCCACCGTTCCTTCCACCAAACACATCGGCTTCGTCATTAATATATATATATATATATATATATATTTGAGGAACAAATTCAGCACAAACGAAACTAAGTATCCCAACGATGGATCTTACCGAAATAGCATTCTCTGTAATAATCTTCTTATGCACAGTGTTAATCCTCACTATTTACAGTAAAAAAAGAAGCCATCTTGCCTCCCCGCCGGGGCCATTTGCCCTCCCAATAATCGGCCATTTACATCTCCTCGGCCCAAGAATCCACCAAACTTTCCACGATCTGTCGCAGCGCTTCGGCCCTTTAATCCAGATCCGCCTCGGCTCCGTCCCCTGTGTGGTGGTCTCAACCCCTGAGCTCGCTAAAGAATTCCTCAAAACCCACGAACTTGTCTTCTCTTCACGCAAGCACTCAACCGCGATTGATATAGTCACTTACAACTCTTCATTTGCTTTCTCCACTTACGGCCCTTACTGGAAATATATTAAGAAATTGTGTACTTATGAACTACTCGGCGCGAGAAATCTCGGAAACTTTGAGCCCATCAGGAAGCTTGAAATAAATGATTTCTTGAAAGTTGTTATGAACAAGGCGAAAACAGGAGAAAGTTTTAATGTTACAGAAGCGTTGGTGAAGCTCACGAGCAACGTTATTTCTCACATGATGCTTAGTATTCGGTGTTCGGAGACGGAGGGGGAAGCGGAGGCGGCGAGAAATGTGATTCGAGACGTGACGCAGATTTTCGGGGAGTTTGATGTTTCGGACATAGTATGGTTTTGCAAGAACTTTGATTTGCAAGGGATAAGGAGGAGATCAGAGGATATACAGAAGAGGTATGATAGTTTGCTGGAGAAGATTATTACAGACAGAGAGAAAATGCGAAGCGGTGGCGGTGGCGGCGGAGATAAGAAGGATTTTCTTGACATGTTGCTTGACGTCATGGAGAGTAAGAATTTGGACGTGGACTTCACCAGACAACACCTTAAAGCTTTGATTCTGGTAAGAAAATTAAATTCCAATTTATTTTTCTATATTTTGTTCAGTATATATTTTTAGCCAATGTACTTTGCAACAAAGTCAAATTGCCTACATTTTTTTTATTTTTCGTGATTATTAATTTTATTATTTTAAATGTAATTATTAATTGAATTGCTGTATTACTAACACAAAAAAAGCTAGAAAAAATTAATTAGCTTATTCATTGCCTTTATCTCGCTGCTGAATCTGATTAGTTTGTGTGGCAAGTGTTTTTTTGGGTCATTTTGCTCTAATATAATATATTATAGATTACTAAAAAAAATAACCATGTTCTATAGATTACTAAAAAAATAACCATGTTCGAGATATCTTCACCCTCCCTAATGAATAGTATATAAATGAATAGTATATGAACGTATAAAAATAATTAACTTTTATAATATAGTTAAAAATTAGGGCAAACAAACTTTTTTTAGGGGGTGGGGCTACCGCGGAACTCGAATTTGAGGGAGCTGAGCTCTTGCCAGCAAACAAATTTTTGACCTTTGTAATGTTGACGAAGGGTGTCATGCCCTGGGCTCGGGCCCGCGCAGGCGCTACTGCACAATGGGCTTATATAGCAACTACTCCGTATTCGTTCTCGCTCTACAAAAATGGTTAACCCAAGTTGCTATAATAGTCAATTGTAAGCCTTTATAAACCACTTTAAATTTTCATCCACAACCAATTGGGATAAGGGTATTACAAAGGGAAAGCACCCGATATGGGTGATCAGCCACTTTCATTTTACATTTTCTTTTATGTATTTTTCTGAAGCATGTATACTAAAAATGAGGTTTTTGTCCTCCTAAATTCTAAAAAATATGTAATTATTAATCCCCCCCTGCCATTGATATATTTGATTGTTTCACCACTAAATTTTACCTCATATGTATAATTCGCCAAGGATTTCTTCACTGCCGCCACGGACACAACTGCCATTGCAGTAGAATGGTCAATTGCAGAACTCCTCCGCAACCCAAACATACTCAAAAAGGCTCAAGAAGAAATCGATAACATCATAGGTTCCCAGAGGCTTTTGCAAGAATCCGACGCCCCTAAACTTCCCTACATCATGGCGATAATCAAAGAATCATTCCGGCTGCACCCTCCGATTCCAATGATATCAAGAAAATCTGTTTCCGACTGCGTAATCGATGGGTACATGATTCGTGCACAAACTCTCTTATTTGTTAACATTTGGTCCATTGGCCGGAACCCCAAGTACTGGGAAAGGCCGATGGAGTTCCGGCCAGATAGATTTTTGGATCCAGGTTCTGGTTCCATTGATGTTAAAGGACAGAATTTCGAGTTGCTGCCATTTGGGACTGGTAGAAGGGGCTGTCCAGGGATGCTGTTAGCCATGCAGGAGTTGGTCTCGATACTGGGGACTATGGTGCAGTGCTTTGATTGGAAACTTCACGATGATTCGCAGAAGGTCGACATGACAGAGAGGCCGGGGTTAACGGCACCTCGAGCATATGATCTGGTCTGTCGTGTGGTGCCGAGGGTTGATGAGACGGTGGTGTCGGGCAATTGATCGGTGAGTAAGGTTATGTTTATCTGGTAATTTAGTCTATTTGCATAATTTGTTTGATTATGTTTTGTAGTTACTATTTGTTTTGTGTGCATCGTGCATGCTCGAAATAAGCACACAAGTCTTTACGTTTTATCTTTAGTTTGAATTATGATGGAAGATTCAGCATTTTGCATTTTGGCTATATAAGAAGAAGAAGTTGCTGCATAAACTTTTCAAAATGATTCTTGGGCTAGATCAAAAATTGGACAAAGTTGTTGTAACTGGTCACTGAAATAACTAAGTGTGTGTTTGTAAGCGATTCTCAGAAATGTTTATCTACTTTTTAGATCGAAAAATAGATTTTTGGTGTTTGATTTACTTGTTATGTTATCACTTATCTAAAAAAACAGGTAAAAACAGAAGTTATTAGATGCTTCATACTATTTTAAGTTGAGCAGTAATAATTTTGTGATTGATGGGAGTTCATTAATTTGTTTTTTTTATTTTACTAATAAATACTCAGTGTTTTTGCTTAAAAGTAATGAATATCTTTTCTTAGTTTATATATGTGAAATAGATATATCTATCTATATCGTAAACTATCGGATCACTTTCACTATGGTACCTTTTTTTAACGAAAATGCACTTCCCGTTAGCTCAAACTCAATCGAAGATAAAATGCAAAGGTTGAATCTCGTCCCCTCTAAAGGGTCTACTTGGACTACTTGTTCGTCCTGTATTTTGAAAAGATTTGAATAAAAGATTTGAATAAGCAATTATAAACATGTCCAGGACATTTAAAGGTTCCTTCATAGCTACACCCTTCTAAGGACAAAGTGTGCTTGCTTGTTTTTATTGGGGAAGTGGTGTGGTAGGTGATATAAAAGGCTGGGGAAGATTCTGCTCGCTAAACATCAGCTTTATTTGAGAAATAATTGTTGTGAATTTACTATTCTTTATAATATAACGTTATATTATATAATGAGTGTTCAATTTATTATATATGTTTGACAAGCTCACAGTTAATATAACAAATTATTTATTGCCGTATGTTTGCAGATAAATATAAATTATGGGTTCTTGGCACGAAATTCCCTGTGATTTTTCAAATAGAGAGTTTATCAATTTGCAGATTACTCGTGTGATTTGTGAATATGTGCAAGAGACTCTTTCCATATATGATTTGTTTGACGCGCACGACTTCTTATGCGTATGGACTTTGAAATTACATATTAAAATGTTAATTGTAGGTAAAATACACTTCTCCGTCATCTCCGTCTCTGTTATATTATTTGATTTGAAGGATGTGATAAGTGATGTAAAGACTAAAATTTATGAAAATAAAATAATGTGTGATAAGTTATATGGCGTTTGATTTGAAGATAAGATTATTGATAAAATTTATTGTTTAGTATAATATCTCAAATACCCTCAGTATTATAATAATAATAATTTAATATTATTATTTTATTAATATTAATATTATTATATTATTATTATAATTAATGCATAATAATAATAAATATAAAATAGTAATAATTAAATATATATATATATATATTATAATAATAATATAATAATATAAATATAATATATAATAATAAAATTGTACGAAATAAGTTTAATTTTTGGTGGGAAATTTAAATTTTGTGAAAAAAAGTGATAATAGTGTACATGTCATTTTGTTGTAAAGTTGGATCAGAATGAGACAAAGATGATTTGATTATTTTTTTTACAAAATCGAACCAAATATGGGAAATTTAGTGTCAAACAAACCAAACATAGAGGTTAAAAATCCTTAGTCGATGGCATTTATTTTGCCGTCTTAATATGGCAAATGTGGAACACTGGAAATAGCTTGTCAAGTCCTTACTAGCTACCTGCCTCGTGAGTAAACCTACCCGTCAATGTTTTATTTATTGCAATTTATGATCCAATCGTTTACCTTTCAAATTAATTTACTTTTCTCATTATTTTATAGATTTTATTTTTTTATCAATTTTTTTACTTTGATATTTAATAATATATAATTCAGTATTATTTAATATTCACAAAACAAATTTATTTAATTATTAGGTATTATATTTTAGAAACTAATCAATTCATCGATTGATGCTACTATTCCCATCCTCCACCTAACCCACCTGCCGGTCACGAAATCATTGAATTATTTGTACTCCACAGGCTCATATGGAATCTAACTATTTATGTAAACGAACGAATAAGTTGAATATAACAAAAAAATTTCTCGAATTAAGTATATTTGAGCTCGATTAGTCTAAATTTGTATGCCCAATTCGACTCAAAAGATTCGAACATGTTCGTGAGATTCGAAATGTATTTATTTAATTTATAATATATTATATTAATAAAATATTAAAGCGGCTCGCGAATTATCACACAAAACAATTTGGGCTTGAATTCAGCTTGAAAAAAGTTCGAAAATGTTCGAGTTCGGTTCAATTTGATAATTTCGACATGAAGTTAGTTATCTACTGATACCCTGATATTTGGTGCGGTTCGGACTCGGATTCTATGGGCTCGACCCGGTCTCAAGAGGAACTGAGTGTCCATTTAACTAGCCACATTCCAATATTTTATTAACCCATTATCATTTATTTTGGCCCATTATCAATTATTTTGGCCCATTTAATTGTCATTAGAGGCCTTAATCAAAGGCCATAATGGACAGCCCATGACCAAGGAAAAATGGAATGGAACAGTAGGTTAGAAGAGAGCCATCGCCTCTTTCCTTTTGATGGCCGAAGATCAGCAGCTTCTTCCAGATTTTTTGATGTACAAATTCATTTGTTATCCAATCGAACCAAAAAATGAGGTAACAAATTAGCAGCTTCTTCCAGATTTTTTTATGTACAAATTCATTTGTTATCCAATCGAACCAAAAAATGAGGTAACAAATTGGCGCCGTCTGTGGGAAAAATCGAGTTAAGACGTTGATATTTGCAGTTCTATCATCTGAAAAGAAAAAAAAAATTGAGAGATTTCGGACAGCTGGGCGAAGAGCTTCTGGTTGGGAGTGGCTTCTGTGAGAAGGGGAGAGAGCTCTGGAAGCTTGGTTTCTGAGAGTATGCGGCTGTTGCGGCGGCGGGTTTGTGACCTTCCGCTGGTTTGGGCGTGTACTTCAGCTCGGGGCAGCAGTCGTGGCCTTGCCGTTCGGGTGCATGAACTGCTGGGTGGGGTTTGCGCACCAGGCTGTGGAGCCAGGCTTTAGGGTTTTTGTGCGGCGCAACTTTGTTAGCGGCGCTACATGTACGGTCTGGGTCGTCTGATCTGGGCATCCCCATTTGCATCTGGTATTATCATATATTGCTTATACATATTTACTTGAAGGGAAGCTTTGATATTATCTTTTGTTCACTGGTTATCTATGCTTCTTGCTGGATTATGTGTGATTTGATTGCTCTATTTGGAGTTGATGTTTTTTTGTGTATTATTTGTCTCGATCCTTCTCTGGGTGAGATATATCAAAATAGATACCAAGCTAACTGGTCATCAAGTAGTAAACAAATCACTCAAGTCTTTATTGGCTAAGAAATTGGTAAAAGAGGTCGCCAAAGGCTCCAAGGGACTCCCACTCCCTTACTGCTGAAGCCTTGCAACACCGAAAAATAGAGCTGGATGGAGAGAGCCGATGAAACAGAACCTTCTAATTGTGGAAATGACGGAATGACACTGAATGAGAGCAATGTGGAAGAGAAACTGAGCCAGAATTCTGAAACTGATGATCCTTGCCTGGAGTTGGATCTGTGTATTGATGCTGGAGATGAACAATTAAGCATCCCTTATGAGACAGAATCAGAGCTTGATGGGGAGAGAGCGGTTGAAACATAACCTTCTAATGGTGGAAATGTCACAATGACACAGAATGAGAGCAAGGACCTGGAGTTGGAGATGGAGGTTGCTGAAGTAGATTACCGCCCTCCTTCCATTGGTGTTGATGATAATTTCTGGTGATATTTTCCAAATGTACAGACAGAATGTTATGCTTAGTCTTATTCTTGGTGGTGAGTACCTACCATTACCACAATACCACGTGTATAAAGAAAGGATTCTGGAGTCCAAGGAGAAACAAAATTTGGAGTAGAAGAAACGAACTGCATAAGCTGATCTACATTAGCTGTATACATTGTTATATCATATGTATGCGTATAGTAATCTGCATTATACTGTTGATCATGGTGTTGAGAATATTTCCTCCGAAAAGATAGTTGAAGTGGATCAAGATGAGGTAGGAGAAGAAAATGAGACGAACCTAATTAATGAAGAAGAGCAGGTGGAAAAAACTCTGTTATGAAATTGAAAAACTAGAAATTGTAGGAATTGAGATAGCGGCTGAGGAGGTACCTGTGAATGTACTTGCGAGCATAAAGAATTCCCAAACCCAAGATCTTGGAGGGTTAGAGAGTGCTGCAACAGTTCATTCTCCTACGCTGCATCAGAATGCTGATTTCCTTAAAGGAATCGAGACCTCTGGCATAGAATCTGAACCAAGAATTCTGATTCCACCAAGATTTACAGGAGTCAATTCAAGTTTCATCACTCAACTCACTTTGCCACCAAACAAGAAATCTGCGAGACCAAACACTTCTGCAGTTTGAATATGATTTTGGAGTATACGCGGTGCGTCTTCTTTGCGCTAGACTTATGCCATGTATCCGATTCAAGATATTGGCTCGACCTTGTCAGAGATCAGTTCGGCCTTGGCCACCCGGCTTCAGCTCGGCCAATCAGCCTTAGCTCGGCCACCTCGGCTATTTCGGTCTAGGACTCCGCCATCAACTAGACCACATCAATCAACTCTGACTTCGATGCTCGGTCTACATGCTATCATTTACGGTTATTTCTTCTAGCTACTATTTCATATATATGTTGTGTTGCACTATTTCACTATTTCAGGTTGACCTCAGTGCACCTCAGCTAGGGCATGCAATCTCGCAGTAAGCCCCTATTATATCAGCTCAGGCATGCGATCTCGCAATAAGGCCTTATTCATCAGCTTGGGATTTTTATTTGTTCTGGATTTTGGGTTAACTTATTCGGATGTGGTGTATCGATGTGGATGTTCGGGAGTGGTGTGTGAGTGTGGGAGTTGAGATGAGGAGATATGTCATGGTCCGCCCACACATGTGTGGCCATGGTCAGCCCAGGCGCACGAGATGAGGAGAAAAAGTTAAGGTATCGCCCTGACTACGATGAAAGCTAAGGTCCGCCCTGGCTACTATGAAAGCTAAGGTCCGCTTTGGCTACTATGAAAGCTAAGGTCCGCACTGGCTACTATGAAAGCTAAGGTCCGCCCTGGCTACTTTAAAGCTAAGGTCCGCCCTGACTACTATAAAAGTTAAGGTCCGCCCTGACTACGATGAAAGTTAAGGTATCGCCCTGACTATGAAAGTTAAGGTCCGCCCTGACTATGAAAGCTAAGGTCCGCCCTGGCTACTATGAAAGCTAAGGTCCGCCCTGGCTACTATGAAAGCTAAGGTCCGCCCTGGCTACTATGAAAGTTAAGGTCCGCCCTGACTATGAAAGCTACGATCCGCCCTGACTATGAAAGCTAAGGTCCGCCCTGGCTACTATGAAAGCTAAGGTCCGCCCTGGCTACTATGAAAGCTAAGGTCCGCCCTGGCTACGATGAAAGTTAAGGTCCGCCCTGGCTACTATGAAAGCTAAGGTCCGCCCTGACTACTATAAAAGGTAAGGTCCGCCCTGGCTACTATGAAAGCTAAGGTCCGCCCTGGCTACTATGAAAGCTAAGGTCCGCCCTGGCTACTATAAAAGTTAAGGTCCGCCCTGGCTACTATGAAAGTTAAGGTCTGCCCTGACTACTATGAAAGTTAAGGTCCGCCCTGACTGGGAAAATTAAGTTCCGCCCTGATTGCTTAAGTCCAGGTGTATGAGGCCTTGGCAAATATTAGCACAGGTCTTATCTGCTCATATTTATTATCTGGAGTCCAGACCGGACATGTCTTATCTGCTCATATTTATTCTCTGGGATCATATGAGACGAGCTTTATTTGCTCAGCACTTTATCAGCTCAAGAGCTCAGGACATTTGTCATTTTGTGAATCCAGATGAGCTCTATCTCCTACGCGCATTTATTATTATGCAGTTCGGATGCTCTTTAGTTTTGGGAGCTCAGCTGAGTTTTTATCTGCTCAAATCTAGTGATTATGTATGTCGGATGGACTTTATCTGCTCTGCATACCTATTAGCTCTGGAGTTCAGGACGTACGAGATGTATGGGCTCGGTTTATTAATTCTGGAGCTCAGGACGGGAGAGCGTTGTTTGTTCATATTTATTATATCTGGAGTTCAGATCGGGCGACCTAATGTCCTCAGTTTATTATTTCTGGAGTTCAGGACAGATGGGCTGTATGTGTTCTGTTTATTATATCTAGAGCTCAGGTCGGGGGAAGACTTATATGCTCGGTTTATGTTGAAGTTCAAACAGGTCAGCCTTGTTTAAGATTTAATTCTGTACTTAGAATTATGTCTAGTTATTACTGCAGGTCAGCCCTGCACAAATAACAGGTCAGCCCTGTTTTAGATTTAATTATGTTCTTAGAATTATCTCTAGTTGTTAATGCAGGTCAGCCCTGCACAGATTAACAGGTCAGCCCTGTTTAAGATTTAATTCCGTACTTAGAATTATTTCCAGTCTTAATGCAGGTCAGCCCTGCACAGATTAACAGGTCAGCCCTGTTTAAGATTTAATTCCGTACTTAGAATTATTTCTATTTGTTATTGCAGGTCAGCCCTGCATTGATAACAGGTCATCCCGGTCGAGAAACGTGTCATCCTTACAGCATGCCAGCTCAGTTTCGACACCCTGGAGTCTTATTTGCTCCATGTTGATTGTCCGGAGCTCGGCTATATCTATTTACTCAACGCATGACTAGTATTTTGTGAGGTCAGACAGGTGTCATTTGCTCGGTATATCTCGTCCCTCGAGCTCACATTAACTTATTTATTCCTCGGTTCGGTGCTACTTATGGAGCTCAGATCAGCCCGGATTTATTATATGTCTATGGGTCATTTTGGAGTTCATCTGTATTTTGTTTGCTCAGCGTGACATATTTATCAAGCTCTGGATGTCCAGATGTTTATTAGCTCTAGAGTTCGGCGAGTTTTATCCGCCATGGGATTGAGCTGGGCTTTATTGATTATGGAGTTCAGGCGAGCATTATTTGCTTTTGCTTATTTCGGAGCTCAGATCAGGTCGGGAGAGCAATATTTGTTCATATCGGGTCGGATGGGTATTATTTTCTCATACATTATCACAGGAGCTCATGTCGGACAGTAATTCTTTCACTTATTTTATCATCTCTGGAGCTTAGGTCGGGTGAGATTTATTTGCTCAGCTCAGTTTTATCACCTCGGGGCTCTCGATCACCTTTGTCAGCTCGGAATTATCGATTATAGTAGCTTCATCTCGGATTCCTATTGCCCAGTCCGACCTGCTATTATTGACAGAAGTTCAGATTTATGATCACGTCGGTTCCTCGTATGGGCTTTACGAGCCGCCTATTTCATCAAGGATCGACATTCAAATTGTCATGGCTCTGCTGACAGCATGACTTGGGAACTCGGCACGGCGCAAGGTCACATCTTAGTTTGGCATTTGAAGGACTACCGATCCGGGTCCTCACCTAACCAGTTTGCGTCGATACAACGCTACTCTAGCTCGACTAGAGGGGGGATACTTATGATACCCTGATATTTGGTGCGGTTCGGACTCAGATTCTATGGGCTCGACCCGGTCTCAAAAGGAACTGAGTGTCCATTTAACTAGCCACATTCCAATATTTTATTAACCCATTATCATTTATTTTGGCCCATTATCAATTATTTTGGCCCATTTAATTGTCATTAGAGGCCTTAATCAAAGGCCATAATGGACAGCCCATGACCAAGGAAAAATGGAATGGAACAGTAGGTTAGAAGAGAGGCATCGCCTCTTTCCTTTTGATGGCCGAAGATCAGCAGCTTCTTCCAGATTTTTTGATGTACAAATTCATTTGTTATCCAATCGAACCAAAAAATGAGGTAACAAATTAGCAGCTTCTTCCAGATTTTTTGATGTACAAATTCATTTGTTATCCAATCGAACCAAAAAATGAGGTAACATCTACGTTCACAAGTAAGAACACTAATTAGTTACTAATATGTGTGGACTTTCAATTGATGTAGAATATGACATATGAGATATTCAATGTCAATGGGGATACTAACTCCCTAAGAACATTTCCTTGAGGCCATCTTCAAACTAATTTAGAAAGACCCTTTAAACTAGTGTTGAGCTCTGGACTTAGAATATTTCATATCAGTAGTGATAGTACTCTTCTTAAGGGTAATCTCGTTATATGTGACATCAAGGTAACGTAGAAAAAACCGGCTTTACACTAGTGGTATGTGTAACCTCGAGATTTATGCTCCTTTTTAGAAAATAAATAAATAAATAAAAACCATATCTTAGTATTATAATCTGAATATTAAAAATATTTTTACTTTTTTTAAAAAATAAATTATTTATGAAATCGAGCTAAATAAAGTATTTTTGATTTAAGTTCAACTTATAAACCGACCCAACTACTAACCTTGGTAAAAAGTCGTAGATTCATAAGAACTTTTTTTCTTTCTTTTTTTTTAAAAAAATAAAATTATTTAGGAGATTGATGAGAACTTAAACCCAAGATCTCTTACACTAGGAAAAGATGACAACCACTAGGCTTAAGCCTTGTTGTCGGATTCGTAAGTCCATTGTATCGATCAATCTTGCAAACGACCAATCGATTTAAATCTTCAACGGTGTATAAGGATGATAAGAGTGTGCAGCTCAAGGTGATAGATCAGCACAAAATATAAAGGAAATATCAGCAGTACACAATCTGCAAAAGTTTAGATGGGATAAATCTTGATTTAGTTCTTTTACACAGCATCTACCATCAACTTATAGAGGGCGGGGCGAATCCTGCTTGGTGACATCCAGGCATTTTTGATGAAATCTAAGCCACATCATTCTGATAAAGAAAAACATTGGGAATGATATTTTAACAAGAATCCAGTCCAAAAATGACAGCAGCAAAAATGTTAGGAGTTTTATGCCGATCTGAGCACTAAGATGGTTCAAATGGTTCTTTTTGTTCGTGTCCAGTAAAAAGAGAGACATTTCCAACAGATCAGGAGCAATTGCAACGATCGTAAGAAACTGGAGGCCTATTAACTTGAAGTCTTTTATAGATGATCTTGATTACATTATGCATGGAATAGCATAAAAAAGTACAAAGTTCTACTTTTTCTTCTTTCTGGTCTAGCCAGTCTGACCCCATACGAGTCAAGAGACAGGCTGATCCAGCGGAGTAAATTTTCATAACCCAGTATTAACAGCTAACTTCGAATTCAGTCGAGCAAGATGATTTTACTCAAACAACGGAAATGGTATGATTCCTCTCTCCATTCCCTTCTCCATATCAAGTGCAATGTGCACAACTTTAAGAGTATATCCATATTATTTTCTTCAACTTTTCGACAAGACTCTACTTAACAGTGCCTTCAACTCTAAAATGTAAGGCAATATGTCATCGAGTGATATACTTTCAAAGAATGTAATGACCTACAAGATCAAAGAGTCAAAAGAATCATACTGACCATTGACATAGAACAAAGCTTAGTAGACTCACATATGTCTTGCGCTACGATTCACATACACGGTCACACGGACACGACACGAACAAGGCGTCACGGAATAGTTATAGTATCACTCATACAAACATCAAATACATGTTACTTTAATTAATATAAAGTTTAACAACGTCCAAATAAAAGATAACACCAAAAATATTCATACCCAATTCAAAAATATATTATATAAATGTTTGTCACTAAAATCATCATAGTATCACTCGTACAAACAGAACCCAACTGTTGTTTCTAAACGGGTCACAAACTCTTTACAAGTATCGGGAAATTTTTATTTTTAAAATTGAGATACGACATAAAAATAAGCTTAGTTCTCCACAGTTTACCACAGAAATGGAATTCTCCAAGGTGGTATCGGGATGAGGAGTTGTATCATAAGCTGGATCAAACCCACTAATAACTGCACACAAATAGCAATAAAAAAAGATATAGCTGAAATCTCAAGCAAGAAAAAGGGTAACTAAGAAACAAAGAAATTCACCTGAGATGGTGAGAGACCAGAGGAGCACGAGAAAAGAAGGTTTAATGCGGGAGGACAGTGATCATCGGCTTCGAAACAACAATACCGTTTAAAAATAAAGTTGTCGGAGTGAACAAAATATTTAATTCCATACTATATCAAGAGATATAGGTTATATTTAAAAATACTGTCCATTTCTGCCATTTTGGTACATAAATTTCTTTTGTTTCTTATTTCTTTTATTTTTTTTATTTTAGATAAAGCTTGATAATAGGAATATTAAGTTAATAAATTGGAAATATGGGTTAATGATTTATAAAATAATTAATGATTGATTTGATTATATTTTTTTACAAAACTATATTTTATTACAAATTATTTAATATTAGTAATATTAGT
Source organism: Haberlea rhodopensis (assembly GCA_907163345.1). Lineage (NCBI taxonomy): Eukaryota > Viridiplantae > Streptophyta > Magnoliopsida > Lamiales > Gesneriaceae > Haberlea > Haberlea rhodopensis. The sequence goes on from CAJQUN010000025.1 coordinate 7,726,114, forward strand.
AAACATTAATTTACATTGTCTCAATATTTTCTTATATAGCAATAGTATGCAATAAGTAATTTGAGATAAATTTGGATGATTTTATTTTTTTAGAAAATCTTACAAAAAGATTGTAACTTATCGTATATATTATAAGTTTTTTTTTTATAAAATTTTAACCAACACTTGGAAATTATTAAGAATATATAAGGTTCCAACTCAAAAGTCAAAATCAATTGATAATGAGTGGAGTAACTCATGTATCTTATAAAGAGCTAACAAAGATTCTAAATTCCTAATATGTGACAACTCTCGACACGTCATCTCACGTGTTACATTATATATGTCAAACATGTGAATTGATCACACATGTGACGGTGAGCATGCTAGGGGAATAACCAATCACATGAAAAAGCCTGCTCCAATATCATGTTAAGAATGCATGAGGTTCCAACTCAAAACCAATTGTTAATTAGTGGAGTAACTCATGTATCTTACAAATAACTAATATAGACTCTAAATTTCTAATGTGAGACAACTCCCAACATAAATATATCGTATATGTCATAAGATAATTAAGTAATTTATAAATTTTACCAAAATTTTTACTAATGAAATGATTAATTCTTAACCCTTGACACACCAATAATATCACTCGAAAAGACTCTTACAAATACACATGAAATGTAGATGTACAAGGTATCTTCTATTGCCAAAACATTGTTAATAAATCTCGAAACGCACCACTTTAATGAACATAACCGAAGCCCAAATCTTTTTAAAAAAACCACGGCCTTAAAAAAAACTGGCCTGGATTGGATCATGTGAACTTAAAAAATTGGTCCAGTAATCAATCCTGATCCATATGCAGCCCGATTAACAACCCGGGTGAGTCAGGCCGGGTCCCGATTTGTTGATAGCAGAAAATTAATTGGACTTCAAGATCCGGATAAAAATATGCTCCTGAACTTGGTTACTCGAATACTACTCTTTTTATCACTGAAACCCGGGGATTTTCCATAATTGAACCTACTTCCAATTCTTGTAATACGAGTAGAAATTGTAGGACCAATAGTTGCTGTTTTATCAAACATTTGGATCATATAATAGCTTAAACATCACGTTTTGATCGCTGAATAATTGTTGCTTCCCAATAATCTTTACTACACTATTGTTATTTACATTGTTGGTTGAAGTAAGATCAAGCCAATTTCCTACACATAATCATTGGATTAAAATTGAAGCGTTGTTTGGAATTTATGACATTTTTTAAGTTTTAACTTGCAGATAACCCGAGTGGCCACATAAAGCTCACATATTATCGGTGTTTTTATCTTGAGGTATATTAACCATTGATCTACACTTACCAACGGTCAAAATCAAATCGACCTATGTTCAATAGCTTTAAGAATAATACTTAATTATATATATATATATATATATATATATATATATATATATATATATATATAAAAGTCTTTGATTATGATGTTGAGCAGGTCAATTTCATGTTTTCAAACTATGATGCTTTATGGATTAATAGCACTAATTCTTTAATTCCATATTTATTCAACCGAATCTTTAATATAGCAGTTAAGCCATTAACAAGTATTAATTAATGCATCAATATACCATTTAATGAATAGTTTATAACTCAATACATTTTTTAAAACTATTTTATAATACATCATCTCTTGCACAATTATTTTGCCAGCGAAACTTTAATATTTTAGGAATAAGACAAGCTAATGAATTTTGCAGACACGTTAGTTAGTGTCTTTAATTTGAAAGTATTTAAAATTTCTACTTTAAAAAAGTATTTAAATTTACAAAAAGTTTAAAAAGTATGGTTTTTGTACATAATGTTTTACATTCTTACCATTATTATTATTTGATATGAAGGAATTTTTTAAACAAATTTTTGGATCACCGTTCAGATTCGAATCGATCCCAAAATAAGATATAGAACTTATAATCCGATTAAAACCGGAGTCTCTTACCATTATTATTATTATTATTATTATTTCATCTCCCAAATCCCCACGTCATAACTCTTGTAGTAAATGTGTTGTTACCACTGTTTTTTAAAATCGGGCTGGATCGGCCGGTCCAATCGGTGACCGGTGCTTGGTCCGGGCCGGTTAGCCCAATAAAATCGGCAGTGTAAATAACCGGTGTGAACTGGTGAGAACCGGTCAAAAACTGGTCGAACCGGTGAACCGGTCAACCGGGTTCAACCGGTCGAAACTCTTTTTTGTTTTGTTTTTTTTTTTTTTAGTTTTCCAATTTTTATTTTGTTATCATCCCTTTTAAGTTTTATCATTCCTTCCTAAATACCTAAATAAAATGTTACAGCCATGATTAGAGGTTCCATGTAGTTTATTTATATATATTAGATTTAATTTTGTATTGCATCAACTCCATAAAACTATGAGTTTTAACATTTACACATTATATGTTTTTTATATTTGTATCAGTCTTATATATAAATGCAAAAAGTAATATATTGTATCAAAAAATAAAAATCTCTTAATTTTGATAATCAATACTAAAGTATTTGTAATAATATAGTAGCCCATTATTGAATAATATAATACAGATTTGGTGTATACATGACTAATTAGTGTATTTGTAATTAATTCTTTTTTATATAAAGTTTATATTTACAAAAAATAGTTATAAACTTAAATAGATGAAATTATTGAAAGAGTGTGTAAAATATTGGTCTCCATGCTATATTACTACAATGATATTTCTTTTATTATTATGAACGTTTGAAACTTTTGCAAATACATGTTATAAATATTTTATAAAAATTAAATATAGATATTACATCATGCTGACGTCACACCGGTTGAACCAGTGGTTTAACCGGTTGAACCGATCGAACCTGTAACCAGTAAGGGCACCGATTTTATGTCCGATCCGGTTTTGAAAACACCGGTTGTTACCTCCTCGTTCACACTTTTCTATTACATTTTCCCAATCCCAAGAAGTCAACTATCTCGGAGAATATTTGTACGGTCTCGATTTGTTCAAAACTCAACATAATTTGATATGAAATAATTTATTATATTAGTTTATATATTTTTATTTAAAAAATCAAATAAATGATCCATAGTGAACGAATATATAATTCATTTTTGTTTTGCTTTCCCACTGTACCAACTTTTTTAATGTGTGTTTTTAGTGCGAACGATTAATAATAGTGGACTTGTCTTTTAAAGTAAAAAGGGGAGAAAGGAAACTTCTAGGCATTAGCTGGATTGCGACGTTATTCGGTCTCTCAAGGTTTGCTGATGAGCTAGATTTTGCTGTTGGCCATAAACTTTTTGTTATTTTATTGTTTGTTTTTTGTTCTTATTATTAGTATTTTAGATCTGAGAAGAATATTTCGTGTCCAAGAAAATCTGGGTTTTTCACAATTTTTTTCTCTCTTGGAACTCATTTGATCCAAAAGGTGACGTCCTTTTTCTTTTCTTTCTCTGTTTTCTTTATGTGATAAATTTCTTGACGAAATATTCCAGTAATTGTTAGTTGTTTGTATTTGTCTGCCTTGTGATGATGGCATCTGGAATTTTGAAATGTTTTATCTGGGTTTTGTTGATGTTGAATATGGGATGTTGTTCTAGAGGGTTTAATCCTGTCGATAAGTTTTATGTAAGTTGCGGATCATCAAGAGATGTTACTGTGGGTAATTTTACTTATGTGGCTGATAAATCGGCTTCAAGATTGCTAACAACTCCACAAGATATTTTGGCTGATAGCAATTTGAATTCTATAACACCATCTGAGGATTCCCAGCTGTTTAGTACTGCAAGAATCTTTACTGGACCCTCCAAGTATACATTTTCGATTCAACAGAGCGGAAGGCACTGGATCCGTCTGCACTTTTATCCATTTGTATACCAGAACTATGATATGAACACTGCTAGTTTCTCTGTTTTCTCCCAAAATACTGTTCTCCTTAGTGACTTCACCCCCAAAAACGCTACCGTCAAAGAGTATTCGGTGAATGTGGCAGCTGGGGAGCTTGTAATAACCTTTTCCCCATCGACTAATTCATTTGCATTCATTAATGCCCTTGAAGTTGTTTCGGTTCCGGATTCCCTTATCACCGATGATGCGGCTCTTTTCAATCCATCAGGGGCATTCAGTGGACTGGTGGAACAGTCTTTTGAGACTGTTGCAAGGGTAAATATGGGTGGCCCACTCGTGTCGTTAGTCAATGATACACTGGGGCGAACTTGGGTTTCTGACAGAAGTTTCTTGGTGCAACCTAACCTGGCGACTAATGTGTCCAATATTCAGTCAGTTTCGTATCCTGGTGGTGGTGCAACATCGGATTCTGCTCCACAAACTGTGTATGGAACTTGCACAAAGATGAATTCTGAAGATGATCCCCGAAGTAATTTCAATGTGACATGGTCATTCAAGGTGGATCCAGGCTTTCAATACTTAGTACGTTTGCATTTCTGTGATATAGTGAGCACGTCAGCTAATTTGCTCGCTTTTAATGTTTATATCAATTCGTTCATCGTTGCTCAAGATCTTCAATTAAGTCTGAAAACAGGAGGATTGGGCAATGCATATTATATGGACTTTGTTACCATGTCTGTCATTAAAAATAATATTAGTGTAAGTGTTGGCCCATCTCCCATTAGTGCTTACCCCGATGCCTTTCTTAATGGATTGGAGATTATGAAATTGGCCAACTCAAAGGATAGCCTAGCTGGGACATCCACTTTTCCTTCATTTCCAGGATCCAAGAAGAATGTAGGAATTATTGTGGGGGTGAGTGTTGGGGCGGCGGTTGTTTTGATACTTGCCGGTGTTATACTTTTCTTGCATAGGAGGAGGAAACAAGAACGTCTGGCCAAATTAAAAACATGGGTTCCTATTTCGGTTAATGGGGGAAATTCACACACTATGGGAAGTAAATATTCAACTGCGACAACTGTTAGTATCGGTTCTAACTTGAGCTATCGTGTCCCTTTTGCTTCAGTTCAAGAAGCGACGAATAACTTTGATGAAAGTTGGGTGATTGGGATTGGTGGATTTGGGAAGGTTTACAAGGGCGTTTTAAGTGATGGTACTAAGATAGCCGTGAAACGTGGCAATCCCAGGTCCCAGCAAGGCCTAGCAGAATTCAAAACGGAGATTGATATGCTTTCTCAATTCCGTCACCGGCATTTGGTGTCCTTGATTGGTTACTGTGATGAAAAGAATGAAATGATTCTTGTTTATGAGTATATGGAGAACGGGACTCTCAAAAGCCATCTCTATGGTTCAAATCTTCCGAGTTTGAGTTGGAAGGAGAGACTTGAAATATGCATTGGATCGGCAAGAGGGCTGCACTATCTTCACACCGGATATGCGAAAGCTGTTATCCATCGTGACGTTAAGTCTGCAAACATTTTACTTGACGAAAACTTCATGGCTAAGGTGGCTGATTTTGGGCTTTCTAAGACTGGGCCTGAAATTGATCAAACTCACGTCAGCACCGCTGTTAAAGGGAGTTTCGGCTACCTAGATCCCGAGTATTTCAGAAGGCAACAGTTAACTGAAAAATCGGATGTTTACTCTTTTGGGGTTGTTTTATTTGAAGTTCTATGTGCTAGGCCCGTGATAGATCCATCCCTTCCTAGAGAAATGGTTAACTTAGCCGAATGGGCGATGAAGTGGCAAAAAAAGGGACAGTTGGATCAAATAATAGATGCCAATCTTGTGGGGAAAATAAAGCCCGATTCCCTCAGAAAGTTTGGGGAAACGGCAGAGAAATGCTTGGCTGATTATGGAGTCGATAGGCCCTCCATGGGAGACATCTTGTGGAACCTTGAGTATGCTCTCCAACTTCAAGAAACAGTCATGCCAGATGATCCGGAGGAAAATAGTACCAATGCTATTGGCCAGTTGTCTCCAGAGGTTGGTGAATTTAATCGACTCGACTCTAGAGCAAATACTACCCAGTTCGAAACTTCAAATGTGGATGATCTTTCTGGTGTTTCAATGAGTCGAGTTTTCTCACAACTGGTAAACTCTGAGGGTAGATAAAAGCTTGTAGATTATATAAATACTACACTTGACACCTTTTGTTTACGTTTCTTCTATGTTCTATCAAACATTTGGAAGTTTGAAATCTTGAATTTGCCTTATTTTTACATCTTTGGGATTCAACAATCTTTGTGCTTGGTGTTTTCGGTCTGTGTGCCTGCTGCATTTACATATATTGAGACTATTGGATTGTGTATGATGTTCTTTTTTAGCAGAAGTATGATTCTGGCAACCAAATTTGAGCTGAGTTTGTTAAAATTTGTTGGGTTTCAACCAAAGTAATAGATTTTCCCATTCATGTGGTTAAGATTGAACACTATTTTCATGATCCAACGAAATGTAGCCTATTATCATCTAAAAAAGGAAAGAAATGTGGCCTCTCTTTTTTTGCTTAAATCTTTTTAACCATTCATAGAATAAAATTCCATGAATGTGTTGCATACATAGTCATCAATCACTTCAAAGCCACATGAATTCTGGAAAATTTGGTTATACCATAGTAGCAATACCTTGAGATATATATATAAAATTGATCTCATTGATATGGAATATTATACGTAAATGGTGATAAATGGTGATGATATGGCTGGCAATATCAAACGATAGGTACGACGCCAACGTCTACCTATTTCCATTTTTCTGGGAAATTTTTTTATGGTCTTTTTTTGCGATATTTGATTTTGTAACTTAATACATAATAGTTATGGTTGACACCGCATATATATATAATTAAATTTAAAATAAATATAATTACATATGATAAATTTATGGCGAATTAAAAATAAATCCCCAAATTGGATGTTTGATTGGTGATCAGTCCCTAGTCGAAGAAAAGTTTTTTTCTAATTCCTAGTTAAAAAAAATATTGTTATTCATTTTAATAAACTTGAAAATCTTATTTTGCCCTTCATATATGGCTACCCATCAGGGTGCTTATTGGGCCGGATCAACCGGAATCGGACCGGCCGGTTCCGATTCCGAACTGGAACCGATTGGTCCGGTTATAAACAGGAATCCGATCCGGGTTTTACCTGGATCGGGTCGGCTCCAGAGATTCTGAACTGCCAATCCGGCGGTTCTGGTTCCACCGGTTCTGGAACCGGAACCGAAATCGGTGAAATAGAATATAAACAAAAAATAAAAAATATGTTGGCCAACGGCATTGTAGCCGTTGGCCACTGGACTGCCGTTGGGCAAAATGTTTCATAAAAAAAAAAAAAAAAATTTTGAAATTTTTTTTTTTTATGAAAATATATACCTCATTTTTCCTTTCCAATTTTTCATCTCCAACTCTCTTACTCTTACAATCCTAATCTTTTATTCAATTATCTCATTTTTCCATATTTCCACTAATACGATTGCATCTTCTTCTACTGGTCGTGGTGGTTCCTCAAATCCACATTTATTCCAAGAAAATTATGATATTTTTGCCGAGTTTGATAATGCTTATGATGTTGAAGAAGCGGAACACGTTGCAGAACCTGCGGCCCCCCAAAATTCGGCCCCCGGCGGGTCATCCGCGACTACTGCCGCTTCGAGTCGCACGAGTAACCGTCCAAACGAAGCAAGGTATCATTTTGACGTCGAGACAAAACCAGGTATGAACGAATTTGTTGTTATTTGTAAAATATGTTAAACCACATATAATTATAAAACATGTGGTTCCGCTGGCGGTACCGGAACTTTTAAGAAACATCTAGTTAGAAAACATAATTTTGATGATGTTACTTTACAACCATTAGGTAAAGAACCAACTCAACTTCAAATTAATCCTCCGTCTGACACTAAATTTTATCTTAACACCGGAAATGAACAAAAGATTACTCGTTCGTTTTATTGTAAGATGTGAACTTCCCTTTTTGTTTTCTGAAAAAGATGGTTTTATTGAATTTTCTTCTGGTATCCAACCATGTTTTAGACATATTTCTAGGCATACTTTGAAAAGAAATATTGTGGATGTGTTTCTTGATTACCGTAAGACTTTAGTTGATCATCTTTCTTCTATTAACTGCAGATTAAGTTTACTACTGATATTTGGACGAATACCGCACTACTTTCTTTTCTTGTTATTACTTCATTGGATTGATGATTACTGGTGTTTGCAGAAAAGAATTTTGTCACTGGATGAATTAAAATCTGCACATACTGGTTCCCAAATTGCTAAATTATTGTTAATATTTGTAGATTTTATGGAATTGCAGATAAAATTTGTTCGATTACACTTGACAACGCTTCAAATAATAACGCGGCAATGCGTGAACTTAAAATATATTTACGACCAATGCTTAATGGTGTTTTTTTCCATGTTAGATGTGCATGTCATATAATTAATTTAGCAGTAAAAGATGGTTATGAAGATGCTGAATGTAGTAGCATAGACAAACTTAAAAACTGTTGTCAATGGATACGACAGTCACGCATTAAGCGTGATTGGAAACATACGTGTGCAAGTCAGAACCTTCGGTTTACTCTTTTTCCACCGCCCATTGTAAGTCGATGGAATTCTTTGCACAAAATGTTAGAATCGATGTTACCTTATCAAGATGCTTTAACTTCTTTTATAACTCTTATCAAATGCCTGAAAGTGATGAAAGTTATTTATTGTCTGATAGGGATTGGTTTTTTGTTAATAATCTAACTGCTTTGTTATCAACCTTTAAAGATGGAACATGTCGTTTCTCAGGTGTTTGTAATCCTACCTCTCATTATTTTCTTCCACTTGTATTTAACATGTTTTGTAAATTTATTGAATTTAGAGATGATATTGAGTTGATGTCGTTCGTTTATCGTATGGAGGAGAAGTTTAAAAAATATTGGGAACAAATTCCACACGTGCACTGTATATCTACATTGTTAGACCCAAGTCATGGTGTAGGATCTTTCGATACTTTCTTTGAATATTACAGTACGTTTTTGGATAAGGATATTGACGATCAAAAGACGTCAATCATGCATTCTCTCCAAAAATATGTAGTGAACAGGGACAGAGCTCATCGGCACGTGTAGTAGGAGGAGGAGAAGAAGATGCTAGTCAGTCACGAAGCGGAGGGATTAATCTGTTGCGGAGCCTTGGAAGAAAGAAACAGAGAGGAAGCGGAGTGTCATCTACCGCTTCAAATGAGTTGCAGTTCTTCCTGGGTCAAATGTTCATTACAGATGAAAATTTTGACGTACTAGAGTGGTAGAAAGCAAACGCAAGACAATATCCAGTCTTAGCCAAAATGGCTAGAGATGTATTTGCAGTCCAAACATCCAGTGTCGCATCAGAGTCGGCATTTTCAACTTGTGCTCGGCTCATTGGAGACTTTAGAGTTTCTCTACAAACAGAATCATTGTGAATGCTTACGCTGCTAAGAGATTGGTTCGATGCTGAGAGAAGAAATAAGAGAGAAGGAGGAATCGACGAGTTCGTCAATGAAAGTTCCGAAGAATAAGAAGAATTGGCCAAGACTATACCCACTCCCAATCCCACTCTCGATCTTCTGCCCAAATTCCAGTTTGTTTTCTTTCTTTTCCTCATCGTTCACTCTACTCCCAAATCCTACTCTCGATTGGTCAATCTTTGAAGCTTACATTTTCGAAGTCGCGATTTCATCTTCGGTAAGTATGTGTGACTTCAATGAATATTGGTTTGCGTCGTGTTCATGATTTTTCGCTCTCCAAAGTGCGAAGTGTGTGCGTGCGTGATTTTTTTGTTTATGGGTTTTCTTCTTTAAAGATTGCTTCAAACATATGGGTTTCTGCTCCTGGTTTTAGCGTTGATTGTAATTGGTTCACATTTGAGTTTAGGTTTGATTCTTGAGCCGATTGTTCAGTTTTTAGGATGGATGTTGTTGATTTTTCTTGTTTATTAATGTTAGTTTTTGTCAATTGATAATAATCTCTATCAAATATGTATATGTTGAATATTGAATAGTTGGATTATCGCGTGTTTGCTATGCTCTTTCAACTGTTAATCGTTTGAAGACTTTTTTTTCCTCATTAAAAATAGCTAAATTGCTCTTAGGTACCTGGATGTGATGTAGGCATGAAAATCCTTGAAAAATGAAGTTTTTCTTAGAATGTGTTACTCAAATATGCAATGAAACATGTCATGACACAAGAATTATCTCTGGTAATGGTTGAAAATCTATGCCCTAAACCAGATAAAAATTTGTTAAAGAACTACACGAAATCATAGAATTTGAAGGTCGATAGGTCTAGACCATGGATTTTTTAGGTTGTTGATGGTGATAAAAGATGTGCAGTAGATTTGGAAAAATGGAGTTGTTCTTATAGAATGTGGCAAATCAATAAGATCCATTGAAAACATGCTTGTGGTGCCATTGAATGGAACGGGCTGTCAATATATGACTTTTGTGCGTGGTGTCAGAAGCCGAGGCATAATCGCAGGACTTGCAAGGAAGCAGTACAATAACTAGGTGGTATATGCAATTCTTTTGGTACATCTATTTTGTAATGCCTGGTGTATATCCAATTATTTTGGCTATTTTGATATTTATTTGGCTACACAAGATTTCAATATATGATCAGAATGTTTGGTACTACACAAATGTTATATACAAATAGTTCTAATGTTTTATTCTATTCACTTCACTTGGAAAGATGTGGAGAAATGGTATATGCATGTTAAAACAAATTATATTTTTTAGTACCACAAACTGGCTTATTTAGTACCACGAATTTTGTTTTTTAGTACCACAAATTAAGTTTTTTTAGTAGCACAAACTAGCTTATTTAGCACCACAAAATTTCCTTGTGCAACTCAAAAATATGTTTAGTACCACAAATCAGTATATTTAGTACCATGGTGTAGCTTATATAGTACCACAAAATATGTTATTTAGTACTAAAAATATCCACATATCCATTTATATAGTACCACAAATCAGTATATTTGGTACCACAAATCAGTATATTTAGTACCACAAAGTATTATATAGTACCACAAAGTATCTTATATAGTACCACATTATATTGTTTAGTACCAAAAATATGTTATTTAGTACTAAAAATATGTTATTTATTACCACATATTAGCTTATATAGTACCACATATTAATATATTTGGTACCACAAATCAGTATATTTAGTGTCACAGAGTAGCTTATATAATAACACAAATTATGTTATTTAGTACAAAAAAATATTAGTACCACAAATCAGTATATTTAGTACCATATATTAGCTTATATAGTACCACAAATCAGCATATTTGATACCACAAATTAGTATATTTAGTACCACATAATATATAACATAAAATAACATGTTATATATAAATCTATTTACAAATATTCCAAGTTGTATTTATCATTACCATATATTAAATGTATGATAATACGGTACTAAGTAAGCTTAGATGTAAACTATTTATTTCACATGTTATTTAACATAAAATGACATGTTAAATATAATGATGTATTAAGTAAGCTTATATGTGAATTATCTATTTCACATGCTATATATATGTTGTTTAGTGCCACAAATTAGTTTACAAGTACCACAAATCAATGTCATTACTATACTAAATGTATGATAAAGTTGTAATAAATAAGCTAATATATGTACTATTTATTTCACACGTTATTTTCAAATCTAAGAGATGTTACATACAAATATATGAGTTGTACTATTATATAAAAATATATGACATGTTATATATATTTGTATATAACATGTCGCAGATTTGTATATAATTTGTATATAACACAAATTAGCTTATATAGTAGCACAAATTATGTTATATGATACCACAATTTAGCTTATATAATACAACAAAGTACCTTATATAATACCACAATTCAACTTATATAGTATCATAAATTGATTAATGAAAAAAGAACATGTAGATTGGTATTGGACTTGAAATACAATTAGTATATCATAATGATATATGAGTTGATATGTTTGGAAATAGATTTGTGTATGATTTGTGAAATACATAGTTCATATCTTAGCTTATTTAGTATCATTATATTTGCTTAACATGTGAGTTTTTGGTGTAATATAACCAAGCCATGTATTCAACAAATTATGATATTTCGTACCATAAATTAGGTAATATAGTACCAAAAATCAGTATATTTAGTACCACATTTTAGCTTATACAGTAACACAAATTGTATAATTTAGTACCACAAATTATAATATTTAATACCACAAATCAGTATATTTAGTACCATATATTAGATTATTTAGTACCACAAATCAATATATTTGATACCACATATCAGTATATTTAGTACCACATAGTAGTTTATATACCTCAAATTATGTTATTTAATACAAAAAATATGTTATTTAGTACCACAAATCAGCATATTTAGTACCACATATTTTCTTAGGTAGTACCACATTTCAGTATATTCGGTACCATCAGTATATTTATTAACAGCGCCCAAAAGAGGAAAAAGATGCATCGCATGGTAGAATGTGCAGCGCTAAGGCGCTGCCAAAGGTGGCGCCCCAATGCTGCTAACTCTGAAATGTTGGTTGTAAATCGGATTTAGTACCACAAATCAATAAATTTAATACCACATATTAGCTTATATAGTACCACAAATTGTATAATTTAGTACCACGGATTATGTTAATAGTACCACAAATTATAATATTCAATACCACAAATCAGTATATTTAGTACCACATATTAGATAATTTAGTACCACAAATCAGTAAATTTGGTACCAGAAATCAGTATATTTAGTACCACATAATAGCTTATATACCACAAATGATGTTATTTAGTACCTTAAATCAACATATTTAGTACCATATGTAGTATCACATATTGTAGTACCAGCGTCATCGCATGGCAGAATATGCAGCGCTAGGGCGCTGACAAAGGTGGCACCCCAGCGCTGCTAACTCTGAAATGTTGGTTATAAATCGGATTTAGTACCACAAATCAGTATATTTAGTACAACATATTAGCTTATATAGTACCACAAATCAGTATATTTGATACCACAAATCAGTATATTTAGTACCACAAAATAGCTTACATAGTACCATAAATTATGTTATTTAGTACAAAAAATATATTATTTAGTACCACAAACCAGTATATTTAGTACCATATATTAGCTTATATAGTACCCGCAAATCATCATATTTGGTACCACAAATCAGTATACTTGGTACCAAAGATTAGCTTGGATGTGAACTATCTAGTTCGCATGTTATATAAAAATCTACTATGTAGTACGGAATATACTGATTTGTGGTACCAAATTATACAATTTGTTGTATTATTTAAGTTAATACGTGGTACTAAATATACTGATTTGTAGTACTAAATACTATATTTTGGTACTAATAACATAATTTGTGGTACTATATAAGTTACTATGTGATACTAAATATACTGATTTGTGGTACCAAATTATATAATATGTGGTATTATATAAGCTAATATGTGGTCTTAAATATACTGATATGTGGTACTAAATTATATAATTTGTGGATCTATATAAGCTACTTCGTGGTACTAAATATACTAATTCATCATTCATGGTACCAAATTATATAATTTGTGGTACTTTATAAGCTAATTTGTGGTACTGATTTGTTGTATTAAATAACATATTTAATGAAGTGGGCAATTTGCTAGTTTTTGTTTCTTCCTGGAGTTGAAGGCATATTTTTGGGTTGCTCTAGACGGGCTGTGGATTATCGGTAATGAAATAAAGAAAAAGAGACGTAGAAAATTTCTCTCCCACGTGACAATAGCTCTCCAGAAAATTAAAGAAAAATATTGTGAATTTGGTTCGATTTGTTGGTGGAAAAGGTACATAAAAATTCAGAGGTGGAGGCATTTTTTATACACGTTCATGGAGGTTCATGGAGGAGAGAGAAGAAGTTACAAATGATAAATGAAGAGAAGAATAAGAATGTTTGAATAAAAATAATGGTATAATTGACAATTTATGTAATTATGGAGTTCAAAAAAAAAATTGTTAAGAAGGGAGTGCAGAATTGAAAAATTAGTGGCGGAGACTGAACATTTCAAGCCTCCCATAAATTTATGAGTATTTTTTTCCTATCAACTTTTATTTTATTTTTTTATATTTTTTTAATCAAAAAAGTGACATGTTTGTTTTTGTTTATTTGATGTCTTTTCGTATAAATAAATGTATACTCAATGTGTGAAGAAACTTGTCGATATACCATCAATTGTGTATCACGACAATTATAGAATTTCCTCTACCGTCGGGGAGATGCGTTACAAGTTAGATATTCCACAAAAAGTAAGGCAATAATAAATAAATCTGAAATGCCATTAAAAGAAGACTGAGAATGAGACCCTAACATGATTGTATTACCCTCATCCAATATCTGAGGGTTCAAATTTGATTTTGATATATGATGTTCATATTATAAAAAATTAACATCACATATTCAAATCAATTTTGGACCCTCAGATCTAGTATAAATAAATTACCTTTTGCAAGGTTGAATTCATCCATCGATTTATATTACCATCAATCTTCGGACAGACTAGAGAATTTTATGAATTAAAAGAAAAAAATTAATTTAATTTTTTTTATATTTTTCAAAATAATTCTATTTGCCTTTATTGGATGCACCCTTGGAATATCGGACTGGATCCCATCCTGTATAATCTACGATGCACGCACACAGACACAGCAACACGAACACGACATGACACGGACAAGGCGACACTGATTTTGAAAATTTTGGGATACGACATGGCTGTGACACGCCTGTGTATTTATATATATATGTTATATATATGTATGATGTGATTCGATTTTTTCGTGTTTGGTAGAATTAAGTGTTGCTGAAAACAAAAGAAAGACATCACAATTTTTACGTGAAAAACCTCCAAATCGAAGGAAAAATCACGGGACCTAGTCCAATATAAATCTCCACTATAACTTTTTATTTGATTTACAGGACTTGGACACAAAACAAGAACTTTCAAAAACCAAAATAAGGGTAAAAGACCGAACAGACTATGTTGTGCTCTTTTCGGAGTCTTTTATTGCCTAGAAAGTTCAACCTCTTACAATGAGACCAGGTCATGTATTTATAGTGTTGATCCCAGTGGTTGACACGCGATAAATCCGAAACACGATCTCCTTTGATCGTGGCATTATTGGCTCAAAACTTGTCTGAGAAATCCCCGCCCCATTATTACACGTTTGTTTGCGCCGGTGAATTTGTCAGTTATGCCCGGGTCTTCTGCTATCCTTTGACCAGTATGTCGAGCAGGGTTTGATGTTCTTCAAGCAATTTGCGTTCGAGGCTTGTTGCTAGGGATACTTCTTGCTCGTGTTTGCGTGAGATTTTACCCAAGAAAATGATTCATCCTATGACATCAATATACTATATTACAAAATTCTAAGTTCATATTTTTTAAATCCTAAAACCATGTAAAAGCAACAAAAATATTCTTACCAAATTCAGAAGCATAGAAATAATTGCATGCCACTGGAATCATCATATTATCACTCATACTAACATCAAATCCATATTACTCCAATTAACATAAAGTTAAACAAGCACGTCTAAATAAAAGATAACACCAAAAATTATTCTAACCAAATTCAAAATGCATATAAATATATCAATGTCACTGAAATAATCATAGTATCACCCACACTAACACCAAATATATATTATTTCAATTAACATAAAATTTAACTAACACGTTCAAATTTTATTTTAGCCCAAAACATTGGCACTAACCTTCATTATTGTATGTAAATAATATACTATAGAATCATTTTTTAAATTGTACTATTAACCCCCAAAAGTGTCATTTAGGTGTCAGATATGCACATCAATCTCGTACGACACGGGTGTCCAATTTTGAGGGGAGTGTCTGACATGGATGTCTAATTTTATTTTTAAACAAATTAAGGACACGCCACGTGGCGTGTAAATCACGTGTTCGAGGATTGTCCGGAGAGTGTCATTGTCCTATAAGTCCGACAATGCATCGAGTGATTTTTAGGAATTTCCGTGCATCATAACGTATAATGAAGAGAAGTCCCTTAGAAAAATATCAAAGGTGGAGTAAATTTATATATAAAAAAGGCGATAAACACAACCAAATCTTTTCTTGTAAGTTTCATAATCACCTGCGTGTTTAACTTAATGATTATATTTTTGTGGTTGGCCCTTCCCTTTGTTCTTTCTTTTATCTTTTCTCGTAGCAATCGTATGATATCCACTTCATCCATTACATTATTACCATTGAAATTTAGGGTATTGATCCATTAACTACATTATTACATATAATTGGAAAAGGCATGCGTATATTTTATTACTTTTATGAGAAATTTTGAAGTTTTTTCATTTAATTTATTAAATTAAAGGGAACCTTATCGATTGGACATCTCACTAAATTGTCAACTACTTGTAGATTCTCACTTCTAGTGGTTTAGAGCATTGTTAGAAGAAAAAAATTGGTGAGGAATTTTTTGATAAAGTTATAAGTGAGAACTGCGTTGGAAAACCCTGTTTTGTGCACTATATGACATTGAAGTCATACTCGGCATGCGTATGGGATTGGCTAGTGGATCACCACTCTTAAATTCCATTGCTTTTTATCATTATCGTTTTTATATTCCGTTAGGAATACACGATGTTCCAACTCAAGTAATACATATATCTTATATATAACAAACATAGCTTGTAAATCTCAATGTATGACAACTCTCAACACGCCCCTCAAGTGTGACATTATATAAGTCAATCGCATGGATTGATACGGGTAGCAGTGAGCATGCGGACGGATATAAATATATATCGATCACAATCAAAATTATTGAAAAGAATTTAAGTAATTAATTACAAAATTATTTATAAATATTTTTTAGATTGTAATAAAAAGTATATTTTATTTTTTACATAGTGGTAAGATGTGGATCTTAGTAAGACAGCGATATTTTATCGGTTATAATTTTTGATAAATGGCATCAAAACATAATGTGTTTTTTTGCAATGAAACTCATGTGATTTTTCAAAATAGACATTTTATATATGTCCATATGATTTGAAAATAGACAGATTACACCAATGTGATTTTGTAAATAGATGCAAAATGCTCCCTCCATAAAGGGGCAGCGTGTTATGTTTTACGAACCATATGGGGTAAAATGTCTTTGAAAACCATGGGATAAACCGCTTAGTTTCAAATAACATATGTATAAACTGTATATTTACAAATTGTATGAGGTAAAATGTATATTACTGGTTCTTAGTGGGGGGTAAATCACTTACTCAAACACAATATGATTCTTAGGCGGAAAAGATAAAATTGATATAAGTTATAATTTATACCAAGAGTGAATATGTATCAATTGCACTTGTCTACCAGTTGCAAATCACTATATCAACTTAGATAAACTAAAATCATCAGAATTTTATTGTGAAGAAACATATAAAAATACATAAAGAAAACTCGTGTATTTAAAATATATACTTCCATTCATAACACAATTATAAATTTACATTACTTTTACACTTTGATTAGCAAGTTTCTTGATAAAAAAATGTTGACAATCATTGTTGACGATGAAACATACCGAGGACCTCGTTCCTTCCGAAAGGCGTAAGATCAGGACACTGTCTCGAAGTGAGGCTCGGTAAAATAGACATATATGTGATGTCCAACTCGGGCCCATACGACCGATCAATCAGATTCTAATAGCCAATTAACAAGTCCTCTCAATTAATGAAGTTAACTCTGTCACATTTAAATTACATACCCATCAAAATCAAGAACACCATATCACAAGACATCATTCAATGAGTTGTCCCAAATTACTACCTTATAATATATATAACTTGAGGAAATTTTATGAAGGGAGAAGAAAAAAGGAAAAAGGAAAACGAGCACGATCAATTGGCAACATCAATCTCGGTGGTGCAAGACAGCAACCGCCTGAAAATTGATCTCATGGCGGAGCAAGACACCATCTTCGCCCTATTCATCCCGGCGCTCCTCCTCCTCCTTCCACCGGAATTCATCGCCTCCTTATCCTTGCCTATGCCAAGGCACTTAATCGTCTTTTCATCAGCGTCTTCTTCTCTAGAGAAATTATAGCTCCTCAAATACAACTGCCTGCATGAAAGACTGTCCACCACACTTGGGTGGCCGAACATAGAATTATTCGAACCCCGCCGCGAGTTAGAGCTCATGGATCTCACGAACTCGGCATCGGATTCCGGCCACTTGTAGAGGTTCACATAGGTGGCTCTGATCGGAACACGGACGTCGCTTACACAGCTTGATATACATGTAGAGGCCATGTTTTCAGCTTGGTGGGAAATTTTAATATTTAAACTGATCGGATATGTTATTGAACATATGTATAATATATGTTATTGTTATATAAATATGTCTGTATATTGGGATTTGGAGAGTAGGAAGGAAATTAAGATGGAAGAAAGTGTGTTTTTTATGGTGATTGAAGGCCAGTGATTTAGCTAGCATCATGTATAAGTGGGATATATACTTTATATAGATGAATATAAAAATATAATATAATATATAAAAAAATACTATAAATAAATATCCCTTTTGCCTGCAAATAATATTAAAAAAAATTGTATTGTAGCCGAATTGCTGCTTATTAATTTCTTGTCATGATGTGTATTTTTTTTTTTTTTTTGAAAAAAATAAACTTTTGCATTCTACAATTTTTGCAAGTTACGAATTTCTTGGTATATCATAAGTTACCCACAAGTTTGTGAGATATGAGTTATTAAATATATGATTGTCATTCCGAAGATTTTTCAATATTTTATATGATGCATGTAATATAAGTAAAATTACATAAATGTCCTGACATTTGGTTTATATATGCGGTTAAAGTTTGGTCTTAATATATTAACTTATTTTTTTAGTTCCGTCATGTTTTTTCATAGTGCTAGCATGGTGCTGAACACGTTAGCAACTTTCGATTTCACATCAGTATAAGCAAATTTCATGTCAGCGTTTTCCTATAACACATCAGCACTCCCACTATAAATGATCAAAAGCAAAAAAAAAAAAAAAATTATTAGAATAAATATACGCGACCACTAATTTTGAGATTCCAGGGACATAGTTTTCTCCCAATAGGCCTGAGAAATTTAAAATTGTAAAAATTGAACTAAACCACGGCCCAAATTAGTCTGAGATCATCCTATATATTAAAATTAGGAACAAACTGTTTATTAAAATATATTACATATAATTCTGGAATATCATGTTTTATAGTGATGAATCACATCTTATGTTATATTAGATTATTTGTAATATTTTAAAAATATGTAAAATTCATACATGTACTTGAAATGAAAGATACTAAATTCATTCATGTGCTTGAAATGAAAGATACTACAATTAAGATCATAAAATATTCTTAGTCCCAAAGTTAAATAATTAAATAAATGTATTCGTTAATATTATCTAATTTATAATTAATCTTAATTCACAGGCATGTCTATACAACCTTCACATAAAACTTTTTCATTGACTCAAAACAATTTTAAGATTACTTTTACAGAAATTAAATTATCGAAAAAAATTCTTAAATTTTAATATTTAATTGGGCAAATTTCACTCAACATCACATAGTTTACATGATGTTTCATTTACCATCCAAACTTTGAGAAATTATACTTTCCATACTAAGTATAATTTTTTTTTTTTACCACTTGGCTTGAATTCGCAAAAGGCACATCATGCTTCCGTATTACAATAAAATTTTAACAAAACAGTATATACCTTTTTGACCATAACAGTACCTGGTGAAGTGTGTTGCAAATCCATCAGTCGAAAAATTACTGCCCCCAGACTATTTTACGAATGGTTCCTCACCATCCAACCTCAACCCCTTAGGCGAGGTTAGTCTGCAAGTTATCCTGCTCCTTCATAAATCGTACAACATAACCTCAATTCGTTTCCTACCTTAAGCGTATGGTATAACCAAATATAAAAAGATTTTAAAGAAATCTGAGAGATAGATGTGCAACAACCTTTATTTTATTCTGGAAATACTTATAATATCTATTACATTAAAACATATCATTTTGGGAGGAGACATGCTTGTTTAGCTTCTCATAAAGATGAGGCTTGACTCAAGAAAACATAAACTGAAATACAGAACAATATTACAAAAGATTATAAAAGAAAGAAATAATTACCAAGCTATGAAAGTTGAAAGATTACAAAGCTTGGAGAATACAATTTTTATTCTCAGAAAACTATGGAGAATTTTCGATGTCCTTAGCTTCCTGAATGAGTTCCTTATATATGCATGAATTCAGACTTCAACTTTGGATTCCAAATCTTGATAATTGTTGAGTGCGCTGGTGAGTGTGCCTTAACTTTCACGTGGTCTGGCATATTTGTCTGAGTGTGCCAACTTTTCTTGTAAGTGGTCCATTATTTTTGTCTGAGTGCGTTGAACAATTACCGCACAATCTTTTAATGGTACACACATTTTCCTTTGTCGGGTTACATTATTGGTTTTGTGGTCCCCCGAGCTTTAGGAAAACAGGCTCTCTTGTCAGTTTATCTTTTCCTGCCTCTGATCTGCCGTGTTTGGATCGGAATCCTTTTCAGAATTCTGGTTCTTTTTACTTCGGGCATGCTTGGCAAATTCGATCTATCCATCGGCCAACATGTGACATGTTGCAGAATTTTCAGTAAGTTTGTTTTCCTGTCGGAATCTTAATTTTCCCAAGAATTCTTCTTTTTGTCACAAAGAGTTCTTCGACAAATCTCGTTGATGTTCATGTCATGGAATTCAGCATGAAAGTATCATTATCTGAATTCTGAAAGAACTTAAATGAGTATTTGACTTTGTCCATTTCCGTTAGACAAACCCAAAGACCCCATGCACGTCTGGTTGAAACCTCATCTTCAGTGATACTTCCAGCCAAGATTGGTACGTCCTCCGGTAGAGCCATTTTTATATTTTTTAAGACGTTCACGTCTGGTCGTCTGAGCTTGATAAATGAAAGCCTCAATGAATCATTTCTTTGCTGGTTCTGGAGCAGCACTAAAAAAATACAGCTCCAAAATGTCTCCTCTGGCCAAATGTGGATTATTGGTCCATGTCTCGTGAACAACTTCTCTAATCCACTTTGATAATTTTGAGATTCCAGAGAATACTGGTGCAACAGTATAAACCGAAGCAAGAGCTCCGAAATTATACCTATCATGAACTTCGTTTGGATGGCTGTCTGGTTTCATCCAAACCCTCGGATATTTTCTGGAAATATCAACAATGGTTTTGTCTGGGTTGATACCCCGTCTGGTTGTGTGTTGGTAATCCTGCATAGGCAAAGAAACTAAATCATCATTAATTTGAACCCTAGAATTGTCAGTCATTGGCTTAAGATTCAACTCTCCCTCTTTTATGCCAAGGGGCTGGGTTGACTTGAAGGTCAAGATTGTGATAACACCTGACCCTCAACATCCGCTACAGACTGTACATCCTCAAGGAATGCATGATCTGCATCACTCATGACAGGGGTACTTGAATCATTTGCCTCCGGGTTAGATGAGCCTCATTCTCTAAACACTCTTTTTTTGCACCGTTGAAGATGCGGCATAGAGGATGGGCCATTTCAAGACTTCAAACAATCGTTCTTGGTCCCAAAAACATGATAGTGTGTGATCAGTAACAAGTTCCTGATCTCCTCGTTGAAGTCGTCATGCGACCTTTGCATTGAGATAAAGAGTCCCAAAATCTGGATCAAGGATCTCCAGGTTTTCCCTGAGATGCCTCGGCCTCTTGAGGGTATCATTTGCAATGTGTCCCTCCATCTCGTGTTAAGAAATCTGCAAGAAAATTTTATCAGATTTCACAATGACAATATCATAATCATAATATTGGCATTCGGCTTGCCATCTTAAAAGTCTGGCCTTTTCTGATTTTTACTCAATTTATTTTTCAGAAAAAACTTAACACTAGTATTATCTATTGTTAAGATAAATTTCTTTGCAAGTAAAAACATTGGCAATTTTTTAAAGGCCTTTGGGACTCCAAAGAATTTTTTTTCTTTGATATGCCATCGGATAGCTTCACTGTCTGTGAAGAGCCCGCTACAGTATCTACATGGCATTTCTCCGTCTGGTGTGGATTTTATAAGAATTGCTGCCCTCCAATGATCACTGGCATTCGTGTATAACGCCATTTCATCTTCATCATTTGGATTGCAAGATTTGGTAGTTGCCTACAAACTTCTTTTTGTTGTTTGACAGCTTGTCGATGGTCTTCATTCCACTCAAATTTAACATCCTTTTTGAGTAACAGACTGAACACTTTTCTGTGGTTTGCCAGGTTGTTATTGAACATTAACAACTCCCAGAAAACTCTGAAGCTGCTTTAAATCCTTAAGATCATCCGGATATCCTTGCACTTTCTCAACAATATGGTTTTGAAGGATGATTCCAGATTCATCAATCTCAATCCCGAGAAACTCAATTTGTATAGTAGCAATTACTGTTTTCCTTTCGGACAACACTAATCCTTCATTGTAGCAAAAATCTGAATTTTTTTCCAAATGTGTAAGATGCTCTTTCATGTTCCTTGATGCAATGTCATCAATATACACGAACATAATGCTAAATTAATCTTTGAAAAGACTATCCATCTTCCTCTGGAATATCTGGGGGCGTTTGCCAATCGCATTTACATAACATTCCGGATATATTGTCCTTGTGGTGTAGAGAATGCTGTGAACTTTTTGCTTGTTTCCTCCGTCTTAATCTGGTAAAATCCAGACTTACAATCGAACTTGGAAAATACTTTGGCATTCTTGATACTGTTTACCAAATGTTCTCTGATTGGGATAAAGTATCCATCGAAATCCAAGATGTCGTTAATTCACTTGTAGTTGATTACTAATCTTGGCTTTCCTCTTTTGATTTCTCCATGATTCCGAACAAGGAATTCTGGAATGCTATATGGAGAAACACCTGCTGAGATTAACTTACGATTAAGATGCTCCTTAAGTATTATTTGCATATCCACCCGATCTTCCATATTCATGGGGATTGGTCTGAATCTGACGAACTAATTTTCTTTCCGGCTTTCACCTTTAAAGTAGCTATGAGCTCATTCTTATTCCACCATGCCAGTGGATCCTCATTGTAGTTCCTCTGAATTTTCCTTTTTACATCCTCTAGAGTAATCTGCTCTTCGAGTGTAGCTTCAGGTTGTGGAACCTCGTCATGTAATGCATTTTTTAGTAACAACAGGATATATGGAGTGACTTCTTCCTCATCCTGCTCCCTAAAAGATATGGTATTAACCCAGTCAAAAGTTTGAGAATCTTTTTCATTAGGACCTTGTTGTCGAAACTGAAGGATTGCTTCACCAAATTTCTGCTGATCCTTCATCTTTGGGTGTCGAAGTTTTCCTTCATCTTTGGGTGTCGAAGTTTTCCTTCATCACCACGCTTGCTGCGAAAACTAATGGGGAATGTTCTATGAAACGCGTCCCGTAATCTATGCACAATAACCTTATGATCACAAAGGGTTGTGAAAATAAGCCGCATTGTCTCGTTCTCCTGTGTAAACCGCTTGAATGTCTGTAGGAAATTGTTTCCTAGCAGCATATCAGCTCTGGTATCATGGAAATAAATAGGTAGAGTCTTGACTTTGTACCACGGGGTACCGTCTGCTCCTTCGATGATGATTTCCGCTCTCTGGACTCCTTCATTCAGAATAATGATCCGTTTGGAAAAATCTCTTACTACAATGGCTGTTAATTTCTCACCAACTTCTTTGGGAAAGATGTCTCGCCTGACAGTACATATTCCAGCTCCTGAATCAATGTAGGCTGCAAAATATTCAGCCCGATATTTCTCATATAACACCTCGACTGAGATGTATAGAATAGACTGGTGGTCATCGAATTCTGTATCTCTTTCCTTCCACCGTGAATTCCTCTTGTAATATTTCCCAAGGTTTATGTTCCTCGAGAAATTCAATCCCAAGAATAAAGTTGTCTGGGATCATACCTGCAGCACCTTCAATTGTTAGATCAATTTCACCAATTTGAAGGTTTTCCTGATACCTGCCAACTATATATTGTTGTAAATAATATAAGACATCACAATGGAATATATTGTTTTGTCTCGGTAATGTCAAAAATTATCTGCACTTCTCTCCAGCCTTCTGGGCATTTCAGCATTCCTGTTGTTTTGAATACATCAAGGATTTTCTGAATCCCGCTCAAGACGACTTTCTGTTTTTCCCTGGATAGTTGCTAATTAATCTATCCTGTTGGAAAGACATTCTTCTCGGCTCGATCAGAAGGCTCCTACTTCTGTTCAGAACCGGCTGGTCTTGTATCCTCATGTCGATCTCTCCTATTGTCGGGGTATCAATAATATCTGGCAATACTGCTTGGCGAAATCTTCAAAGATTCTGGGGACTTCGATGAATTCCTTTCTCAAGAATACATCTGAATGATGAGTATTCGAGAGTGCGTATGACACATTGTAGGTAATCGAGTAAGGCTTGTTCCCTTCTTTCATCAAATCGTTCCTTTTTAAAATCTTGATGAAGAGTAAGAACCTTGTTGAAGTCTCGATCTCCAAAATTGTATGCAATTCTTGGATAGATGTTAAAGATCATCTTTCATGCATACAGATTTCCTGCAACTGCTCCCAAACAAGAATCTTTGAGGTTCGGGATTCTTTTATCAAAGATTACTAGGTTTAGGGGTGAATCTATTCCTTCTTTGAAAGTCGCCTTCATGATAACTCTAATGGCTCCATTATAAATCCATGAGAGCGTATTATCAACTTCTCTTTTAACCTTGTTCTTAATCTCATGAATTTCTCTATAGGCGATAACTGAATCTCAATTTGGTTTCCCTTAAACTCCATCAGGATCGCAAATTCACATGTTGTTACCCTATAGATAATCTGATGCTTCCTGCTTCGTAGACCAATCATATTCATGGCTTTTCCCATGGCTCCAATTGTAAATCTATCATATATCTGAAGCTTTGGCTCTTCCTTCATGATCCTCATAAGGGTTTTATGAGAAACAGTTGTATAAGAGAAGAATCCTGACGGTTCTTCTCTGATCATGTGTTGAAGAAACTCTCCTTCACTCTGATTCTGAATTGTATTCACCTCCATTATCAGAATATATTTTGTAATACCATTGTCCTACATTGGTTGTGGATGAAAATTTAAAGTGACTTATAAAGGCTTACAATGGATTATTATATCAACTTGGGTTAACCAATTTCGTAGAGCGAGAACGGATACGAAGTAGTTGCTATAGGAGCCCATTATGCAGACATGCTTGCGCGTACCTGGGCTCGGGGCGTGACTGAATGGTATCAGAGCCGGTCACCGACAGGCAACACCGGGGAGATAAGTGTTATGCGTGGTATAGTGCTACGTGGGTGGGAGCCACCTCTTGAGCTTAATGGGCAAAGTGCTACACGACGGGGGCCACCTCTTGAACCCGCGGGGCAAAGTGTCATGTGCGTGTGAGCCACCTCTTGAACCTGCGGGGCAAAGTGCTACATGAAGGGAGCCACCTCTTGAACCTGTATGAGCCACCTTTAGATTCTCGGTGCCGGTGGATCGATGAGTTATGTCGCGACGAGGACTTCGTGTTCTAAAGGAGGGGTGATTGTAACACCCTTGTCATACATTGGTTGTTGATGAAAATTTAAAGTGGTTTATAAAGGTTTACAATGGACTATTATAACAACTTGGGTTAACCGTTTTCTTAGAGTGATGATGGATACGGAGTAGTTGCTATAGGAACCCATTGTGCAGTCGCGCTTGCGCAGACCTGGGCCCGGGGCATGACAGTTTGGAAGGAAGGAACACGCATCACCATATTACTCATTTATGTGGATGATATAACGTTGACTGGAAATGATAATGATTCCATAATCAAGCTGGAAAGTTTTTGTACATTCAGTGATCAACATTAAAGATCTAGTGTCACGCCCTGAAATCGGAGCGCATGACACCGGCGTTGATTCCAAACATTAATTCAAAATCAACAAGCCTTGTGTACAGATCTATGATAAAAATCAGTCTATTTATTCCATAGTAATAATCGTCTTTTACAATTGATATTACAAAATATAATTGTCTCAGATTAAATAAAATATGCGGAAGCGTAAGTAAAACTAATAAATTCTCGAAGGTTCTTCGTGGATCATCATCTCCAAAATTGTTCTTGTAATTCTTCATCGATCTCTTCTTTTCGTCTTTGTCTGGGAGGGGAGGTAAGGGGTGAGTATTTGGGAAAATACTCAGCAAGTATGGGCCGATTGAACATAGGAAAACACAAATATTTTCATATCAGAAATTCTTTTAAACAATTCTTTATCAAATTCATAGATCTTGGCATATAAACACATAAACACATATCTCCACATATTCACATTCGACTTATTGGATTCAAGAGGTGGCTCCCGTGATATTGCACTTTGCTCTTAAGGATCAAGAGGTGACTCCCATGCATGTTGCACGCCCACATCATGTAGCACTTTACCCCGTCGAATCAAGTGGTGTCTCATACACACGTAGCACGTTGCTCCGCAAGGTCCTTCATTCATGATCATGTCACATACTTGTTTAGATTTAAAAACATAATTTTCATAGGGTTGTTCAATCGAGATTCAAAGCATACATAAAGTTTGAAAATGAAATGAAGTTGTAGCAAAAACCCATTTACCTCGTTGGATAATTGAAGCATGTTGAGATGAGATCCGGGTTGAGAAAATGGTGAAAATCTCATCATCTCTTCCTTGCAAGTTTCGAATTCTTTTGTGTGTGTAGGTGTGTGATATTTTCGAAAAGCTAATTGTATAATAGATGGCTTTTTCCTTTCTTATGGCATGATATATAATGGGTTTTAATGTGGTGGGGTGGTTTAGTTTAGATCCACATTTTTGGCACAAATTGGCAAGATTCAAGGTAGGTCATAAGGTGTTATTTTAATTGGATGATAATAATTGTATATTCACTTTTATAGCCTTCTAATGACAAGATTGGAGCTAAATAATAATTGGATGGCTTTATGATAATTGGATGCTAATGGTGTGGCAATTAAGTGGGAATATAATTAGGAGTAAGGTGATTCAATGTAGGAGGATTTCAATTTGGATCCCTAAACTTTGGCCATATGATTGAATAAGATAATTGAATGGTAATGTCATGATTTGATCATGCAATTAAATGGATACCAAGATTTGGGCATGTTACTTGAATGAGTCAATTAAATGAGGCAAAATGAATAAAGGATTTGAGTGTTTAGTGTAGGAGAATTATTTGACCAATATCAAAACTTATACCCTTTAATGACACAATTTGAGCAATGTACTAAATGTCATTAATGAGATTGAATGATAACATTTGATAGCGTTGAATGAGATTAAAGGGTGGCATGATTGAGTGATACAATTGCGTGACTTGAATGACTAATGTTATGATTTTAGCAAGACATTGATGACTCTAATAATTTGGAAAGGAAATTGATTAGGCAAATTTTGGGGTCTTCACATCTAGGGCCATTGAGATATTTTCTTGCCATTGAGATTGTTAGATCGAAGAAAGGGATTCTGATGAATCATAGGAAATACATACTTGAATTGATCTCGGAAGCTTGTTTGAGTGCTTCGAAACCTTCAAAAACATCGATGGAACAGAATTTAAAACTTACAACACAAGAATTTGATGTGATTACATCTAAAGAGAATATTTTCTTGACAGTGATAAGGCCGAATATATATTTTGCTGTTCAAACTTGGTGTTCTGAATACCAAGTTTGAGGGAAAGTGTTAGTGTGTAAATATCGTGTTTGTTATTTTAGTTTTAAATAACGGTTCTTTGTGTTTAAAATAGCGCTTCTTTGTGTAATATAAATAGGAGTTAATTTGGTAGTTGTAACTAATTTTCATATTGTTCAGAAATGGAAATCTAATGTTCCTCCATTTAGAATCTTACAAAACCTCATATGGTTATCTAAATAGGTAGTTTACACCCATGCAGTTAGAAAATGGAAGTTTATCCCCTTATGATTTTCAAAATAGACAGTTTGCATATTTGTGGTTTCTGAATATGTGTAAAACACCACATCCATATAAGGGGGCAATGTGCTATATATGTTTTGAAACAAATTAGGGTTTAAATGCATATTTTGAAAACTACATGGTTAAACTATCTATTTTCAAATCATATGGGTGTAACTGTATATTTACAAACCAAAGAGTGGTAAAGTATCTTATAATGATACCAGTGTCACTTACTCTAACATGCAATGTATGTCCAGATGATAGCAACCAAAGTTAGTTTGGAAACAACTCTCTACAATGCTGAAAGCTCAGTGAAGGTATTCATTAATTTTACTAACTATATAGTATTTAGTTAATAATTTTCAATTTATGTCCACGAGTGAAATACAAAATAAAATAAGACTCCGATTCTTGTAAACCACTTGCGAATATCTATCATTCACAAAGTTTCTCGATCAAGATTCAAGAAAACCCTAAAACCATAGGGAAGATCCCTCGAACTACACAGATCTTGGCAGTGCAAAGCAGTAACCACATGCCGGAAAATCGATTTCAAGGCGGAGAAAGCCACCTTCTTAGCCCTCCTCTGCCCCGCGCACTTCACCCCACCACCACCGGAGTTTCTCTTTCTCACATCATCCACTCCTTCGTCTTACAACAACCGAAGCACTTAATCGTCCTTTCATAATCTTCTTCTCTGGTGAAAGGGTAGTTTCTCAGAAACAAATGTTGGCTCAGAAAGCTCGCCACCACCACGGGATGGCCGTGCATGCGCAATGATCCATCATGCTGCACGTCAGCAATGATCCACTCCAAGAACTCGGCTTCGGATTCCGGTCTCTTGAAGAGGTTATTATAGGTCACTCTAATTGGAACATGGTCTTCGAATATGTTGCGAGTCGAATCCATGTTTGATTTGTCTATTTTTATTTCTTGAAGCAGTATTGTGTATTTGTATGGATTTTTTGCGAGAGTAGGCAGGGTATCTATATATAGGTTTTGGTGGTGGGGGGCATGCATAATTGCGTTAATTTCCTCGTAGTAATACTATTGGAATTCTAGGAATCATTTTCCTATTTTTTTTTATATCTTTGTTTTGATTTTCCCTTTTCGAATATCATTCTTGGTTGGACTCTCAACAAGAAGATTAGCTCGAGAATTCGTTTCTTCAGGATAATCTTGATATACATTATTATTTTCTTGGTAATATCTAACATGCACAAATTGTACCCGAGGCTAGCTAAATTTTCGAATTCTCATTCAAACAATTTATCGAACATCTCATGTCTCAAACCACAAACAAAATAGAGATTTTAACAAATGCGATGAAAGGACAAATAATAGCCATACGTGCATCGGTGCTTGTAGCAATTGCAAGGGTGCACCCGGTGCACTTGCTACAAGTGCACCAGATTCACTTGTAGCAATTGTAGGCCCCTTGACTCTAAACTTCCAAATTTCCATTCAAAAAATTTATTGAATATCTCATGTCTCGAACAACAAGCAAAATAGAGATTTTTACACACTTCTTATGTTAAGGTAGTAGTGCACAAAGCGTGCACCAGGATATGCGTGCACCGGTTACCATTGTGCATGGGTGCATGTAAATGGACTTCATGAAACAAACAAAATACTGATTAGTAAACCTATTCAATAGACAAAAAAGTAAAGCAAATTCAAATTTTCTAAAGTAGCAAGAAATGAAGGATTAGGAACGGTAGAAAGAAATTGCACAATTCCTAACAAAGTTTGTCCTTGAAATGTCAGGTTTTATCTACGATTATAATCATAAGAATTATAACAACTTGCTGATGTTTCACAAAAGCTTAAAAAAAATCATTACCTAAACAAAACACATTCTAAAACATTGGCAGGCTTCATGAAACAAAAAAAAAATACTGATTAGTGAACCTATTCAAGAAACAAAAAGTAAACCAAACACAGATTCTCTAAAGTATCAAGAAATTAAGCATTAGAAAGGGCATGAAGAAAATCTGTGCACATAATGGTGCACCGGGGCACGTAAATGGCACACACATGCACGCGAATCGTCGCGATCAACCGTGCCATTTTCTCGATGCTTCAGAGCATGCCCGTGCAGATCCATTTCTTCTTTCTCCATGCTTCATAGCATGCCTATGGGGCCACCATCCGTTTAGCCCATTGATGTTTGCCTGTGAAATCGATTTCTTCATTTTTTTCTCGGTGCTTCAGAGAGGCTATTAACGTAGTGAACAAATAACGGAGATGTTGGCCATGCCTGTGGGTAGATTCGACCAAGGGTCATCATCGACCCTGAACCAGCCCGGAACCGGATCAACGGTTCAAAGGGTCGGACCTGTAACCGGCCCGTCTATAGAAGGGTCGGTTAATGGTCATAATTTAGTAACCCGTGAACCATCGGTTAACCGGCGGTTCAATGATTTATTTTAATTTTTTAAAATTTTTAATTTAAAATATATGTTATGATGTAGATTTGAACGCATGTCCAACATGAATAATTAGCTTCAACCACTATGTTATAAGAGTTTTGTTGATCTAAATATAATGTTATAATTTAGATATATTAACCAAACAAATATATCTTATACATTTTGATTATCTCAGCATGAATTTATTTCACGTTATTTTATATTTAATCCATGGATGAAAACACATTCAAACATTTTTATACTTTATTTCAAATTTTAATAATATATTTTATTTTTATTTTTAAAAAAATAAGGGTCAGACCGTAACCGTAACCATTGGTTAACCGTAATCGGAACCTGAACTGTAACCGGCGAATCATGAACCGTAACCGAAACCGTCAAGGACGGTTAAGTTAAGGGTCAATGTTTTTTGAACCGTCGAACCGACGGTTCTGAACCGTGGTTAGGTCTACTAGTGGGCTATGAAATTGAGAAATGTCTTTTTCTTTTCTTTGGTAGAAAGAGAATGATTTGACCTAGATTTTTTGAATTCAAGGGTAGTTTAGTCAACAAAAATTAGCTACAAAATGGGGTAAAATTTTGGGCCTATGTGAATTTAGTTTCTTGAAAAATGGAATGTAAAGAAAAGCTAATTTTTTCAGAGATTTAGTTGAATTATGACTTTGTAGGTGGTCTTTATTGGTAATTTTCTCTTATTATTTTAGCCGATTCATTTAAGGGAAAATTACGGACCGGTACACTTTTATGAAACATAATCTATCCTAGTCCAGCGAAAAAACATTAGTTGATCTAGGTCCATTCTTGGTTGAAATGATAATCATAACCCCGTGTGGTCCAAGTGGTCCACGCGATCCAACCAATCTTTAATAAAATTGCATTACAAACCCCTAGAAAATGTTTAAAGAACAAAATATGCATCTATATACTATTTATCATCGTTTTCATCCTAATATTTACCAAACAGTATCATCATATGAACATGAGATCCTTCAGTTTCTGTCATCTCGGGATGAATCCCCAGAGCATATTTTTGCAAAGGACTCACAGTTTATATACTGTTCGTCTAATTATAATTCAAAACCCGATTTGAAGATCATGTTTTAAAATAAATAACAGGCCCAACATGCTTCTGTATTACAATAAATTTTAACAAACTGAAAAATACCATTTTGACCATAACGGCACCGGGTGAGGTGGGTCGCAACGCCACCAGTCGAAAACTTGCTGCCTCCAGACAGTTTTACGAATGGCTCCTCACCATCCAACCTCAGCTCACGGGCGAGGTTAGTCTGTCAGTTATCCGACTCCTTCAGAACCGCACAGCACATCCATAATTCTTTTCCTACCTTAGGGCGTAAGGTATTATCAAGATATAAGAAATATTTAAAGAAATCTGGGAGATAGATGGGCAAAAGAAATCTGGGAGACGGGCTTGTTTAGCCTCTCATATAGATGAGGCTTGACTCAAGAACACATAAACTAATACCAAACAGAACAATATTATAAACGATTATAACAGAAAAGAAAGAAAGATTACCAAGCTACGAAAGTTGGAATATTACAAAGCTTGGAGACTCTAAATGTATTTATCAGAAAACTGTGGAGAATTTTCGATGTCCTTAGCTTCTTGAACGAGTTCCCTTATATAGACATGAATCCGGACTTCAATTTCGGATTCCGAATCTTGATAATTGTTCAGTGCGCCTGTGAGTGAGCCTTAACTTTCACATGGTCTGACATCTTTGGCTGAATGTGACAACTTTTCTCGTGTGTGGTCCATTTTTTTGTCTGAGTGCGTTTGAACAGTATCCGCACTAACTTTTAATGGTCCACCTCTTTTCCTTCGTCGGGAATCTTTATATTAGTGGTTTTTGTGGTCCCCGAGCTTTAGGAAAACGAGCTCTCTAGTCAGCAGGTCTTTTGTCTCTTCCTGCCTCTGATCTGTCGGGTTTGAAGCAGAATACTTTCCCGAACTCTGGTTCTTTCTGCTCCGGGCATGCTCGACAAATATGATCAATCCATCGGCCAATGTGTGCAATGTTGCAGAATTTCGGTAAGTCTCCTTTCCTACCGGAATCTTGTTTTCCCAAAGAATTCTTCTTTTTGTTTCAAAGAGTTCTTCGGCAAATCTCGTGGAGGTTCCTGTCATGGAATTCAACAAGAAAGTTCTGTTGGCTGAATTCTGAAAGAGCTTGAATGAGTATTTGACTTGTCCATCTCTGTTAGACAAACCCAAAGACCCCATGCTCATCTGGTTGAAACTTCTCCTCTATGATAGTTCCAGCCAAAATTAGAATTCCTTCTGGTAGCATCATTCTTATTTTTTTAGGACGTTTTCGTCTGGTCTTCTAAGCTTGATAAAATGAAAAGCTTCTATGAAGCCTTTCTTCGCTGGTTCTGGAGCAGCACTGAAAAAATACAACTCCAAGATATCGCATCTGGCCAAATGTGGATTATTGGCCCAAGTCTCGTAAACAGCTTCTCTGATCCATTTTGCTAATTTTGATATTTTGTAGAAGGGTGGTGCCACAGTATAAACCGAAGCCAGAGCTCCGAAATATACCATTCCTGAACATCGTTTGGATGGCTGTCTGGT
This sequence comes from Haberlea rhodopensis, assembly GCA_907163345.1. Taxonomy (NCBI): domain Eukaryota; kingdom Viridiplantae; phylum Streptophyta; class Magnoliopsida; order Lamiales; family Gesneriaceae; genus Haberlea; species Haberlea rhodopensis. The sequence goes on from CAJQUN010000025.1 coordinate 7,759,212, forward strand.
TTCATCCAAACTCTCGGATATTTTCCGGAGATATCAACTATAGCTTTGTCTGGGTTGATACCTCGCCTGGTAATTAGTTTCTCCCAAGTGCGTTGGTAATCCTGCATAGATGAAGAAACTAAATCATCATTAGTTTGAACCTTAGACTTGCCAGTCATTGGCCTAAGATTCAACTCTCCCTCTTTTACCCCAAAGGTGCTGGGTTGACTTGAAGGTTCAGATTGTGATGACACTTGACCCTCAACATTTGCTACAGCTTGTACATCCTCAAGGAGTGCATCATCTGCAGCACTCGTGACAGGGGTACTTGAATCCCTTGCCTCCGGGTTAGATGAGTCTCGTTCTCTAAACACTTCTTTTTACACCGTTGAAGGTGCGACCTGAAGGATAGGCTCTTTCAAGACTTCAAACAATCGTTCATTGTCCCGAAAGCATGCTGGTATATGATCAGTAACAAGTTTCCGATCTGCTCGTTGAAGTCGTCGTGCGACCTCTGCATTGAGCAAAGAGTCCCAAAATCTCGTTCCAGGATCTCCAGGTTCTCCTTGAGATTCCTAACTCGTTTGAGGGTATCGCTACCAATGTGTCCCTCCATCTCGTGTTAAGAAATCTGCAAGAACATTTTTATCATATTTCACTATGACAATATCATAATCATAATATTGGCATTCAACTTGCCATCGTAAAAGTCTAACCTTTTCTGGTTTTGATTCAATTTTGTTTTTCAGAAAAGACTTAACACTAGTGTTATCTATTTTTAAGATAAACTTTTTTGCAAGTAAGAATAAAGACCATTTTTTGAAAGCCTTTCAAACTGCAAAAAATTCTTTCTCGTTGATGTGCCATCTAATAACTTCGCTGTTGTCAAATAGACCGCTGCAATATCTACATGGCACTTCTCCTTCTAGTGTGGCCTTCATAAGTACTGCCGCCCACCAATGATCACTGTCATCGGTGTATAATACTAGTTCATCCTCGTCGTTTGGGATTGCAAGCTTTGGTAGTTGCTTGCACACCTCTTTAAGCTGTTTGACAGCTTGTCTGTGATCTTCATTCACTCAAACTTAACATCTTTCTTGAGTAGTGGACTGAACACCTTCCTGTGGTTTGCTAGATTGTTGATGAACATTCCAGCAAAATTAACAACTCCTAAAAAACTCTGAAGTTGCTTTAGATCCTTGAGGTCATCCGGATATCCTTGTACTTTTTCAACAATATGATTCTGCAGGATAATTCCAGATTCGTCGATCTCGACTCCAAGGAACTCGATTTGTCTTGTAGCAATCACTGCATTCTTTTCTGAAAGCACTAATCATTCCTTGTAACAAACATCTGAAAAGATTTCCAAATGTTTAAGATGTCCTTTCATGTTTTTTGGCGCTATAAGAATGTCGTCAATATACACGAACATGAAGCTGAAGTAATCCTTGAAAAGATTATCCATCTTTCTCTGATATATCTGGGGAGCATTCGCTAATCCTATTGTCATGACATTCCATGTATAATGTCATTGTGGTGTGGAGAATGTTGTAAGCTTTATGCTTGCTTCCTCCATTTTAATCTGGTAGAACCCAGACTTGCAATCGTACTTAGAAAACACATTGGCATTCTTGATGCTATTTACAAAATGCTCTATGCTTGGGATAATATATCCATCGAATTCCAAGATTTCGTTAATCCATTTATAGTTTATCACCAATCTCGATTTCCTCGTTTAATTTCTCCATGATTCCGAACAAGAAATCATGGGCTGCTGTATGGAGAAATACCTGCTGAGATTAACTTAAGGTCAAGATGTTCCGTAAGTATGATCTGCATATCCTTCCGATCTTTCTGGTTCATGGGGATCGGCCTGTACCTAACAAACTCATTTTCTTTTCCAGTTTTCACCTTCAAAGTAGCTCTGAGCTCATTTTTGTTCCACCATACTAGTGGATCCTCGTAGTAGTTTCTACGAATCTTCCTTTTTACATCCTCTAGAGTGATTCGCTCTTCGAGGGTAGTTTCAGGTTGTGGAAATTCTTCTCATAATGCATTTTTCAGTAGCAACAGGGTTTCTGGAGTTACACTTTTCTCATCCTGTTCTCTGAAAGACATGATATTAACCCAGTCAAAAGTTTGAGAATCTTTTTTCCTAGGACCTTGTTGTCGGAACTGAAGAATTACCTCTCCAAAATTCCGCTAATCTTTCATCTTTGGGTGTCAAAGTTTTCCTTCATCACCACGCTTGTTGCGAAAATTAATGGGGAATTTTCTGTGAAACACCTCCCGTAATTGCTGTACCATAATCTTATGATTACACAGGGTTGTGAAAATAAGTCTTCTCGTTTCATTTTATTGAGTGAATGTCTTGAATGTCTGTAGGAAATTGTTTTCTAACAGCATATCTGCACATGTATCATGGAAATATGTGGGTGGAGTTTTGACTTTGTACTGTGGGGTATCGCCTGCTCCTCCGATAATTATTTCGGCTTCCCTGATTCCTTCATTAAGAATAAGGATCCGTTTGGAAAAGTATCTTCCGACAATGGCTGGTAATTTCTCACCAACTTCTTTGGGGAAGATTTCTCGTATGGGAGTGCATATTCCAGCTCCTGAGTCAATGTAGACTGCAAAATATTCTGCCCGGTACTTCTCATATAACATCCCAACGGAGATGTATATTGGACTGGTGGTCATCGAATTCAGTATCTCTTTCCGTCGACCGTGAATTCCATTCCATCTTGCAATCTTTCCCAAGGTTTATGTTCTTCGAGAAATTCAATCCCTAGAATAAGCTGTTCTGGGATCCTTCCGGCAATTCCTTCAATTGTGAGATCAATTTCACCAATTTGAAGGTTTCCTTGAAATTTGCCAACTGTATGTTGTTGCAAATAATATAGGACATCGCAGGGGAAGATATTGTTCTTCTCAGTGATGTCGAAAACTATCTGCACTTCTCTCCAGCCTTCTGGGCATTTCAGTTTTCCTATTATTTTGAATACATCAGGAACTTTCTGAATTCTGCTTGAGGCTACCTTCTGTTTTCCCCCGAATAGTTGCTGATTAACCTATCCTGTTGGGACATCCTTCTTGGTTCGATCATAAGGCTCATGCTTCTGTTTAGAACAGTTTGATCTTGTATCCTCATGTCGATCTCTCCTATCATTGGAGTATCAATGATGTCCGACAATTCTACTTTGGCGAAGTCTTCGAAGATTCTGGGGACTTCGATGAATTCTTTTCTCAAGAATACCTCGGACTGAAGAGTATTCGAGAGCGCGTATGACAACTTGTAGATGATCGATTAAGGCATGTTCCCTTCTTTCATCAAATCTTCTCTTTTAAAATCTTGATGAATAGTGAGAACTTTGTTGAAGTCTCGATCTCCTAAATTGTATGCAATTCTTGGATAGATATTGAAGGCCATCTTTCCTGCATACAGATTTCCTACCACTGATCCCAAACATGAATCTTTGAGGTTCGGGATTCTTTTGTCAAAGATCGCCAGGTTGAGTGGCGAATCAATTCATTCCTTGAAAGTCGCCTTGATGATTACTCTAATTGCTCCAATATGAATCCATGAGAGTGTATTAGCAACCTCCATTTTCACCTTGTTCTTAATCTCCTGGATTTCTTTGTAGGGGATTAACTGCATCTCAATTTGGTTTCCCGTGAATTCCATCGGGATAGCAAATTCACCTGTTGTCACCCTATGGATAATCTGATGCTTTCTGCTACGAAGACCAATCATATCCATGGCTTTTTCCATTGCTCCAATTGTAAATCCATCATACATCTGAAGCTTTGGCTCTTCTTTCATGATCCTCATAAGGGTTGTATGAGAAATGGTGGTATGAGAGAAAAACCCCGATGACTCTTCTCTAATCACGTGTTGAAGGAACTCTCATTCACTCTGATTCTGAGTAGATTCACCTCCATCATCAGAATAGATCTATTCTTCGTAGATGCTTTCATCTGAGGGAATATCCTCAAATATATACACCTGTACCAAATCCTGAAAACAGACAGCATCCTCAAATTCTTTGGTATGCTCGAACTGTCTTACTCCGCGGTTTTGGTTTTCTGGACAATCTGTAGAGATAAGTCCTCTTGCTCCGCATGTCCAGCAATTACAATCTCTAAAACTCTCATTTGCACGAGTATGTGTGCGTCTGAAAGTTTTCTTTGATGGTGTTCTGCTAGAACTGGCTTGATTAGAACCTGTCGACGAGATTCTACTTCTTGTTGGTCCTGATTTTTACCCCGATCTGTAGCTTCGGGCTTTCTGTTTTGACCAGACCTTTCTAGGTCTCCATGAAGACCTACTTCTTCTTGAACTACTTCCTCGGGCATATGGATGACTTTTGTGTTTTTTCATCTTTCGCCTTTGTGGGTAGTTTCCAATGATTGTAGGGATATCATTTCTCGTACAACAAAGAGGAGCCATTTTATAGATTCCTCTGAGCTTCTTGGAATTCTTCTGGAGCTTCGCTTGGTAGCACCACTCCGCAAGCTTTACTTTAAGAAATGACATTCTCCTGGACACCGTCTCGATTGCATGAGGTGTATACTCCTGGATAAGCATTTCTCTCCATGGGCTCGGAATTTTGGCAAAGAACAGTTCTGCAGCATCCTTTTCGTCCATATTTGTCTTCCATCGATACTCTGTAAAGAGTTTGATGTACTCGTCTACATAACAGATATCATGTAGTTACAGGCTAATTAGAGCTTGTCTGTATTTTTTAGCCTTCTCTTCCTCCATTCCCTCGAAGTAACTTACTCCAATGAAACAAATTTTAAAGAATTTTGCCATCTTGTCCACAATTTCTTTCAGGAACTCTCCGGCTAAAACTGCTTCCTTGGTACCTGGGTCTCCCATATCCCAGGGAATCTTGACTGATCCTTCTAGACTCATTTTAAGAAGTAAAATGAATCATTCTTTGCTTAAGTCAAGGGTTTCTGCTGCTATTCTCTTTGATGAAGCCCATTTATCAATAAGAACTTCTCTGTTTTTGAAATCCAAAATATCCATGTTGAGCATAAGTCCATATGGATGGATTGGATCTAGCTGCGATTTCCCGTAGGGTGTCTGATGAATATATGGCCTTCGGGAACGATTCCTTGTTCCAACTGGGGGATCCAAAGTTGCTGAGGTGAAATCTTCCCTGTGCGGCATACTTTGATCTCCTCCGGGTGGATTTTGTGACCCGAAACTTTCTTGTGGTGGAGGTCTTGGAACAAGCTCTCCTGTCTTGAATTCTACGAGTTTAATCCCGCAAAAGAATCAGCAAGATCTCGTAGATCTTCCAGGTTGATTCTTTCCATTACTTTGTGGGAAGTACGGGCTCTCATCGTAGGACTGCAATCATTTTTTCAGTCTTCGTCAAAGGCCTTCGGACCTCATCCGCTTTCCCTTTTTGGTGTAAAAGGGGTTCTGTTATGTAAGATGGTGGCAACCATCCTCCGTTCCTTCTTCCTGTTGGACTTGGCCTTGACTCCAATTCCTTAACTCGGGATTGAACATCTTGAAGGTTTTCAAGAATCTCCTTCTGATGTTTAATCATAATCTCCATCTGACTCTGAATCTGATGGATCTGTGCAGGGACATGGAGGTAGCCATAACGCTGCACTGTCTTCTGGATTTCTCTAAGATCTTGGGATATCTTAGAAGAATCTGGCTCGATTTCTCGAAAGTTGGTTCTCCCATCCTAATCATCAGGTCCGGACCCTGTTGGATCATTGGGGGCTGGAACCACATCTTCAAGTTCAGGATGATCGTCTTCCTGAAGTTCTGCTAACTCGAACTGTAGTTTGAGGTTCACTTGATGGAGCCTCTTAGCCATCCTTTCGAGTTTCTTGTAATGGTTTATACCTGATGTGTCTAAACCTGTTCCTCGTAAAAGTTTTCACTTATGGCTGAAGCGTTGAGCTTCTGGCATATGCTTCTGATTTAATTTTTCCAATTTCTAGAAATACCACCTGTAAGAATGACACTTCGAATATTCGTTTTGGTCCATAATTTCTTGAATCGTCTCCTTAATATTCAAGATATTATTATAGTATTTCCAGAATAAACATAGGCTCTGATACCATTTTGTGCCAATGATCGCAAAAAACGGGGACTTGTAAAAAGACGATGTTAAATGTTACTTTTCTATAAATATAAGGATATAAAAGATAATTAAATATTATATATAGACTTCTTTGTAATTTAAACAAAAGTCTAAGGGATAGAATGCAATATATCAAACCATTGAGGGGTAAAAGAGTCATCATAAAACACCTATTTGATTGAAAATTTGAAAATTGGACTTATTTCAAAAAAATTATTTCCAATTTGGCTTTTTATGCACTAAGATTTTTTCTCAAGACTTAAATATATTTTTGTCACAAAAATATACTTCCTTGTAATTTCCCCATCGTTATATCACCGCTATTACCTATGTTTATCAAACGGAATGGCCCATTTGTATGAATAGCGAGTCCCACCCATGAAAAAAAAATAGTATCTAAATTTTGTTTAAAAAAACCCCACAAAAATAATAGTTTACCCTTCAAAAATTGTATTTTGCATTCCATAAAATTATATTTTGACCTCCTAAAAATTTTTTCCTCCATTTTTATTTTAATATTAATATTTAATGGCCCGCCTTCTCGAAAGGCTGCATCCGTCCTTGCACACGAGAAATGGGTTAATCACCCAATAGATTAATTAAAATTGTTATAAACGTGTGCATTTAGTTACTTATTTAAATATCTATCAGTTAATTACTAATTTAGTTAAGTAATTGAATAATTCATTAAATTTGGACTTGGAATATAAAGTCACCAGTGTCACATTACTTTCATTGGAACTAGCAAGGCTGAAATTTGCTAGAAATTTCTTTGCAACTAATTCACTTACTTTTCCAATTGACAAGACCCATGGTTTTTTTTGAATCTCTAAATAAATAATATTTGTTGTAATTCGGTTAACTACAATGTCTGCTTTATGCCAATGTTTAATTTTTTTTTTCTCTAGATATCTTTGTTTTCAAACATTATTTATCCCCTTTTTATTTTTAGAAACAAAAAAAAGTAACGAATATATAATATATACTAACACCGTTGTCACGTATATATGCACGCATCATATACCAGGGGTTCTAGTGTTTTTTTTTTAAATTTAAGACTTGTTATATAATTTTTTTATATCTTAGTATCCAGCGAACATAATTAAAACCTTGTAATAATTACATCCTAACTCTACTATATTTTCTCCTATATTGCAATTTACATGTATGCCATAAAAATTATAAAATTTTATAAAATCAAATAATATTTATTTATATTAAGAAGTTAAATATGAAACATTCAGTAACATTTATTTGGAGGGATGCGTATATATTCTTGCTTGATCCACTATCACATCACGCAGGTGGTAACGTTAAGTTTTTATTGTGTGAAATGAGATCATTTGAAAAGATAGTTTGTTTTGATGGCAGTAAGACGGATTTAGAATGTAAGATAAGGGGATTAAAAAAATTAACGGGCCAAAATAGAATAAAATGTAGTTTTAAGAGGGATTGTAATTTTATGTGTAATATTATTATTATTTTTTAGGTAGTTGGGTCCGCCCTTGAATGGTAGTACAAGACATCTACTGATGCTCGTGTCTGGTTATGGAAGAGGCACCATGTCCACCCGATCCTATTTTTATATACACGGTCTTACAAACATCAATACACATACAAATATATATATACATACATATTTATGTATTTTGATCTTTACAAACATCCGATCTATATAAATATTTTCTCATGTCCACCCGCGAATGACGTTTGATTGACAATTTTAGCTCTCTTTTTTCTCTTAAGTATTGTTTGGTAGTTTTATGTTTTGTAAACCAAAATTATGTCAAATAAAAGTTTCATTACTTAAAAGATCTAAAACTTCCATATCAAATAAATATTTACACTAGATCAAGGGATGCCCCTCATAAAAATTCATTGGGACTTAGTTAATCTTGTTTTTATTTTCGTAATACTAGTTTGGTTTTTAATTTTTGATTTCATATTTATATTTATTTTTTTTATATCTATTTGTTTTATATCTTATCTATTTATTTATTTAGTTGAAAATTTGAAATATTGATTTTTTCTATCTTATTCGTTTGTGAATTTGGTTGAAATATTATTATTACGGTATGTTAGATTTATTATGATTTTTATATTTTAATTTTGTTATTTTATTTTTAGTTTAGCCCACTATATCACAAAATCTTGGTTTTGTCCATGCTTGTTTAGCTCTTATACCTCTCTTGAATGGTGGACAACGTGCTTTCACGAGTGATTGGAATGATTATATATTTTGGACCAACGTCTATACAAATGTAAAGATTGCTTTCACAAATTTTTTTCGTGAAGAAAGTTCTTTTTTGTTTTTGCTAAATTCCATGGTCTTCCAATATTATTTCCTTTTCTTCATCGTCTTTGCCTTCCAGTGTTGAAGGCTCATTGGGTGTTGGTGCTCCAATTAACAAATTTTTTTGTCGGATTCCAGTTGATGGTTATTCATTTGTTGAGCCATCATTCATTCTCTATTGTGAACGAATTTAAATCAGTGTAAAAATGAAGTGTTTGAACATGCAATGTACTAGTGTGGTACAAATATACTGTTGGAACCGAAGAGGGGGGTGAATGAAGTTCATTGGTTACTTTAGCGTTTTAAAATGAATTTGCAAATAAGTCGAATCTGCGCTGCGAAAACTTGATGTCAATCGATCAATGAATAATAAGAAGTAATAAAGTAAAAACGTAATGTAAATAAAGTGTTAAATGACACAAATATTTGAATCGCCTAAGTCTCATCTTCCCGGCTACAAAACGTCCAACCGAGGTTCCACTAGAACAACTTTGATCTTGGCCTTAAGGGCTCCAAGTTAGCCACAACACACTCTTCCCGAGTAACACATTCTTCACAAGTCTTCTTGGCCTTAAGGGCTCCAAGAATAGCCACACAAAAACTCTTCCCGAGTTTCCCACACTCTTCACGAGTCTTCTTGGCCTTAAGGGCTCCAAGGATAGCCACAACCTTGCACCAACTTCACTTGTTGATGTATTATACAATTTCCAACTTGCGTCGGTGTTGTAGGACCTTACAATAAATCAAATAACACCTTCATGGTGTACCAACACGAAGAATCAAAAACTCTCACACAAGAAAATGAATTACAAACTCCAATACAACACAAATGTATGAAGTTTGCAATGCTGGAATGATTTAAATTGAGCAAAGCTTTCTTGTAGTTTATAGTCTTGTTTCTTGTCTTCCAAATGCTCCAAAACATCCATATTTGTAGTGTAGAAGGCTTGAATCACTCGTCAATCGCCTCAGCCCGTGCACCAACGGTCAAAATCTTCACTGATCGCCTCAGGTGATCGTTACCAAAAATCATTCCGTAGCTTCAGATGCTCAGAAATATTCATCGCCTCAAACGATCACTTCATCGCCTCAAGCGAACTCTGCATCGCCTCAGGCGATCTTGCCATGCGCGCGGTCCTCGACGTCGCTTCAGTCGACGTGCGTGGCGATGTCCCTCTTGGCTGCCATCGCCTGGGACGATCTGCCCAGTCCTTGCATATTTGATTTCCTTCAAACAATCCACTTCTCAACCAACTAAACATGTACAATAAGTAGACACATTAGTATAACAAACACAAGTTTTGTTGATCATCAAAACTCATAAATAATTTGGAGATAAATTAAGCATTAAACTCAACAATGCGTTTAAGGCTCAACATATACGACACAAAGACTTACATTATCACAGGGAAGGACGTTGATGTCCGCATTCTGAAACTTTTTGTAAAACTCTTTAAGGTTCCATCTCAGGAATTTAGGTTCAAGGTCGGTATTGACTGGCATAATCAAGTATGTCCTCTCACACATACAATACTACAAATCCATTTTTGTGATCAACCTTTTTATTATAACAAATATGAAAAAATAGTCCACCAAAAATTATAAAATTATAATATAACCTACTGGTAGAATGAGCACACAACCGGACTGCGTATCCTTATTTGATTGCTTGAGGCTGTTCAGCAAAATATTCAAAATGTGTTGGGACCAGTTAGGAATGTCGCTAGAATATACAGCGTCACCAATCTCGCAAAATCTTTCACATCGTTAACATTGTTGCTCGCGGCCTTCATCATCATTTTCTTGCAAAGAAAGCTTTTGCTCAATCTAAGTTGCTTATCTCCTTGCTTCTCTGGGAAGCAACAACCAAGGTGTTGGGGTTCAACAATTACCTCTGCTTTGTGATTGGTCGAACACGTGGCGCTTGTGCCAGTGTATGGTTGAAAAGATTGAAGTTGCGTCATTACCCTTAACTATAGTTATTGGTAAAGTGGTAACCGCTCGATCCAACAATTGGTATCAGAGCCTAGGTCGCATGTTCGATTCCCATGAGTTTGCAGAGAGTGCAATTATTGGGGGAGGGATTGTTGGGGTTCAACAATTGCCTCTGCTTTGTGATCGATCGAACACGTGGCGCTTGTGCCAGTGTATGGTTGAAAAGATTTAAGTTGCGCCATTACCCTTAACTATAGTTATTGGTAAAGTGGTAAGCGCTCGATCCAACACAAGGAATTCTGTTAATGTGTTATTTCGCAGTTGCACCTCGACATTTTGATTTCCGTCTCTAACTCTGAAAATTGAACGCACGTCCTATGAAGTAATTTCTAGCCTTTGATTACACAGTGCAAAATATCCGGATTCCTTGTTGAAACATGCTATAATTTATTTTATGATTGTGTCACGCTTCTTGCAATGCTCTGTGCCAACAATGTCTGAATGAATATAATTCACAAGCTCCTAGAAATGTGTATTATGCAGAACTGTGATATGTTCTGGCTGCAAGTTGAGTGATCTTAAATATGTAGTTTGCAAATTTGATCTGTATAGTGATCCTTTGCGATATCTGTTTTGACATTATTTGTGAAGATGGCGCTGGAATTTTTAAATATAATATCCCAAACTTAAAAAAGAGTAAGAACCATTGTATACGTTATAAACGATGTACGTCCAAAAAAAAATTATTATCCTTCTAATCGTGCAACAATAATACAATTAATCGTGCATATATTCTCGATATATCGTGCATTATTTGTTTACGTAATCGTGCACAATGAACAAAACTAAGCGTTCATCAATTTATAAGTTCAATCGTGCATTGTTACTCAGCCCATCAACAATCTTTACCTTCACAAACCGTGCACATTAAACACAAATAATTGTGCACGTTAAACAGAAATAATCGTGCACAAATAAGTATTTTAATCGTGCACAACTAAAGATTTTAATCGTGCACAAAAAAAAAATTAATCGTGCGCAACTAAAGATTTTAATCGTGCACAAAAACAAAATTTAATCGTGCACAACATAAAATTTTAATCGTGCACAATAAAATATTTTAATCGTGCACATCTAAACATTTTAATCGTGCACAACAATTCAATTTTAATCGTGCACAACTAAAAACTTACTTGTGCATAACAATAGATTTTAATCGTGCATTATTTATTTATTTAATATTGCACAATGAACAAAACTAAGCATTCATCGATTTATAAGTTCAATCGTGAATCGATACCCAACCAATCAACAGTCTGTACCTTCACGAATCAGTGCACATTAAACACAAATAATCGTGCACATTAAACACAAATAATCGTGCACAACTTAATATATTAATCGTGCACAACAAAAAAATGTAATCATGCACAAATAAACATTTTAATCGTACACAACAATTCAATTTCAATCGTGCACAAGTAAAATTTTTAATTGTGCACCATGCACGCACAACAATTCAATTTTAATCGTGCACAACTAAACTTTTTAATTGTGCACCATGCATGCACAAAACATTAATGTAAGTTACGGAGACTGCGAGAAAAATGTAAGTTTACGGAGAGATATTACTTGCACTGTGAAATTAGTTAGGGAGAAAATGAATTTGAATTGTTGATTTTCATGAGAAATAATTAGGGTTCAATGGTTCCTTCCAAAATCGCCTACGTCTTTTAAAGGTGCACATTTTCGTCTTGTAACACGAAATTGGACTGAATTAATTGCTTCTTTTTTCAACGGACTGTGCCAAATTAATGTTCAACGTGTGGTATCGGCCCGTAAGTGTCCCTTATATAATCGACAATAAATTGGTTAATCACACTATCAAGGTCCGACTTATCCTTGGACTAGGAGGGGCCAATACCCCCGCCCGAAAAAAAATTAGTACCTAAATTTTTTTTTAAAAAATCCCACAAAAATAATAGTTTATCATTAAAAAATTATATTTTACATTACATAAAATTATATTTTGATCTCCTAAAATTTTTTACTCCATTTTTATTTTAATATTAATATTTTATGGCCCGCCTTCTCAAAATATCTGCATCCGTCCCTGCACACCAGAAATGGGTTAATCAACCAATAAACGTGTGCATTTAGTTACTTATTTAAATATCTATTAGTTAATTACTAATTTAGTTAAGTAATTGAATAATTCATAAATTTTGACTTGGAATATAAAGTCATCGGTGTCACATAACTTTCATTGGAACTAGCAAGGGTGAAATTTGCTAGAAATTTCTTTGCAACTAATTCACTTACTTTTCCAATTGACAAGACCCATGGTTTTTTTGAATCTCTAAATAATAATAATTGTTGTAATTAGGTCAATTACAATATCTGCTTAAGTTTAATGTTTTTTTCTTTCTCTAGATATCTTTGTTTTCAAACATTATCATTTAGCCCTTTTTAATTTTTAAAAACAAAAAAAAGTAACGAATATATAATATATACTAGCAACGTTGCACGTATATATGCACGCATCGTATGCCAAGGGTTCTAGTGTTATTTTTAAATTTAAGAGTTGTTATATAATTTTTTATATCACGAGTGATATAATCATTTAAAAATTCAAAATCTAGTTAAATATAAAGAAAATTTTAGCAAGTCAAATTTTTTGAAAAACGGATGAGAAATGATAAGTCATATGTGAGCTATATATTTACTAAAACATATTTTTATTATATATTTATTAATACAATAGAGTGCTTTTGTAATTTGAGATGAAATTTTTTGGTATTTTAAAATCTTCACAGTGATACTAAAGTTATTTACTCTAATCCCATCAACCCTAGTAATATAATATAGATTATCAGACGGATCAACAATGATATTGACCAAAAGAAGCTCTTGAGAAGACTGACGTATGTGTGTGACCCGACTATGATTATGTAACCTATCCAATTGGCCAAACTATTGAGATTAAAAACTTAGTAGTTGATTGGCTGATTGGGTATGTTACATAACCATAGTCGGGTCATGCACATGCGTCAGTCTTCTCCATAGCTTCTTTTGGTCAATAACCTTGTTGATCCGTCTGAAAATCTATATTATATTACTAGGTTTGATGAGATTAGAGTAATTTACTTTAGTATTACTACGAAGATTTTAAAATACCAAAAATTTATATCTTAATTTTAAGGTGCTCTATTTATATTTTAATTTAAGTATTCCGACATAAAATACATTAAGAAACTTTCAACTTCAATTATTATTTAAATTTAACCTTTATTGGTTATTTTTTTATCACAAAAGTTGCTTATTGAACAAAAAATTGCCCTATTATGCTACAATCAATAGCATATCAAGAAGTATATGCTTTTACTTTCAAAAAAAAAAGTATATGCTTTTATTCGAGATGTTGTCGTTTCATTAATCTCCATTTTCTTTATTTTTATTTTTGGATCCTTTCTTTATTTATTCTTTAACGAAAGCCCCTCGAAGTTTCCTTCATTAATATTAAATTATTGACTAATTTTTTGGAGAGCAGCTGTTAACCTGTTCACACACCATTGCCTTTCGAGAAGTCCCTTCCACTCATCATATGCCACGTGTAAAGTTTAATCAGAGTGCGTCAAAATGTGCATCGTGGAGTTCTGTGATTGGTTCTAATCCGTGGCATACGTTACACTCGAGGGAAACGGTTCTTTGTGGGGCCCAAACTTTGGGAGGAAGGAGAAGAAAAATAATGACTATCGCCACTCTTTAAATTGTTGGGAAACCAATTTTGCCCTTCCAAATGTTGAATAATTTGAAAAAAATAAATTGTTGTCATAAGTAAATCTTTATTTATTTATGTTAAATATATAACGTTTCATGGTAATCAAGTAAATATTAGATGAGATATGTTAATTATATTCCATTTAATATAGTATATATATGCTTTGTGAATAATTTTTTTATTATTAATTTGAGTTTCATGTTCACAAACAATTAAAACTCTTTTTGTTGGAACAAATAAACAATTAAAAACCACGTAAATAATTCACCTCAATTAGTTATTACACATATTATAGTCATAGTATTATATTCCATTCAGATCGTATATATTTACTTTATGAATACTTTATTTTTATTAGGTGTGAGATATTTGTAATTTCATTTTTTTATGACGAGAGAACTCACATCCGCTACTAGTGGTGGGGTGCGCACTGGGTAAACATCAGGCCGAGAAAGTAGTCTGCAAATCATATCAATCATGTAAACCGCACTAGGCAAATCTGATGCTACAAGCTCAGATCGAAAAAGCATTGATAAGGGAACAAACTAGTGACATTACGATCCTAAACTCATCATGCATCACCATTAACTAATTTAAAAAATTACATGAAATAGTTTTGTTGAGGTGTGGGATACTGGGATATCTGTATATACAAATATTTTGTAATTTGGTGGAGTGGTGATAGCACTAATTTTGGTTAAATTTTGGCGAGGTAGAGTCTGGCTTGATGGGTTGTAACTTTTTTTCGTTAATAAAGAGTACATAAATCTGCCATATTTTATTCGATCCCCAACAACAAAGGAAGAAACCCTCCGACTCCAGAGACACAAAGAAAGCGATTTGAAACCCTTCACGCTTTTCCATCACTCTTCATCTCTGTTAAATTCTAAACTAGGCAATTTGAGGAGCCGCTTAATATATAGGCGAATTGGTAAGCGGGTGTCCTGAGATATTTTTCCACCTGTGCTTGTTTTTGTATTTCGTTTTTTTTTTGTATGTGTGCAATGTTGCGGATTAGGTGGATCGGTTGGGTTTGAGTTTTTATTGTGTGGGTAAATGTTATGTTATTGCTTTTGACGGCGTTTATCTTGATTGTTTAAAGTTTTTATTTTGCTTCAGTCTGTTGGCAGGTTTAATTATTTTGTGGGATTTGAGGGGTTGTTTGGTTCGAGTTCTTTCATTTGGTGGATTGTTTTCTGATTCTTAGATGGGAAAAGGAGGGCAAAATTATGGTAAAAGTGAGAATTTGGATGATAAGAGAGAGTCGACAGGGGAATACTATCCAGCTTGGGGCAAAGATGTAAGCGAGTGTTTAGAAAAGTATCAAGTAAACAAGGATTATGGGTTGTCGGGTGATGATGTTAAAAAAAGGAGGCAGATCTATGGGTCCAATGAATTAGAGAAACATGAGGGGCCTTCGATTTTTAGGTTGATTCTGGATCAGTTTAATGATACATTAGTGAGGATTTTATTGGTGGCAGCAGTAGTCTCCTTTGTGTTGGCGTGGTATGATGGGGATGAAGGTGGGGAGATGGAGATCACAGCTTTCGTGGAGCCTTTGGTGATATTCTTGATATTGATCGTTAATGCGGTAGTTGGGGTTTGGCAGGAGAGCAATGCAGAGAAAGCTTTGGAAGCATTGAAGGAAATTCAATCGGAACATGCAAGTGTTCTTCGTGAGGGTAGAAAAACTTCCCATTTACCCGCGAAAGAGCTTGTTCCAGGAGATATAGTTGAGTTGAGAGTTGGGGATAAGATTCCAGCGGATCTGAGGGTTTTAAGTCTGATCAGCTCAACCCTCCGAGTTGAACAAGGGTCATTAACTGGAGAAAGTGAGGCTGTGAGTAAAACTACTAAGGCTGTTGCAGAGGATGCCGATATTCAGGATAAGAAGTGTATGCTGTTTGCTGGAACGACTGTGGTGAATGGGAATTGTATTTGTCTGGTGACTCAGACTGGGATGAATTCAGAGATTGGGAAGGTGCACTCACAGATTCACGAGGCATCCCAAAGTGAGGAAGATACACCTTTGAAGAAGAAGTTGAACGAGTTTGGAGAGGTTTTAACTGCTATAATTGGGGTGATTTGTGCCTTGGTATGGCTGATTAATGTAAAATACTTCCTTTCATGGGAGTTTGTTGATGGTTGGCCCAGAAATTTCAAGTTCTCATTTGAGAAGTGCACCTATTACTTTGAGATTGCTGTTGCATTGGCCGTTGCTGCTATTCCAGAAGGTTTACCTGCAGTTATAACAACTTGCTTGGCACTTGGGACCCGCAAGATGGCTGCTAAAAATGCACTTGTTCGCAAGTTACCTAGTGTTGAAACCCTTGGCTGCACCACTGTGATTTGCTCCGATAAAACTGGAACTTTGACCACAAATCAGATGGCAGTGGCGAAACTTGTGGCTATGGGTTCCAATACGAATGGGGTCCGATCATTTGATGTACAAGGAACTACATATAATCCTTTTGATGGGAAAATTCAGAACTGGACAGAGGGTCGCTTAGATCCGAACCTCGTGATGATTGCAAAGATTGCTGCCATTTGCAACGATGCTGACGTCGAAAAATCCGGGCATGACAAATCTGAGCATTTTGTCGCCAACGGAATGTCAACTGAAGCAGCACTTAAGGTATGGGTTGTTGTAATCATTAACAATCTGTATGTGTAAGCACATTAAACTGACTTCTAAAATCGCGCTATTGTCAAAATACTGAGCGATACTAGTATTTGTGTTGCTCTTGTTATCAATGCTTGTGATTTTCCAAATTAGGTCAGTTACTAATTTCTGGAAGTTTTAATACCTGTAAGTGAGCAAGTTCTGTCTTGTTTATTTCATTTGAGAACATTTCTTGGCTATGATAGTAGCACAGTTTCTGTATCCAATCTTAACATTCTTGTTACTGCGTAAGGTTGGCTAGCCTAATATGTCATGAATGGCATATGTTGGATATTTTTCAGGTTCTGGTGGAGAAAATGGGCCTTCCACTTGAGTTAGGTTCTAGTGCCTCTTCTCAATATGATGGTGTTTTAAGTAAGTTATCTCACGCCTTCAAATTATTTTGAACCAGTTAAGTTTATACTGATGCAAGTTTCAACTGGATCATCTAAGGGTGCTCCTATAAATGGAATAAAATTGAACAGCGGATTGCCACCCTTGAGTTTGATCGAGATAGAAAATCCATGGGCGTAATTGTAAGTTCCATCACAGGGAAAAAGTCGCTACTTGTAAAGGTACATTTTTTCCTTCCGGTTGTGTGTGTAAAATTTGAGTCAACGTTGTAGTTGGAATATGCAATTTGGAAAAATATGATTGTTTTTGTTTACTTATTGTGCTATGATTGATTTTAGATCTTTCATTTAACATGCAACCTTGGATTAGCGAAGGAATCAGAACTTTATTATTTCTGTTGGTCAATTTCGTTTATGTATGTGTGTCACGTAGTGTATAAGTCCCAGATTATTATCTGTGAAACTGTTCTCTCTAAACAAAATTAATGGTAGAATATGCTACAATACTGACATAAAAAATATTCTTGTGTGGGAAGTTTGCATTTCTTGGTGTTTCCAATCTCTTTCATGTTTTTGCTTCCTAAATGTTTGACAACTGAGGGAACAAGTTTTGCATTACTGCTTTGATTTTCAATTTTCTTTCATGTTTGTTTGTCATATATGTTTGATGAGTCTGGAAACAATTCTATACAATATGACAGGGTGCAGTAGAGAATGTACTGGAAAGAAGCTCCCACGTGCAATTGCTTGATGGTTCTATAGCAGAATTAAATCAAAGTTCGAGGGAAGTAATATTGAAGAGCCTCCAGGAAATGTCAACGCGGGCATTAAGAGTTCTGGGTTTTGCATACAGGGATGATCTTCCAGAGTTTACTACATATGATGGCAATGAAGACCATCCAGCTCATGAACTCTTACTGAACCCTGCAAATTATTCGTCAATTGAGAGCAATTTAATTTTTGTTGGCTTGGCTGCTTTAAGAGTAATATTCTATCTTTACTATTATCTAATACCTAATTTTTCTTCAACTTCATCTTTCTTGCGACTGATAACCAACTTCTTACTGATCTCCATAACTTTATTTGCATTGTCAAAGGATCCTCCAAGGAAAGAAGTGACTCAAGCAATTGAGGATTGCAGAACAGCTGGCATTCGAGTTATGGTGATTACTGGAGATAACAAAGATACGGCTGAAGCCATTTGTCGTGAAATAGGTGTTTTTGGGCGTCATGAGACAATCGTCTCAAGAAGTTTAACAGGAAAAAAATTTATGGAGCTTTCTGGCCGTGACAGAGAAACACATTTAGCACAAAGTGGAGGGCTTCTTTTCTCGAGGGCTGAACCAAGGCACAAACAAGAAATAGTGAGGTTGCTCAAGGATTCTGGTGAGGTTGTTGCGATGACTGGGGATGGAGTGAATGATGCACCTGCCCTGAAATTGGCTGATATAGGGATAGCGATGGGTATTACTGGGACTGAGGTAATCACATTAAAATTAACTATCATGGCCGAACTGCTTCATTCATTAAATGTTATTGAATGTGTATTTTGCGTCATCATTGTATATTCAGCGTGTCTATTACAGTTACGTTGAACTGTCATATCACAATCTTAATTATGTGATTAGAGGCAAATCTGAACACTATTGTGCAGTTTTTGCTTGTTCCAGGGTATATTCAGTTGTACACGTGGTAAATCACCTAAATTTATTTTTTCATTCTTGTCCTTCTAGGTGGCAAAGGAAGCTTCTGACATGGTTTTAGCAGATGATAATTTCAGCACAATTGTTGCAGCAGTTGGTGAAGGCAGATCTATTTATAATAACATGAAGGCTTTTATCAGGTTAGATACTAGCTACTCATTTCACGTCATCTTCACTAACATGTGGATCCAGCATCAAAATTGTTACCCAGCCTGTCTGAATGAATCTATTTTTTTTTTCTCAGTCAGTTTCTACAAGAGCTCATATAGTTTTTTATTAATATTTTTGAAAGGTCTTATATTATTATCAAATTGCATTAATTTGTTAAAATAGAGTTGGAAGTTCGAGATTAACTATGTAAATGGCAATGTTGTGTCGACACAGTTGTAGAAAGAGGTGAAGTTTATCACTGAAGAAATCTAGGTTGTCCCATTCAAATTCCAAAAGAAAAGAGGGACATGGCAATTTTAGTTTTTAGCTTGCCATTATGATGTTTTGCACAGTCAAATAATACTTCAGACCAGACCTGTATGTGCAAGTGTTTCTCTGTTGCAGATACATGATCTCCTCGAACATTGGGGAAGTTGCCTCCATATTCTTAACTGCCGCTTTAGGCATTCCAGAGGGTCTAATTCCAGTTCAACTTCTGTGGGTTAATTTGGTAACTGATGGACCGCCAGCTACTGCATTAGGATTCAACCCACCAGACAAGGATATAATGAAGAAACCGCCTAGAAGAAGTGACGATTCATTGATCAGTGCATGGATTCTCTTTCGTTATTTGGTACATATATATTCATCATCATAATTTTTTTTGTTACTTTCACATCTTTCAGCTCAAAACTTTATATACTTATTGCATCTAAACAACGATCCAGGTGATTGGATCATATGTCGGCT
Organism: Haberlea rhodopensis; assembly: GCA_907163345.1. Lineage (NCBI taxonomy): Eukaryota > Viridiplantae > Streptophyta > Magnoliopsida > Lamiales > Gesneriaceae > Haberlea > Haberlea rhodopensis. The sequence continues at coordinate 7,778,934 of CAJQUN010000025.1, forward strand.
TAGCAACTGTCGGAATATTCATAATTTGGTACACTCGTTCATCTTTCTTGGGCATCAACCTCATTGAAGATGGCCACAGCCTTGTCACGTATTCTCAACTATCCAACTGGGGCCAGTGCCACACCTGGCAGAATTTTTCAGTCTCACCCTTCACTGCTGGAACTCTAGAGTTCAAATTTGAAAACCCCTGTGACTACTTCCACGAGGGCAAAGTCAAGGCCATGACTCTCTCTCTCTCTGTATTAGTTGCCATTGAAATGTTTAATTCACTCAACGCTCTATCTGAAGATGGGAGCCTCGTATCAATGCCTCCCTGGGTCAATCCATGGCTGCTCTTGGCTATGTCAGTCTCGTTCGGCTTGCACTTCTTGATCCTATATGTACCTTTCCTTGCTCAGGTCTTCGGGATTGTACCCCTCAGTTTAAATGAATGGTTGTTGGTTCTGGCCGTCGCTCTTCCCGTGATCTTAATCGATGAAATTCTCAAGTTCGTGGGTAGATGCATGAATGGCATCCGAACTTCAAATGCAAGAAGGTCTTCAAAGCACAAAGAAGAGTGAATAAAAAATTTACAGATTTTATCCCATATTATTTACACATTGTCCTCTACTCTCAAAACCCTTTTAGATATTAAAATAGGAAGCAAAGTGTTTGCTTTGGACTCTGCAGATTTGATAAATTGGTTTAGTCATTCTAAAAACTTTGAGATGTAGGATTGACTAGAAGTTTTAACCCGTTTGTTTAACTTTGTGATGGTTTGCCTGAAAAAATTGTGGGCAGAAACTAATTTCATTTTACTTAACTGGAACAATTATGGTATGGTAGTGTTTCATTATTTGTACTTTATTCTTTCTTGAAGGAATTTAGGTTCTCTGATCTCACAAAGATCACATCTGATCTATATCGCTACTAGTATGTGCTTGTGCGAGAGTGTGTGTCAGTGTGTGTATATATATATCTTCATTAATCAAACAAAAAAGACTTGTGGAACTAATTTGATTTTTTGATGTGTTTTAAAAAATCACTCTTACTTGGTTAATTCACCATAAAACGTAAATTTGCATTATATTACAAATAATAAGTTAAATTTTAAAATATACGAAAAAATATTAATATAACAATAATTTAAAATGTGTGTGGTCGCATAAGTCATGTTCTATTGACACTTGAGGCTTGCCTCAGTGGTGTCATCTCCCCATTTCTGTGGTGATCCGTTATACGTAATAGCCTCATGTGACGCGATCTTAAACGTCTTGAAATTGATTACATTGATCTCTATTACGTTCATATGATTGATATTCGTGTTCCTATTGAAGTCATAGTGATTACTCTTCCATATGTTCTTTTGATGTTGTACTAAATGTCTCGATCATTCAAATTACTGTAGTTTATTTTTGGTTTAGTTAGATTCACTTGATATTCAGATGGTTTGATTAGGATTGTAATATTGCTTTTTTTGCATTGTGATTTCATGAAAGTGTATGATATGTTAATTAAACTTTTAGTTTCATTATAAGAATAAAAATATTGCATTGTCGATAGTAAATAGCATGAAATGTTCATTCATAGGAGATGGTTATATGTTATCATCATCTGGCTCCACCTCATTTCTTAGCATAATTACGAAAAAATATACCACAAATTAATAATATATAGTATCATAAATTAGATTACGTGGTACCACAAATTAGATTACGTGGTACCACAAATTAGATTATGCAATACCACAATTTAGCTTATATAGTACCACAAATTATATTATCTAGTACCATAAATTATGTTATATTGTACCACATGGTAGCTTATATAGTACCACAAATCAGTATATTTGGTACCACAAATCGATGTATTTAGTACTACAGAGTAAGTTATGTTGTACCACAAATTATGTTATTTAGTACTAAAAAAATGTTATTTAGTATCACATATTAGCTTATATAGTACCACAAATTATTTTATTTGGTACCATAAATCAGTATATTTGGTACCAGAGTGTAGCTTATATAGCACCACAGATTATGTATTTAGTACCAAAAAGATCTTATTTAGTAGCACAAATCAGTCTTTTAGTACCACATATTAGCTTACATAGTACCACAAATCACTGTATTTGGTACCACAAGTCAGTATATTTGGTATTACCGAGTAACTTATGTAGTACCACAAATTATGTTATTTAGTACTAAATATAAGTTATTTAGTTCGCATATTAGCTTGTATAGTACCACAAATCATTTTATTTAATACCACAAATCAATATATTTAGGTACCACAATGTAGCTTACATAGTACAAAAACTAATGTAATGTAGTACAAAAAATATATTATTTAGTACCACATTTAATATATGATAATGATATTTATAACTTGGTATATTGGCAAATATATATATATATATATATATATATATATATATATATATATATATATATATATATAACATCACTTTATGTTATATAACATGTGAAATACATAGTTCACATCATAGCTTACTTATTACCACATTGTCGATCGCGGAGTTTTATTCAGCTTTTTTCTTAAAATTCACGGCGTTTGACGATTGATCGCCGACTATGTACCGATCGATTGTGGTAAATATATTTTGGTACCCACCTTTCGCTCCTCGGCGATCGATCATGGCTATGATCGAGATCGATTGCTGACTTGAATTTCTTCCACTTCGAGATTTCGATCTTTCTTTCATCGTTAATTACTTCAAATCCTCTACTTTTATGCACTTCTACCTTTATTCCTGCAACATACAAAAACAACACAAAATCGCATAATATTGTCCAGGAATCATATTAAAACGCATATAAATTCATAGCAAAATAAGTGTAAAAACCACAATTATTAGTGTATAATTTGTGGTATTAACTAATTTTAACTAACATAAAAGTGGTACTAATTTTAACACATACCACTTGTATTAACTCATGGTACTATATAGCATAATTTGTGGTATTATATAAGCTAATTTGTTGTACTATATAAGATAATTTATGGTACTAAATAACATAATTTATGATGTTATATAACATAATTTGTAGTGCTATATTGACTACTTTCTGGTACTAAATAAACTAAATGGTGGTATTATATAAGATAATTTGTGGTACTATATAAGCTAAATTATTGTACTAAATAAGCTAATTTGTAGTATTACATAAGTTAATTTGTGGTATTATATAATCTAATTTGTAATACTACATAAACTAATTTGTGTTACTACATAGATTAATTTTTGGTACATAATTTGTGGTACTATATAACATAATTTGTGGTACTATATAACCTACTTTGTGGTACAATATAATCTAATGTGTGGTATTATATAACATAATTTGTGGTACTATATAAGCTAATTGTGGTATTATATAACCTAACTATGATACTACATAACATAATTTGTGTTCACTTGCATATACTAGATAAATATAATTTCATATATTTACAAATAGATTTATATATAACATGCCATATATTTGTATATAATATGTGAAATAGATAGTTCACATCTTAAATTATTTAGTATAAGTTTATCATACATTTACTATATAGTAATGATATATAATTTGATATATTTACAAGTGGATTTGTATATAACATGTCATAGATTTGTATATAACATCTGAATAGATAGTCCATATCTTAGCTTAGTATCACTTAGCATATTATTAGTATGTAGTAATAATATATATAATTTGATTTGTGGCACTATATAATGTAATGTGTTGTACTACATAAGCTAATTTGGGGTATTATATATATTAATTTGTGGTACTATGTATTCTAATATGTGATACTAAATGTTAGGATCGATTCCGGGGTGGGTTGTCATTCCACACCCGAGTTCAACCAACTTGAGCTTTAATAACTCGTGTTCTTGAAATAATCGCACCAAGAGATTATATCGAGTTCGGTTACAAAACCGAGCAGAAGTTACTCAGTTGGACATTCCCCATCCAACTAGAACTCCTAGCAACTCAACTATGTATGTTCTTTAACGTCTTACATTCAAAGACCTATCATCCAGTTGTGATGAATTACAAACTGTTAGAATGGTATTCACTCTTCTATTTTAGCTCACAAATACAATGAAGAGAGTGAATACAAAGGCACAAATGATTCCATAATGAATCTGATACAGCAAGGTAAGAGGTGCCAAATGTTTGAGGAGTGCTATTCATTTAGCAGCTTTTGTCTTTGAAGTTCCACAATTGAATCCCAAGTGGGTTTGCTTGGAAGGCTTGGATTGATCTTCAATCAGCTGTTATTGAGCTTCCAAATCATGTATTTATAGCCCCAAGTAATAATATATATATTAGATACAAGAATATAGCCGTTGAGACAGTTTTGGTAAGCTTTCAAATATTGCAACAATCATATTATGCTTCTGGTCTATTCTAGAAGTCCGCTAGTCGGGTCCGCTGCCCGAAGTCCATTGCTCGAGTCCGCTGGCCTCTACTGGTTCAAAGTCTACTGGCATCTACTGGTTCAATGTCCACTGACCTCTACTAGTTAGAAGTTCAATGGCCTCTACTACTTCAAAGTCCAGCTGGCCTCTACTGGTTGAGTCTATTGCTCGACGTCTATTGGTCGACATCTACTGGTCGGTCGAACTCTACTGCTCGAAATCCGCTTGTCGACGTCTAATGCTCAAGTTCTACTTGTCGACGTCTACTGGTTGGAGCTTCGAGGTCTGCTGGTCCAAGGTCTACTGATCGACGTCTACTGGTTGGAGCTTCGAGGTCTGCTGGTCCAATGTCTACTGGGTCTTGGTTGCAGCAATATGTTGAGTTACTTGTAGTTTCTACCGGTCCAGTTTCTTCAACCAATTTCTTTGCTAATCATCAAACTCCTAATAATGATCCATTTACTGCACACTTGATGAACATATTAGCAACACAATAACAAGTTTTGTTAATATCAAAACAAAGATTATTCGAGTTTCCAAAACCCAACACTAAATAAGCTAATTTGTGGTACTAGATAAGTTAATTTGTGTCACTACATAGGCTAATTTTTGGTACTACACAATCTAATTTATGGTATTATATAAGCTGATTTGTGGTGCTATATAATATAATTTGTGATACTGTATAACATAATTTGTGATATTATTTATATTAATTGGTGGTATTAGATAATATAATTTGTGTTTCAGTCATTTATCATTTATTCATCAACAATAATTTTTTCGTAAACATAATTCATCATTTTTTTTCTTTCATAGTTCTTTTGATAGGTATCACGTTCCCAAACACTTATTACCACTAATTGTGTCACATACCATATACAAATATATTAGTAATTATATCAAATTCTATATATAACATGATATTAACTATATCACATGTCAACATATTGTGTTAGTAATAGAAGTGTTTATTGTGATGCATGTTATTTTACAATAATTGATAATCATAGAGATTATAGTAAAAATATGATAAGTACTACATTCCTATATATTTAGTACCACAAATTATATTATATAATATCACAAATTATGTTATATAGTAAAACAAATTAGATTATCTAATACCACAAATTAACTTTGGTTAAAATAATATCTTGGTCTACTTAATAACACATTGAAGGGATGAATATTTTCAAGATCGCATTGTAATTTTTTAATTTCTATTTGTTCTTGTGCGTGAGCGTTGGCTTGTGCGTGCATCGAGTGTAATTAAGGGAAGCTTTTGTGAGGTTAGTTCCTACAAATTGTTAGAATCCAGAAGAATGTAAGGTTCCACCAAAGTAAGAAATTAAAAAAAATGATAAACAAAATGTCATAAATTAGATTATATAGTATCATAATTAGATTATAGAGTAACACAAATTAAATTATGCAGTACTAAAAAATATGTTATCTAGTACCTCAAATTAACTTATATAGTACAACAAATTATGTTAGTTAGTACCACAAATCAGTATATATTGTACCACAGATTAGTTTATATAGTACCACAAATTATGTTATACAGTACAACAAATTAGCTTATATAATACCACAAAGTAGTATATATATGGTGCCACAAATTATGTTATCTAGTACCTCAAAGTAGTTTATTAGTACAACAAATAATTTTATTTTAGTACCACAAATTAGCTTATATAATACCACAAATCAGTTTATATAGTGTCACAAATTATGTTATCTAGTTCATCAAATTAGCTCATACAGTACAACAAATTATGTTATTTAGTACCACAAATTAGTATATATAGGCTAATTTGTGGTACTATATATATTAATTTGTTGTACTACATAAGCTAATTTGTGGTACTATATATATTGATTTGTGGTACTATATAATATATTTTGTGGTACTATATAAGCTAATTTATGGTACGAGATATACTAATTTTTGGTACTACATATACTGATTTGTGGTACTATATAAAACAATTTGTGGCACTACATAACCTACTTTATTGTACGAGATATAGTGATTTGTGACACTATATAAGTTAATTTGTGGTAATATATATACTAATTTGCATATGAATGTGATAGTATATTACTTATGATTAGATAGTATTTTAAAATAACACGTGATACAATCAACACTTGGATTTTATATAACATCATCTATAATTTGTTTTATTTCCATATAAATTGTGTGATATCAAATATATATCAAAGATTCATACTTCTACAAGGATACAAGGACATAGGCGTACATATAGATTTAGATTCAAGACTAACCTTTGAGAATCCCACTTTTATTTATTATTCCCTAAACTTGGAAGCTGGGAAAGAGAGAACCAACTTGCACCATCGACTCGTTGCGCCGCCGTTCCGTGACCTAGCCCTCCGCCTCCGCCTCCGCCTCCGCCTCCGCCATACGATCACATGGGATTCTTCGATCTGAACATACCTTACCACGAATCTGACCGCCATGTCACCGACAAATCCTCCCTTAAATCCCGCCGCCTCAAGCTTGCCCTTAAAGCCATGGAGTTCGGATACTCCGGCATCGCATACAACCGAATCCTCAAAGGCGTCATGTCCGAATCTGACCGCTGCTCCACGCCTCTCTTCCCCATATCCTCTATCTTAAAGCTCGTCCCTTCATCTTCTGCTCTATCGGCTGCCGTCAAGTTCCATCGTCAACTCCTGAACGTCTCCGTGTCCGCCCCTTTCCGTCAGTACACGCGTCTTACTGTAGTCGTCGATAGTCCTTCCCAAGTCGCGGCTCTCAATGTTGGAAACCCCGTTCTCAAGAGCTATGATATTGTTGCTGTTAAGCCTTTGAATCAAAATGCCTTTGATCAGGCTTGCCAAACATCCGAGGTCTGTTTCTTTCTGCAAAATGAATTGGGTGGTTAAATCTTTAACTGAATTGGGTGTTTTTGGGGTTGAATGCGCAGGTGGATATAATTGCGATTGATTTCTCCGAGAAGTTGCCGTTTAGGTTGAAGCAACCTATGGTCAAAGCTGCTATCAAGGTTGGTCCTTTATAGAAGTACTCATGTTTATGGTCCTGAATGTTTTCTTTTGGAGTCTCTCTTATTGTTTTATGGTTTTTTGTTGTTGTCTCTTCATTTTGATGTGCAGCGTGGGGTGTACTTTGAGATTGCATACTCTGGTCTTCTTGGTGATTCACAATCGAGGCGGCTTATGATATCCAATAGCAAGGTGAGTTTCTAGCATTCTTCAAGTCACTTTTCGATGTTGGGAGTCTCTTTGTTAACTTGGCAAAATATGTAATTTGGTGCTTAAAAAGTGAAAGTGTGAGCTATAACAGAATTATTACTGTGAGGTCGAAAGAGAAGAGTCGTAAGGTATTTCTTTAAACATTTATTTGTTTTCACAATTCATAAACAGAAATTTAACGAGTTCAATTTCTCATAAGCGGTGCTGCTAACACTAGATCTTGTTTTCCTACTCATTAACAGGATTTATATTACACCCTTGTGAAATTCACTATCCATTCTATTTTCTGGCAAATGAGACATAATAATAACTCTGAAATAACATTAATTTGGCCAGAAAACTGAAATACTATCAGTGGAAGTTTTGATGCTGTACTGCTGCTAGCTTGTTTAGTTATATGATTGCAAACATACCCTAACTTGTGAGAGCTCTGTTCCCTGTTTACATTCAATGTGAGCTACCCATGTAACTTGTGTAGCAAAATATATTGCTATAATATTTCTGGTATATGTTCAGTAGCTGAAATCTTGTGGAAATCTTAGCAGATTATACTATCCGAAATTCCTACATTCCTAGACCATGTTGCCATAACAGTGGATATCGAGTCATTTTCCATGAAATTTGTTATGTTTATTCCACATATATGTTCTCACTCGCCACAGCAGCTTGTTGAGTCATTTTCCATGCAGCTTGTGATGTTTATCACCTATTTGTTCTGTGTGAGTGTGCTATGGGGAAGTGAGGTTCACTTTCACCCTTGTAGATCTTTCTAATTCCTCAACCTTCCAGATGCTTGTTGATTGGACTCGAGGGAAGAATCTGATTATCGCTAGTGCTGCCTTTTCTGCAATGGATCTTAGAGGACCTCAGGATGTGTCAAATTTGTTTTTTTTACTCGGACTTTCTAGGGAACATGCTAAAGCGGCAATTTCCAAGAACTGCAGGTATGCATTTTTGCTGATGTTTTACCCAATCTACCGATTTTGTTCCATTTTCCTAATGTATGCAATTTTTATGGCTGATCATCGCTAAGAATTCAACATTTCTCCTTCCATCTTATCGTATCAATCTGATGGGTGCAAATTTTTTTCTTTTGGCAGATCTCTCCTAGCTAATAAGTTACGGAAGAAACAATTTTACAAGGATTCTGTTAAGGTTGAAGAAATACCATCACATGGGCAAGTTATTCCAGAGCAGCCAGCATTTGATGAGTGGCTTAAATGGGATCCTATTTCTAGCGGTGAGGGAGATTTGCTTCTAGATGACATGGAGAAGTCTTTTTCCTTGTCTAATTGTAGGATGAAAACTGTAAAAACCATTGACTTCACCTCATCTATGAAGGGTCTCCCTGCTCATGGTCTGCAGATCAAAGATCTTATTTCTGGGGCTAAGGCAGTGCCTGAGCCACCAGATACTTGTAAGCACGTGTCTGATGCCATGGAGACTGATGAGGCTGTTGCGGTTTATGAGAAGCCTGAAGAGGAGAATGGTCTTAATACTTTCTCGGAAGAGCAACTCAGCCAGGTCAAAAATCACGGTGACGTTCATGCTTTGAGTACGGAACATTGTGGAACTGTGCTTTTGCCTGAATGTCAAACTTCGTCGCATGGTGACATAATTGTATATTCGGCCCCTGGTTTCAAAGAATCAAAATTATCATTAGATTTTTTTCCCAATGAACTAATATCTGTTATTCCTGTGTCTGAAGAGGGACAAACTTCTCTAAGCGATGGGAAGATAAGATATCAAGTTTCTGGTTTGGAAGATTCTAAAATTATGCCCTTTGAGTCCGATACTTCAAACATTTTCTCAAAATTTGAAGAAACCACATTAGTTTCAACTGATGAACTAATTTATTCAAATGCCCTGGAAGCAGATGTTGCAACTGAAACACAGTTACAAGAAAAGAAATCAGAAATGTGTGGTGGAAGTGTTTTACCTGACAGCGAGCAAGCTCATATGATCACAGTGAAGGACGGAAGTATCACAAGTGCTGAAAATTATCCATCTATTGTTTTTCTTAGTCCCTCGATTGAATCTAGTGTCTCTACCTTACAAGGGGACGAATCCAATGTCAAAAATGGCCTTGACGTAAGCACATGTGTTCAGGAAGGTGTTGTATTGGATCAAGTTTCAAATGAGGTCATCCGTAATAGTAAAAGAGGGCGGTCCTTGGCATCAACTGATGCAGCTTTACAAGACACCTGTATGGAGAGAAAAAAATACAAAGAAATGACTTATAGTTCTGTAGCTTTAGCTGATAAATTATCCATCAATGGATCTTTTAATCTGGCGATGAATGTTAATGAGCCAATTTCAGAGAATGTGATGGGTAAATGGAAGCAAATAGACTCTGTCACTGTATACCAGGGGCTTGGTAAATCTCTGGCAGGTATAATTCTGTTCTGTCTAGAAGTCCCTTTACTTTAAATCTGACGTTTAATGGATTTCCTGTTTTTGATTTTCACTCAAAATTTAGAACTGTTCTGTTCCTTATGATATGACATTTGTTTTTAGCTATCTGCTGCCTAGTGTCATTCCTCATTAGGTCTAATTTATGTCGCATTAGTAATCACTTACACCTTTAATAATGATGTTACTGTAACTTCTTTTAACTTTGTACTGATGGTTTGTGTTTTTCATCATTTTCAGGAGGCAAAAGAAAAAAAAGAAATGCTCTTCACCAGCCTTTATTATTTCCTTTCAAGCATTTTTTGAAACCCAGCCATTATAAGAGGAAGGCTCGGAAGTTAAAGCCTCTAACTAGTATTTGATTCTTAATGTTTATAAAGAAGTGATGTAGGATTAAATAAATCCCAAACTTGATATTTATTTATTTATGCGACATCTCATTGAAAGGCAGAGTTGATCAAGGTCTAGTTGCTACCCTTAAGATGATTTATGTAACACCCCTATTTTTTAAATATATATATATATATATATATAAATCATAGAAATAATAAAAATTAAATAATAATAATAATGTATTATCATTTTGATTTAATTTTAAAGCTTAATATTTGGCAAAACTTACCTCAACATTTGTCCATATTTTAACACCCTAATTTATGCACATAACCCCTATAAATACACCCCAAACCATCAGATTCAAGTAGTAATTTTCGTGCAAATGGTGTAGAAAATAATGTACGAATAGAGTAGAAATTAGGCGAAAATAGAGCAAAAATCAGAAAAATCACCAGACCTTGTCCAAAAATTCTGAAAATTTCACACAAGCTTCCTTACCAATCCAGAAAACATTTAGTTTTAGACGTATAACAAAATCGAAGTCAAATCACCCAGAAAATTCGAAAACCCGTGAAGAACATGAGCTGAAATATAACCCAGAAATCTGTTTTGAGGTAGTGTGTTCATGCCTTTATTTCTTCTATTTTACAAACTGTTTTTGGGCTTGTCTAAAAAATGAAAGTTGTTCAAAATGTGTTAAAGTTTATGGGTATGTCGGTCGATTGCCCAAAATGTCGCTGTACGTTTTGATTTTCGGCGACCGAAACACTATAGTTAATCATTTCAAAAACTCAAATTCTGGGCAAAATCGGTTGGGAATTTCAAAATGATTTCTGAACAAAAGTTGTAGATCACGACGAGACGAACACACCAGAAAATTTTCGGCTGCACGTGGTAGCTAGATCTCCGCCACGCTCCGACACGGCTGCGCGTGAATTACACGCTCCTCCCCAATATGGAATTTTCCAATGGATGAACGTTGGTGGAATGATTTTAGGCATTTCTGGAAAGTTTCGTGATTTTTTGACTTATGATTGAATTATCATGAATTTTTAAAGTCTTAATCAAAATTACACGGACAAGTTTTGTACCAAAAATGATTTTTAAGAAGATTCAACCGCATATCGAGGTTACTAATCATCATAAATTACTTATATTATGCTTATAGAAAATAAAGTTGTAACTGGGTTCAAGATCGAGCCAATCCAGTAAGATATCAAGTTGTGAGGTGATGTGTACTACCCGTTTCTTGTTATACAACCATTTTTGGCATTTTGCTTGGAATTTACAGTAAATTGTTATTCATTATCTCACTGTTTATATATGTCATCATATTGTACATTACATCGTTTAATTGGTCATCTTGATCGGCATGTTTAATTATATCGACTACTAATCGATTCATTTGATTGAATGACTCTTTGATGTGAAATGAATGGTTATAAACGCTTCCGATATTTCCGAATTTTTTTAAAATTATCGTACAGATTATTCTTAGAGAATGTGGTTCCAGATAAGTGATATATATCGTGCCCGAGTCGTGTCCCACAGAGGTGGTATCAGAGCTCTGGCTCCCAGTCTATTCCGAAAAATCTTTGGGTAATAGAATAAACTTCTGTAAGAATATTGTGCTTTGGGTTGTATGATATTTACTTCAAGATAAAATTCTTTAGTGATCATACAGGAATGCTTAGAACACTTTGGTGAGAAAGAGCAACCAACTATTAGTAACCTAAAGAGTTATGTGCTATATGTTGAGCACGAAAAAGTTTCATCTATTGAGACTATTATGGTTGACATTTAGATCGAGTAAACCCGGATCAATCAATGAGGATTGATGGTATATCACCATTTTTTTCCACAGTTGTCACTATTTCAGAGAATCGTGACTTAGTTTTACTCTAGTTAATTAATTTCTTTTTTTGTGCATTAAGCATTATTAATATTAACTCCCGATTTAAAAGAAATATGTTTTAAATCACCACTTTCACATAATTTGATGATGTCAGCAATAAATAATTCACGAGCTAGGTATGAATGAGATGTACAATTTTGTGAAAATCTAATAGTATTTTACTTATGTAATCCGGTAATTGATACATTATAATTACACGTAAGGATGTCATCATCACTTGGTGGTAGCTCTCACACGAGAAATCAAGCAAATGAGGAAAATTATCCTGAGAAAGTACGTAACCCAAGAAGGAACGACGAGCAAGAAGAACAGAATCCTCGACAAGAGCTACCAACATGAATGCGATGGAACTTTTACTACAGTTCATGAAATTCTGTCAACAAAATCCACCACGAAATGTTACGAGGAATAAAGAACCATTAGATAGAGCACTTGAATGCTTTCTTAGGTTCCACCCACCTAAATTCTACGGAACCCCTAATCTCCATAATGCAGAAGAATGGTTGCTCAAAGTTGAGAGAATTTTTACTGTTCTCAACTATTCTGATGAACAAAAGGTCAGTTTTGCTGTCTATCAATTTGAAGATGCAGTTCATCATTGGTGGAGAGTCATAGATCACCAATGGAAAAGAAATCAAACTCCGAGAACCTGGGCAAATTTTGTACGTGCATTCGAGGAAAAGTATGTTACACAGGTGATACTGAACACCCGTGAACGAGAATTTATGGATTTGGTACAAGGAAGACGTACTGTAGCTGAATACGAGGCTGAATTCCACCGACTAATTCACTATGCCCACATTCTATGGATGATGAACCAAGGAAAACTAAGAAATTCATCCAGAGCTTAAATCTTGATATCCGTTGGGCCACACTATCTACCGAATCTACTAATTATCTTTCTGCAGTCAACCAAGCGTTACGAGTTGAATCCGATATCAAATCATTGATCCAAAGAGAGCAGGGGGAAAAGAGCTCTATAACCCATATTTGACAGAGACAAGCAACAAGAAGAGAAATCTTGGAAAGGAAAAGATTGGAGAACCAACTGGACAGAAACCGCAAAGAGACTTGGGTAATATTAATGCACCGAAATGTGGCTATTGCAAGATGCCCAATCACGAGGAAGAGAACTGCTGGAGAAAGAACGGAAAATGTCTGGTCTGTGGAAGTGAACAACACCTGTTGGAATCGAAGAGGGGGGGTGAATGAGATTCCTTGGCTACTTTAGCGTTTTAAAATGAGTTTGTAAAATAAAAATATTTTGCGCTTGCGGAAGCCTTTAGTCAATCGATAAATGCAAAGAATAAAATAAATAAATGCGTAAAGGAAATAAAGCAATAAATAACAAAAGGATTTGTTATAGAAGTTCGGCGATGAATCGCCTACGTCTCCTCTTCCCTGTTAGATAACCTCCAACCGAGGTTCCACTAGAATAAACGATCTTGGCCTTGAGGGCTCCAAGTTAGCCACAACCCAACTCTTCCCGAGTTTACAACGCTCTTCCCGAGCACACTACTCTTCCCGAGTACACAAAGCTCTTCACGAGCTACCAACACTCTTCACGAGTCTTCTTGGCCTTAAGGGCTCCAAGGATAGCCACAACACATGCACCAACTTTACTTGTTGGCGACTTTACAATTTTCCAACTTGCTTTGGTGTTGGAGGACCTTTACAAGAAACTCAATCAAACACCTTCAAGGTGTACCAATACGAAGAATCAAAACTCACACAACAAGAAATGAATTACAAACTCCAATACACACAAATGTATGAAGTTTGCAATGCTAAAGTAATTTGAATTGATCAAGGCTTTCTTGTAGTTTATAGTCTTGTTTCTTGCCTTCAAAAAGCTCCAAAAGATCCATATTTATAGTGTAGGAGGCCCCCAAAGCTCCTACTAGCCGTTGCTACACATAAGGCTTGAATCACGCCTCGATCGCCTCGGAAATCGCCTCGGGCGATCACCCATCGCCACCCTTTAACGGTCAAATCTGGCCCAGATCGCCTCGGGCGATCTCCCCATCGCCTGGGGCGACCGTCAATGATAAACAAGGCCGTAGGTAAAGTTCTGGATCGCCTCGGGCGTTCCGTGCATCGCCTGGGGCGATCGCCCTTCAAAAAAATGGCCTAGGAAGCATTCTGGATCGCCTGGGGCGAGGTTGACCATCGCCTGGGGCGATCTGATCGCCAGCGTGCCCACCGTGCCATCGCTTCAGTCGATGGTGCGCAACATGGCTCGGATCGCTTGAGGTGATGGCCCGGATCGCCTGAGGTGATCTGCCAGATTTCAGCACTCTCAAACTTTGCTCTATTCGACCATTTTAAGCTCATTTCTGGGAAAAGTGGTAAACATGAAAGTTGTAGCTCTTCCTCTTATCTAGATGTGTACAAAATTACATTGCATTTCATTAAGGTATGAAGAATTTATGCCCAAAATGCTACAGTCGCTCAAACCTTGCTACAATCTGCACTTGTTATGACTTCTATGACATTTTGCTCCATGATGCAATCCGAATTGGACTGAGATGTTCGAATATGAAATCTAGCATATTGAGTTTGCTTTCCAACCTATTTGGATTCACCTTGTTCGGAGCATTGAGCCAAGATATATAATCAAAACATTGCACTGCGCTCCAATTGGCTTCTATACGAATTTGCCCACCAACGGACCATTGGTTTGTGGGTCTTCATCCCATCATAAGAAATTGTTCCAACATCATTCCACACATGTTGAACACTTAAATTGGTTGTTCATATATGTCATTCCTTCTCGTCCAAGCTCAATAGATTCCTTGATAAAAATCACCGCTTGTCCTATGAACTCGCATATGTTATTGTATAACTTGGGTTCTCTTCCATTGGTCTTCCCAACCAATTTATCAATATAACCCTGTACACTAAGTAGACATATTAGTATAACAAATGCAAGTTTTGTTGATCATCAAAACTCAGATTAACCGGGGATAATTTAACGCATTAAACGCAACCATGCGTTTAAGGCTCAACAATCTCCCCCTTTTTGATGATCACAAAACTTGATAAACTTGAATAAGTAATATGCATGAAATGTGAGTAAAAATAACTCCCCCTTAACAATTGCATACACTACAAGTTAATCAAGCAAATAACTCTCCCCCTCAAACCATGCATACTCAAGCTCTCCCCCTTAAGCTATGCATGAATTAAGGTTCAAGTTTATCACAAAATTCTCCCCCTTTTTGTGATAATCAAAAAGCACAAAATTTAAATAAACATAGTTCAATTATATGTTGCCACATAGCCATATTTCAACAATTTACACATGTTCCTCATCAAGCATGTAATAAGCATAAGATTTAATCAATGAGATGAAAAAAAACATGCGTTTAAGGCAATCAACAATGAATTCTAAATTTTGCAAAGTGTGTATATGTTCTACCATGAGTTCATGCACTTATGCCCAATAAACATTAAAAATATCAAAGCATTATTAGATAAGTTAACAAAACATATAATTGCAAATTTCCACATTGCATATTCAAATTTGAAGTTTAGGCATATCAAGATATATATACCAAAAAGAGATAAGCAAGAATCATGCATCAAAATAATTTATATGTGCATATGCTAAGGGGTTATGCATTTTACTACCAATGAATATTGAGCTTCATATTTATTGGTCACAATTAATTTGTGCCAATTAAATTTTGAATTGCTCTTTTAACATGTAAAAAGTAAATTTTACCCTCGATGACAAGAGTTCGTTCTTGTCATTGGTCCAACGCCTCGAGCCTCTTCTATAGTGGTGAATAATACAAACTCCTCCTTTGAGTTGCTTGGCCCTTCATCCTCCATTCCATTTTTGTTCCTACAAGATAAATTTACAATAGGAGGAACTTTGGTACCCATTTGATTTTTGGGTCCTTGAGGGTTAACTTTCAAAGGCACTTTTGGAATCCATTTCCACCTCTTATTAGGTTGGTATTGGATTCTAGCAAACCTACACTTATTTTTAGTGTGGCCATTTTTGCAACAGTAATTATAAGTAGGAGAATCATGCTTTGCATTGGCCAACAAGCTAGAAAAAGTTTTTGATTTGCTTGAAAAACCTAACCCGACTTTGTCAAAGCTACAACGTTGCAAGCCAAGCAATTCATTAATCTTTTTACTACTTTCACTAAATTTGCAAAATGATATTTTTAAAGAATTTAATTCATTTTTCAATGAATTATTTTCTTCATCTTTCTTAGCAATCTCAAGTTTGAGTAATTTGTTACTCATCTTGGTTTTGCCAAGAGCATCAATAAGATCATTATAAGACTCTAAAAGTTCATCAAATGAAGGTACCTCATTGTCACTTTCATCTCCTTCATCTCCAAGAGCCATTAGACATAGATTGGTGGCTTCTTCTTCATCGGAGTCGCTATCACTCCATGTGGCTATAAACGCCTTCTTCTTCCCTTTGTCCTCATTCTTCTTCCTAGGGCATTTGTTAGCATAATGACCTTTTTCATTACAATTATAGCAAGTTACCTCATTTTTGGATTCATTTTTGGTTGCACTTGAGGTCTTTGACTTGCTATGTTTGGTGAAGAGCTTCTTGAATTTCTTTGTGAATAGGATCATCTCCTCATCATCATCATCTTCTTCATCATCGGAGTGGTCTTTCCTTCCAACCAAGGCAATCCCATTTCTCTTGGATCTATCCTCCTCCTTTACTTCTCTCCTTGTGGCAACTTCAAGCTCATGAGTCACCAATGTGCCATGGAGCTCATCAAGATCATAGGAAGCACTTTCTCCTTTGTTGGACTCGATAATGGCCGTCCTCTTTGCATCCCATTCTTTAGGTAAGGCCCTTAGTGCTCTCCTCCATATTTGCTTTGGAGGGTACTTCTCTCCAAGTTGGGCAAGCTCATTTATGATAAGGGTGAGCCTCCTAAACATGGAATCCACATCTTCTCCGGAATCCATCTCAAATGTCTCATATTTGAGTTGATGGAGGTCTATCTTTGTCTCCTTTACTTGGTTGGTTCCTTCATGACAAATTTGTAATTTGTCCCATATCTCCTTAGCGGTTGAGCACATCGAGATCCGGTTGTACTCCTTAATATCTAAAGCACAATGCAAAATATTAATAGCTTTAGCATTTTGAGATATTAAAATCATATCCGCTCTAGTGAAATCGTCCATCTCTTTGGGAACACTAATTCCCCCAATTTCCTTTAAAGGAATATGTGGACCTTTCACTATGATTTTCCAAAGATCATAATCTACGGATTGGATGTATAGAGAAATTCTATTCTTCCAATAACCGTAGTTATCACCCGTGAAAAGCGGAGGGCGATTCGTCGATTGACCTTGAGCAAACTCATTTGCTAGATTAGCCATAAAAAGATTTTGATTTAAAAACAAAAATCAAATGGCTCTGATACCACTTGTTGGAATCGAAGAGGGGGGGGTGAATGAGATTCCTTGGCTACTTTAGCGTTTTAAAATGAGTTTATAAAATAAAAATATTTTGCGCTTGTGGAAGCCTTTAGTCAATCGATAAATGCAAAGAATAAAATAAATAAATGCGTAAAGGAAATAAAGCAATAAATAACAAAAGGATTTGTTATAGAAGTTCGGCGATGAATCGCCTACGTCTCCTCTTCCCGGTTAGATAACCTCCAACCGAGGTTCCACTAGAATAAACGATCTTGGCCTTGAGGGCTCCAAGTTAGCCACAACCCAACTCTTCCCGAGTTTACAACGCTCTTCCCGAGCACACTACTCTTCCCGAGTACACAAAGCTCTTCACGAGCTACCAACACTCTTCACGAGTCTTCTTGGCCTTAAGGGCTCCAAGGATAGCCACAACACATGCACCAACTTTACTTGTTGGCGACTTTACAATTTTCCAACTTGCTTTGGTGTTGGAGGACCTTTACAAGAAACTCAATCAAACACCTTCAAGGTGTACCAATACGAAGAATCAAAACTCACACAACAAGAAATGAATTACAAACTCCAATACACACAAATGTATGAAGTTTGCAATGCTAAAGTAATTTGAATTGATCAAGGCTTTCTTGTAGTTTATAGTCTTGTTTCTTGCCTTCAAAAAGCTCCAAAAGATCCATATTTATAGTGTAGGAGGCCCCCAAAGCTCCTACTAGCCGTTGCTACACATAAGGCTTGAATCACGCCTCGATCGCCTCGGAAATCGCCTCGGGCGATCACCCATCGCCACCCTTTAACGGTCAAACTGGCCCAGATCGCCTCGGGCGATCTCCCCATCGACTGGGGCGACCGTCAATGATAAACAAGGCCGTAGGTAAAGTTCTGGATCGCCTCGGGCGTTCCGTGCATCGCCTGGGGCGATCGCCCTTCAAAAAAATGGCCTAGGAAGCATTCTGGATCCCCTGGGGCGAGGTTGACCATCGCCTGGGGCGATCTGATCGCCAGCGTGCCCACCGTGCCATCGTTTCAATCGATGGTGCGCAACATGGCTCGGATCGCTTGAGGTGATGGCCCGGATCGCCTGAGGTGATCTGCCAGATTTCAGCACTCTCAAACTTTGCTCTATTCGACCATCTTAAGCTCATTTCTGGGAAAAGTGGTAAACATGAAAGTTGTAGCTCTTCCTCTTATCTAGGTGTGTACAAAATTACATTGCATTGCATTAAGGTATGAAGAATTTATGCCCAAAATTCTACAGTCGCTCAAACCTTGCTACAATCTGCACTTGTTATGACTTCTATGACATTTTGCTCCATGATGCAATCCGAATTGGACTGAGATGTTCGAATATGAAATCTAGCATATTGAGTTTGCTTTCCAACCTCTTTAGATTCACCTTGTTCGGAGCATTGAGCCAAGAGATATAATCAAAACATTGCACTGCGCTCCAATTGGCTTCTATACGAATTTGCCCACCAACGGACCATTGGTTTGTGGGTCTTCATCCCATCATAAGAAATTGTTTCAACATCATTCCACACATGTTGAACACTTAAATTGGTTGTTCATATATGTCATTCCTTCTCGTCCAAGCTCAATATATTCCTTGATAAAAATCACCGCTTGTCCTATGAACTCGCATATGTTATTGTATAACTTGGGTTCTCTTCCATTGGTCTTCCCAACCAATTTATCAATATAACCCTGTACACTAAGTAGACATATTAGTATAACAAATGCAAGTTTTGTTGATCATCAAAACTCAGATTAACCGGGGATAATTTAACGCATTAAACGCAACCATGCGTTTAAGGCTCAACAACACCGTATCCAGGATTTCCCAAAACAGACCCAGAAGACAGCACCGCCATAAACACCGACAATCCCAACAAGGGCTTATGCCCTAATGGGAAATGAAGAAGTTGACCCGGTCGTTGTGGTTGAAGGTACCATTATTTCACTTTCAAAAGTTGACTAAATTTTGTTTTACCCTAGAGCTACACATTCTTTTGTTATATCATTTTTTTCCAATTGTTATAAGAACAATTGACATATCATCAAGAAATCAGTTTTCCGATAAGAATTGAGGTAATCACCGACATCGTCTATAAGAATTACCCACTAAAATTCTATGAACTATCAAGCTACATACATACATGATTACGATATTATATTGAGCATGGACTGGTTGTTCAAACATCAAGCTCACGTAAACTGCTACACCAAGGAAGTGACTCCACCAGGTGCTACTACACTGGCTACCAAAGATGCCAACAATCATAATGACAGATGGCCGTAATATCTACATTGGAATCAAGGTCAGTTATAAGATATGAGAAACTCGAATCGAGGTAAATTTAGCTACCAGATAGGAAGTCTCAGCATAATCATTACCTGATGTTGGATTTGAGCCTAACCTCTTTCCTCCCTTTGAAGTCACTCAATCTTTTCGGCGAGAGCTTTTTGCGGACGTAAGCTACTCCATTCAATTTCTTTGTTAATTCAAATCCGGCCAAGGATTAATTAGGACTTGACATAAAAATTTTGATGTTAATATTGGTAGTTTCTTTGAATAACTCTGTTCTACCTTCGTACTGGGTAATGGAATAAAAACTTTTTTTCTCCTCGAACCAAGGGCTTTCTCTTCTACTTCTTCATTCTTATCCAGATACTAAAAGGAATCATTGATATCGACCATTTGAGATCGCCAAATGTTTGGGAGTTCCTCTATTCAATCTTTTTCCTTCTTCTAAAGAATATGCACTCATCAGAGAAATAGAGGACACTATCACAACCACCGCAATTGATTACTCTTAAGGGTTTGAACGGGTCGTTATTCATAACTCAAAAGTAAACTGAGGCTGTATCAGAAACTGAAAAGCCACGAGTGTATTTTTCTCGACTTGACGACAACAAGCAGATCCTTGTCAAAGTACACGATAATTTGGTGTTTGAATCTGTTCTTCATTTCACTATGACTATCAGTATATATTGAAGTATGCAAACTTACATTACGGCTAAAAATTTGTTTACAAGAAACTCATGGCGCGTGCGAGAGAGGGCCTTGGTGAAAATATCAGCCGTTTGAAGGTGCGATGAAGTTTGTGGAAGAATGATGTCCTTGGCATTGTAAGCTTCACGAATATAGTGACAGTCCACCTCAATGTGCTTTGTTCTTTCGTGGTATACGGGATTAGCTGTGATTTGAATCGCACTTGTATTGTCAACATGAAGTGGAGTAGGAGACGGTGGACGGAAACCAAGTTCAGTCAAGAAGCGACGCAACCATATTATCGTAGAACAGGCCGATGACATAGAGCGATATTCAGACTTGGAGGAGGACTTAGATACACGGTCTTGCTTTTTTACTTTTCCAAGATATAAGAGCCGAGCCAAGAAACATACACCAGCCAGAGACGGAACGCCTGGTGTTAGGACACCCTGCCCAATCCACATCACTATAGGCAAAAATTTCAAGTGGTTAGTGGATAGGGAAGAAAAGGCCATAGGATGGAGTACCCTTGATATAGCGAATGATCAGGCGTACAGCTGCAAGATGAAGATGGCGAGGAGCTTGCATGAATTGGCTCACTTGTTGAACAACAAAGGAGATATCAGTAATGGTGAGGTAGTTAAGACTTCCAACTAATTGGCTCGTAAATGAATGATTGTACAGATCCTACCTGAATATGTGGGGAAAAGTGTTACACCGAACTGTAAGGTGGGAGCCACCTCTTTAGCCCACGATATTCATTCTGAAATCCTAAATCGTCACTGTTTATTATTGACAATTATTTGATTGCAATATATTTGTTACATGACATATCATATTGAGACATAACATTGTTTGATAATTACAGATATGTAAGTCATTGTTATTCCCTCACTAAGTCCTCAAAGACTTAACCTCTGTTTTCCTTGTTATTTATTGTGAGTTCCAGATACAGGACTATCGGAGCCAGAACCAGAGGGAAATTAGGAAAAATTGAAATGTTGGCTTATCAGAACTGTTACAGTGTTTTCCCTTTAATTAAGTATTGGACCGTTAATGAGTTTGTATTAGGATGTATTTTTGTTATTAAATGGTTTGTAAAAACGCTTCCGCTATTTCCGAAAATTTTCAAAATTCTCGTACAGATTATTCTTAGAGAACGTGGTACCAGATAAGGGATTATATATCGTGCCCGAGTCGGGTCCCACAATTTACAATTGAATGTGGTAGACGTTGGCTACATAATCATTATTTTAGTAGCATTTTGGTGGATTTCCTTCCAGTGCTGTTATTATAAATTCATGCTATTGTTGCCGTTAACTGGAACTGATTTTGCCTCAATGTACCAATGATCTTGAGGACCTCTAATTTACCTTGTGTTGAAAGCATTATTAGTTATTATGTTCCTCTTATTTGTTGGTATGTGGTCATGGATTTTTTGGACTTTGAAAATACCTGAGAGTTAGAGTTGAAAATGAAGAGAAAAATCGGGTTTGATGGAACATATATGCTCAATATACCTTGCTTATATCTCTTGCGAGCTGCAGACTGCTCAAGGAAGAATTTGCTGAACTATGTCCAATAGCAATTGGGTTCCCATAATAATACTGAAGGTTTTAGAAATTATTAGACCACCCTACACCCCTTTTAACTGTTAGATGCCATAGAGTTGCTGATTTAAAGCTAATGCTTCGCATGTGCTGGTAGGACATACATAATGGAAAACTATAGTGTCATTTTTTAAAAATAAACTTCTTGTGTTATACGTGAAATATAAATGAATTTTGCAACTACGATAAGAAAAAAAAATTAGTTTTACAGGCCCACCCCAGGCCGACAAGAACCAACAGGCCGTCCTCCCCACTTGTAGGGGGCTTCGTAGTGGCTATTTTACTCTTAAACAAAGTCCAGGTTCAGATTCCTTCAAACAGTCTCAGCCTATTTCGCATTTTGTATGCTGAAACTAATGATTCAGTAACATGAGAGACCAAATGATTAGTGTAAAGAGATTGTCTTTTTCAATAAAAAACATGAGGGGTGGATCCTAAAGCCAAACATGATCTTTCTAATATAGTGAAGTACTTGAAAATTTGAGGAGTTCTCTAGTAGCTTACATTTGTGTAAGTACTTAACTAATGGTAATCATTATGATGAGATACAAAGCTTAGTGCCAGTGGGTTGCATTTATATTTTTATGCATTATCAAGAAAATGCTTATGGTTTTGGGTAATTAGGCATGCGTGCCTCTTAGGTAATATATAAATACATTGATATCTTTATGCTCATGGGGTAATCGCTATCTTTCAAATATTCTTGTCTGTTGTTTGTTTATTTCGAAGCTTTTTGATATCTTTGTTAAGTGGTAGTCCCGACTGGACATCAAGGAGGCTAAACATCATGCCAGGTTAAACCGTTGACACAGTTGGCTGTGTGCTGGATTTTAAGCACATAAGCTGTAACAAATTATTTGGTAAATCCTTGTGAAGCGACTGGTTTTAAACCACCTTATCATTTGTAATATTCCCAGTTACTTCACCCCTTTATGCCTATTTCTTAGAGACTGAATATTTCATCCTTTAAACCTTCGTTTTGTTGGAATAATGATTACTATAGGAGGTGATATTTGCCTATTTTGGAGTCCTCGACTTTCTGAGGCCACTGTCCAACATTGACATGTGATATGTAGCCACTACCTACTTACCAGTAGTAAAGTTGTAATTTAGTGCAAAGTAAACTAGGTGTGGTTGTGGGATTTGCTGTGATAATTGGGGTTTATTTGATTCCGTCCTTACGAGCGACGCCCTTGGGGCAGCATCACGTGACACATGTCTTTTTAATTATTATGTGTAACAGGATGCTGCCTGACACCGCCTTGATGGCGTCGTCAACAAAACTATAATTGAGAATCTATCAATTCATGCATCTGGAATTGATGTCACACTTTACCTGGAGTTCAAATCCCTCTTTTCTTTAATGTACCGAAAATACACATCTCTTATTCTCTATTACATTTTATGCTTTTCGTTTACATGTCATGTTTACACGTCCGTCTATGAGTTCATCCAAACAAACCGTAAGGATAAATTCACATTTTTCATTAGTGCATAATTTGTATTGATCTGGCATAGTACACGCTGGCTTCATTTCTTTAAATGCTTCATAAGAAATACCAGAGATCCTAAACCTTCATGTTTGTGGAACTCTTTTTAGCATTAGGGGATTAGATTTTGCTGAAAAGCATAAAGAAAATTGATCCAGTTATCGTCACCATCATCATCTTCCTCCAGAAAAACATGATCCCACTGTTGAGAGGTCTTCCCTGTTTCGTCATTCCTCACGAATCTTCCTCTGATGCGTGGACGACTATCTGCTAAAGTCTTCCTACATTCATACTGATTGACAGAACGCTCGTCGTTAGTTGTAGACAAATTAGACCAGAGGCGGATATAACAGGGGGTGGTCGCCCCTATCCCAAAGACATCTAACACGTGCATGTGCATGTAACAGAAATGATTAATAGTCGATACAGAGTTCAAAGATATGTTTGGTTCAGCTCTTATCCTCAAAGTAGAGTGACTTGCATATACCTTGATCTTCTTGTTGAAATTCCTAAGATTTCTCTTGCTTCTGTATCTCTCGATTCGTTCTTTTCTCTCTTCTGTGCTGTATTTACATGCTCTGTTCATGCTTTCAGTTACACTGTTCTGATCAGTTGGTAATGGACTGTTTGATCTTCTTTGTGCCATGTTTACACCCTACATTACATCATACGGTTAAAAATTTTTTCAACCTCCATCTGATTAAATGATTTCGTACATTACCTTTGATCAATATATGCATAGAATGTCGTTTTTCTACCTGCAAATCGCCGGTGCTCGAAGTCTTCCTGACAGAGGTAGTAATCTTCTGTTCAAGAAACGTGGCAGGCGATGTGTTTATAGGTGAGTGGACATCCGATTTTTTTAGCATCGAGTGGCTACTGATGCTCCTCTGAATCACAGTGGGACTATATTTTACATAATTCGTTATCGAACTTGGAGAAGCGTTGTAGCTGCTACAGCCACTGTTGGTGTACCCGAGCTCGGGCCTCAATGCTGCTACAGAGTCGTAGTCGTAGTCGTAGTCGCAGTCGTAGTCGTACCCGGTAACGGCAAGACGAGGTAGTAGCGATGGAGGTGTTAGTATGGTGGTGTCTGCTAAAGGATAATGGTTAAAGAATTCTGAGGAATGGTCATAGGTATAGTTGTGTCCGAACATGTTCTGTTCCTTGAGGTTTTCTTGTGTTAGTTCGAGGGAATGAATTAGAAAATAGGAACATTGGCTCTTCTTAAAGGGTTGGACAGGCTAGAATATGACATGGATGGTGACGTCATTGGCTCAGGGGCCGTTGACTTGAGAATCTTTCTTGGCGCAGGTGGAGAGTATGTGGGGAAATTTGATATTTTGCATAATTTGATATGATCTATAATGTGACATTTTGTATAGTTATTTGCAAAGATTTTATGCTAGCATATATTGTGGTGTCTGAAGTATAGAAACAAAAACTATGGCATTCGAACAAACATAAATTTATATAGTGATATAGTCAGGAGATGAGCCAGAATTCTAAATGAAATTAGGAGGAGCGAATTTTTTTTTCAAAAAAATAAACGGGTAAAAGTAAAATCTAATTTACATAATCCTCATACTCTCTTCGCACATTGATGCTCTGGTCTCAAACTGACGCATTGAGCACTATTGCGATGCTTTAAGACACACTAAGTTTTACTAAGTCGGACAATGAAGCTTCGGTCGCATTGAATGTGCATGCGACGCTTTACGACTAAGTTTTATTAAATCACGTACTAAATTTTACTAAGTCGTAAGCTTAAATGTTATATATTCTTACTTCTCCGTAAATAATATAACTCATTTTTAATAAATTCACACTACTACAAAACATGAGATAATATTTGGTTTCATTTTTCGAATTTATTATCTTATGACCAAATATTAATAATTCATTTTCATTTCTTATTCTCTAAAATATATTTTTCGGAGAACAATAATTATCCATATTAGGATAGCAATCGAATAAAATGTTTGAATGTACTTGATGTCATATGACATATTGATTTTCTTGGGTAAAATCCATTTATGAAGATACAAACTCTAAAAACGCCGAGCAGAAGTTAGACCGAAGAGATGATTATCGAACACAAGATATTGATCAGCATATTATCGAGCATCCTTTACCCTCTTCGGGATTTTGGTCAAAGTGTAGCGGAAGACCCGGTCATAATTAAAACTAATTAACCGGCTGGGATTGAACGTGCATTAATGGGGCGGATTTCTCGGACACGTTTGGCTCTCATCAAGCCACGATCAAAGGACATCATGCAGCTGGTTTTCCGCGGATTAGTTACTAGGGACAGCCCTATAAATACCCTTAGATAACCTCATAGCAAGGGTTGGATTTTTCTGGGCAAAAAGACACCGAAGAGAGCAAATTTATGTCTGTTCGGTCTTTTTTGTTATTTCTCTAAAAATATTCGTGTAAGTCATTGAGCGATTATTTTTTGTGTCCAGAAAGTCTTGTAAATCATCAATATTTATAGTGAAGTTTTATACTGGACTAGGTCCCGTGGTTTTTCTCTCAATTTGAGGGTTTTCCATGTAAAAAATCTTGGTGTGTTTATCGTTATTTTGCATTAACACTTTATTTTACCTTATAGTCAAAATCTCGAATCACATCATTGGCGCCTTCTGTGGGAACTTTAGGGCAAAGACGTTGAAGTAGGATGAATTTTCTAACAGAAAATAAATCAAAAGGCAAGATGGCCAGAGGTAAAGGTAGGGGGCAAGCTTCCAGGGGAAATGGATCTAATTCTCATCCATACTCGTTTGCTGAACCCAGAGAAGGGCCAGAAGATGCGGGATCATCTCAGCATATTCCTCGGTCATTTCCTGCTGGGGGAATGCCCATGGAGCATTTGACAGAAATGATAACTAAAACTGTCGGAGAGATCATGAGGCAATTTATGGCCCCTCCCCAGAAACAAGAAAACTGTGCAAGAAGAAGAAGGGGAAGAGTTGGCCTCCAGACAGGAGCCTGAAAAAGAGCTTGAAAAAGAGCCTGAAGAAGTTAGAAATATTCCTAATCATTTGAATGATGAAACTGATAAAGCTTTAAATCGCCAAATGGAAGAGCTGAAAAGTGAGATGCAGCAGATGCGTAATAAGATGGAAGGACGTCTATATCCTCCGCAGAGGAGCACTCCATTTGCTTCCCATGTGGTTGATGATCCTTTGCCCCCAAACTTCAGGGCTCTAAATGTGGGAAATTACGATGGTGGTACAGATCCCGAAGAATATCTGTCTCGATTTGAAAACGCTTCACTTCTTCATCAACTTACGGATGGAGTGAAATGTCGGGTTTTCATGACTACATTATCTGGCGCAGCGCAAGCATGGTTTAATCAGTTGCCAGCGAGAATCATAGACTCTTTCTCGAAGTTTAGTTCTCTATTTTTGCATCAGTTTGCAAGCAGCCGGAGTTGCAAGAGAACAGCTCTTAGTCTGTTCGGGATTAAGCAAGCGGAGAAGGAATCTCTTCGAGATTTTCTGAAAAGATTTAGTCATGCATATCTTGACATTCCACATGTCACCTCTGAAATACTCATCAGTGCGTTCACTCAAGGATTAAAAGAATGAGACTTATTCCGATCTTTGGCAAAAAAGCCACCTTCTGATTACGATGAATTGTTGGGAAGAGCTTCCAAGTACATTAATCTGGAAGAAGCCCAAAGGATGAAGCAAAGAAGAGATGGTAAGATGGGGGAAGAAGTGAACAGAAAGAATAAACCAGTGGAGCCAATCAAAAGAAGTTTTGACCAGTATCTACCGATGAGACCTCATCGGGAAGTAGCCATGAACCAAAGTATGCCGAAGAGGGGGCGGGGTGGACCTCATAGAGGGGGACCTTTCCGAGGAGGAATGATCTGAGGAGGGTCCTTCCGAGGAAGAGGATATCGAGGAGGAGGTTTTCGAGGTGGAAGATCTAATGAGTCTGATGGAGGGCGGGGATTTAACGAGGAGTTCAAAGACAATAATTTCATTCCTAAAATTAACATAAATCCCGGAAGAGGAGCACCTCAGCCAGTCCCTTGGTCACTTCGGGGAGAAAGAGTAGAGGGAGAAGAGGAAACCTTGAACAATATCCCGAATCGGGGAACTATACACATGATATCCGGAGGAATGTCGGGTGGAGATTCGAACAGAGCAAGAAGGAATGTGCAGATCTGCAAGGAATCCATTTTCCTCATGATGATGCGTTGGTTATCTCTGCTACAGTGGCTAACTATAATGTGCAGAGGATTTTCGTGGACACAGGAAGCTCAGCGAACGTACTTTCTCTTAGTACGTTAAACCAAATGGACTTGGGAAGCTTACCTATATTGAAGGTGAATACGTCCTTGCACGGATTTGCAGGGGAAGTTATAAATCCGATAAGGCAGGTGTCTCTACCAGTTACACTTGGTGAAGAATCAAGGATCAAAACAAAGATGATAAATTTCCTCATTGTGGATGCACCATCTTCTTACAATGTAATATTGGGGAGACCAGCCCTAGCTGCTTTCGAAGCCGTTGCCTTCACCTATCATCTAACCATGAAATTTCCAGTAGGAGAAGAAGTGGGGCAAGTAAGAGGTGATCAAAGCTCGTCACGGAAATGTTTTGTGCAAGAGTTAAGGCAAGAAAGAGAACAGAATAACGAAGGAAGAGAACGAGGGGGAAGTGAAAAGAGGAAGCGGGGCGAGGAGGAACGAGTAACACCCGAAGAGGAGTTCCTCAATATCGAGATGGGTCACCCTACTCGAATTACTAGGGTGGGATCCCAACTTGATCCAGAATTACGGGAAAAAATGGTTAATTGTTTAAATCAACATGTGGATGTATTTGCATGGAGTACATCTGATTTAGTTGGAGTAAGACCTGAGATTGCCGAACACCGTCTCAATGTGGACCCCAATGTTCGGGCAATAAGACAAAAGAGGAGGCATTTTGGACCAGAAAAGGACGCTGTCATTGCCAAGCAGGTAGAAGAGTTGTTAAAGGCAGGCCACATTCGCGAGGACGGTTTCCCTACATGGCTCTCGAATGTAGTTTTGGTGCCTAAAGCCAGAGATAAATGGAGAATGTGTGTGGATTTTAGGGATGTGAATAAAGCATGTCCCAAAGATTGTTATCCCCTGCCCAGGATCGATCAGCTCGTAGATTCTACTGCCGGACATGAACTATTATGTCTTATGGATGCTTATCAAGGATATCATCAGATCCCTTTGGCACAGGAAGATCAATCAAAAGTGAGTTTTGTTACGGCATGGGGAACCTTTTGTTATGTGGTAATGCCTTTCGGATTGAAAAATGCTGGGGCCACTTATCAAAGGTTGATGGACAAAATGTTCAAAGAACAAATTGGTCGGAATGTGGAAGTGTACGTGGATGATGTCCTGATTAAGAGCCGAAAAGCCGAGGACTTGGTCAAAGATATGGAAAAAGTCATCAACACTTTAAGAAAATTTGGCATGAAGTTGAATCCTGCAAAATGCACTTTCGGGATTCGTATTGGCAAATTTCTAGGGTACATGGTCACGGAAAGAGGTGTTGAAGCTAACCCGGAGAAAATCCGGGCCATACGAGAAATGAACCCCCCAAGAACACTAAATGAAGTGCAAAGGTTGGCAGGAAGAATAGCGGCACTGAGCCGATTTATATCCCGATCAGCTGATCGGAGCTTGCCTTTCTTCAAAGCATTAAGGCAGGGAGTCAAGTTCGAGTGGAATGACCAATGCCAAAAGGCCTTCGAGGATCTGAAAGATTATTTGGCTCAGTTACCTTTGATAAACAAGCCTGATCCTAAGGAAACGCTTCTCGTTTATCTATCGATGGCCGAAGAAGTAATCAGTTCCGTGTTAATCAGAGAAAGGTCAGAACAACAGCAACCCATATATTATGTCAGCCGAGCCCTGCAAGGAGCCGAGCAACGATACCCTGAAATTGAGAAGTTGGCATTAGCTCTAGTCCCCACAGCGAGAAGACTTCGGCCATACTTCATGTCTCATCCTATCATGGTAATAACAAATACTCCTTTGGGTAGACTTTTATCCAAAGCCGAAATATCAGGGAGGATGGTCAAATGGGCCACAGAGCTGAGTGAGTTTGATATCACTTATCAACCCCGAACTACAGTCAAAGCTCAAGCACTGTCAGATTTTCTGGTGGAAGTCACTCATACTCCGGAGGAAAAAGAGTGGAGTTTGTTTGTAGATGGATCATCTACCCGATTGGGAAGCGGAGCAGGTGTCATACTCATTAGTCCCGAAGGGGAAGAAATCAGAGTTGCCGTCCAGTTCGGGTTTCTTTCCTCAAACAATGAAGCTGAATTTGAAGCTATCATTTCAGGCCTCCAAATAGCATTGGACGCTGGAGCCAAGAGGATAAAAGCTTTTACAGATTCAATGCTGGTTGTTCATCAAGTGAAGGGGGTATATAAGGTGAAAGAAGAGAAGCTTAGAAAGTATATGGAAAATGTGCGGGCAATGATGGCTCAATTTCAAGAGGTGGAATTAACACAAATACCAAGGGAAGAGAATACTCGTGCCGATGAATTAGCAAAATTGGCTAGTTCAGTACACGAATGGAAGAACAGGAATGTGCTCGTGCAAGAGCTTTTGATCTCTCATATATCCGTCAATAGCATCATGAATTTGGAGCCATGTATTATATCCGATTGGCGAGAGCATCTTATTAAATTTTTGAAGACAAAGGTTATGCCTCCTGACCCAAAGGAAGCTGCTAAAGTTAAAAGAATGGGGAACCGATTTGTGTTGATAGAAGGCAAGTTGTTCAAGAAAGGATACTCAATTCCTTTTTTACAATGTGCCTCGAGGCAAGAAGGGGAGTATTTATTAAAGGAGAGTCATGAAGGATGTTGCGGAAATCATGTAGGGACTAACATGTTTTATCAGAAATCTATCCGAGCTGGGTACTATTGGCCGACGATGAGGGAAGACACTGAGGAAGTTGTGAAGAAATGCATTAATTGCCAAAGGCATGCAAATTTATCCCATGTACCTGTGGAAGTCCTTAATAGTAGCATCATTTCCTGTCCCTTTGACCAATGGGGAATGGATATTGTTGGACTATTTCCTCCCGCTACAGGGCAGAGAAAATTTCTCCTAGTAGCCGTTGAATACTTCACTAAGTGGGTGGAAGCCGAACCATTGGCTAAAATAACTGAGGAAGAAGTCATCAGATTTTTATGGAGAAACATAGTATGCCGGTTCGGAATACCTCGAAGAATAATTTCCGACAATGGAAGACAGTTTCAGGGAGGAAGAATACAAGAGTGGTGCAAAGATATGAAAATTAAACAAGTCTTCACTTCAGTCGCCTATCCTCAAGCAAATGGGCAAGCGGAAGTGATTAATCGGATTTTATTGCACGGGATCAAGACAAGACTAGAAGGGGCTCGTGGGGAGTGGGTAAATGAATTACCCGGTGTCTTATGGGCTTATAGAACGACTCCTCGGGTATCTACAGGAGAGACTCCTTATAGCTTAGTATATGGGTCTGAGGCCCTCATCCCAGTAGAAATTGGAGTGGAATCTCTTCGGGTACAAAGCTATAATACCGATCGGAATGAAGAAAAAAGGAAGTTGGAGTTAGATGAGATTATGGAGTTGAGAGAAAAAGCCTTGGCTAAAGTGGAATTATATAAAATAAGGGTGACCAATGCTTACAATCGGAGGGTTCGCCCGAGGGCTTTTCAGGTGGGAGATCTAGTGCTGCGAAGAATCAATCCTGCGGGGGAAGTAAAGAAGTTAGCACCCAAGTGGGAAGGCCCTTATAAAATAAAAGGGGTGATCGGAAGAGGAGCCTACAGGCTGGAAGATCATGAAGGTCGGGAATTGGTGAGACCTTGGAACATTCATAATTTAAGGAAGTATTTCGTGTAATCTTTCAGTTATCATTGCTGTTCCCATATGTATTTCCTAATTAAATAAATTTCCTTTTATTAAGCAATGTTCGGTTTACTCGTTGGATCGTGATGTTTGGTCAACGTTTAAACTTAAAAACACCATCGTTTACTCGTTGGATCGGGATGTTTGGTCAACGTTTAAACTAAAAACATCATCGTTTACTCGTTGGATCGGGATGTTTGGTCAACGTTTAAACTTAAAAACACCATCGTTTACTCGTTGGATCGGGATGTTTGGTCAACGTTTAAACTTAAAAATACTAAGTGATTGTGCTCGGGGTAGCGAGCAATGTTCGGTTTACTCGTTGGGTCGGGATGTTTGGTCAACGTTTAAACTTAAAAACACCATCGTTTACTCATTGGATCGGGATGTTTGGTCAACGTTTAAACTTAAAAATACCATGTTATTGTGCTCGGGGTAGCGAGCTTATGTTATTATAGTCCATTGTTGGCGGGTTAAATACAGGATCGAGAAGTTTGGTATGTATTTGAACCTAAAATGGGACTAAGAGATTGTGCTCGGGGTAGCGAGCAATGTTCGGTTTACTCGTTGGATCGGGATGTTTGGTCAACGTTTAAACTTAAAAACACCATCGTTTACTCGTTGGATCGGGATGTTTGGTCAACGTTTAAACTTAAAAATACCATGTTATTGTGCTCGGGGGTAGCGAGCTTATGTTATTATAGTCCATTGTTGGCGGGGTTAAATACAGGATCGGGAAGTTTGGTCTGTATTTGAACCTAAAATTGGACTAAGTGATTGTGCTCGGGGTAGCGAGCAATGTTCGGTTTACTCGTTGGATCGGGATGTTTGGTCAACGTTTAAACTTAAAAACACCATCGTTTACTCGTTGGATCGGGATGTTTGGTCAACGTTTAAACTTAAAAATACCATGTTATTGTGCTCGGGGTAGCGAGCTTATGTTATTATAGTCCATTGTTGGCGGGTTAAATACAGGATCGGGAAGTTTGGTCTGTATTTGAACCTAAAATGGACTTAAGTGATTATGCTCGGGGTAGCGAGCAATGTTCGGTTTACTCGTTGGATCGGGATGTTTGGTCAACGTTTAAACTTAAAAGCACCATCGTTTACTCGTTGGATCGGGATGTTTGGTCAACGTTTAAACTTAAAAATACAATGTTATTGTGCTCGGGGTAGCGAGCAATGTTCGGTTTACTCGTTGGATCGGGATGTTTGGTCAACGTTTAAACTTAAAAACACCATCGTTTACTCGTTGGATCGGGATGTTTGGTCAACGTTTAAACTTAAAAATACCATGTGATTGTGCTTGGGGTAGTGAGCTTATGTTATTATAGTCCATTGTTGGCGGTTTAAATACAGGATCGGGAAGTTTGGTCTGTATTTGAACCTAAAATGGGACTAAGTGATTATGCTCGGGGTAGCGAGCAATGTTCAGTTTACTCGTTGGATCGGGATGTTTGGTCAACGTTTAAACTTAAAAATACTAAGTGATTATGCTCGGGATAGCGAGCAATGTTCGGTTTATTCGTTGGATCGGGATGTTTGGTCAACGTTTAACTTAAAAATACTAAGTGATTATGCTCGGGGTAACGAGCAATGTTCGGTTTACTCGTTGGATCGGGATGTTTGGTCAATGTTTAAACTTAAAAATACTAAGTGATTATGCTCGGGATAGCGAACAATGTTCGGTCTATTTGTTGGATCGGGATGTTTGGTCAACGTTTAAACTTAAAAATACTAAGCGATTATGCTCGGGGGTAGCGAGCAATGTTCGGTTTACTCGTTGGATCGGGATGTTTGGTCAACGTTTAAACTTAAATGTATCATGTTATTATGCTTGGGATGTTCTCTCGAAAGCCCGATCATATTTTATTTGCTCGGGATGTCTTTTCCCCGAGCTCGGTTATATTCATTACTTCAGGATATTATCCAACCGAACTTTATTTGCTTAAAATTTTGCTTGGTGGAGAGACTAGCTTGCACAAGATTGTAAGAAGACAAGGAGAGTCAGAATATCATTCCCAAAAGATTACAATTTTAAAAGTTAAAACAAGAAGGGTACGTCCCTAAATCTACAGCTGGAGGAACTCATCGGGAACGGTATTCAGGGCCTCATCAACATTTATAAAGTCTGTTGAAGTTCCTTCAGGAGGATAGCCAGCGGTTTTAAATTGACGAACAGACGCTTCAAAGCCATAGTTAAGGAACTTGGCAGCGCGTTCGCCCAAAATATCGCCATACTCCTCAGACTTTATAAACTCTTCTTTCTTGATGAGCCAGGATTCTTCGATCTGACCAGCCCGAGATAGTTTCTCCTGGTTAAGCTGTTCAGAAAGGGATTTGTTCTCTTCAGCCCGCAATAACTTCTCCTGTGAAAGTTGCTCTAAGAGGGATTTATTCTCTTCAGTCACGGACCTGAACTGCCTGGATAAAGTGGTGTTAACTTCCTCAAAGTCGGCTAATTTCTTGTGCGCTTCCCCGAGAGCTTCCACTGCCTTATCCCGAGTAGCAACAGCAGCAGAGTATCGTTCCTCCAGTAGCTTTATGGATTTCTTCATCTCCTCGCCGATACCTTCTAGCTGTTTGAGGTGTTTCTGATTCTCCCCATCTGAGGATCTCATAGATTGGAAGCGAGTCATAATCTCGCCGGCCATCAGATTGGTCTGCAAGAGAATAAATGAAATTAATATACCAAAGACAAAGAGTTTATCAGATGGAAATGGATGTAAGTTACCTGTGAGGGAAGTGGAAAAATCATTTATCAAGTTGCTGAAGGCCAATCCTCCGAGGTATTTACGGTCGGGAGAATTGACCCAATTGCAATTGGATGTAAGTTACCTGTGAGGGAAGTGGAAAAATCATTTATCAAGTTGCTGAAGGCCAATCCTCCGAGGTATTTACGGTCGGGAGAATTGACCCAATTGCAAATGATAGAGTGAGAAATTTTGGGGTCCGATTTTCTCAGAATGGGGACGTTGGGAGGATAAATCCAATCGGGTATATGATATCGGGAGGTTGGCCGAGAAGAGCTAGAACCACCAGGAGCAGGTTGAGAAACAGCTCGAGTTTGAAGAGGTGGACTAGCTCGGTGGGTAAGGGAGATTCGAGGAGAAGAAGTTTTCTTGGTAGGAGGAAGTTTAGAGGAAGAACCTTGGCCCTCGGGGGCCGCCCTCTTCAATGATCGAGGAATCAAGGCTTCCGCCTCAGGTACTTCAATCACCTCTTCGGGAGGAGCAGGTGTAACAGATGGGGGAGGAATTGTTCCAGTGGTCGGTTTAGCAGCCTTCTCTGGTACAGTAATTTTCTTCAGGCTAGCAGCAATCTTGGCTTTCAGCATCTTGGTTTCTGCAAGAAAGAAACATCATAGCAATTATTCAAGCATGATAAAACAGAGTAAGCAAACAAAGCAAGATGCTCGGTAAATACTCACCGAGGGGCATTTTTAGGGAAACACCCTTATGACTAAGCTGGAACAAATACAGCAGTCCGTCGTCAATCAGCTCCCAAGGTTAAAACACTGATCGCCAAGCTTACGACGAACCGATAGATATGTTTCTCCCTCAAGTAGCCCTTTGATCGAGTTGCCCTTCGGTAAGTTTTCTTTCCACTCCATAGGACAATCCCAGGGTTGGAGTGGGCGAGCAAAGAAGAAAAATATTTTCCAATTTTTTATGGAAGATTGGTAATTTTTCAGAAAACCCATCCCTGTTCGAGAAGAAAAGTAAAAAAGCCCGATCTCCTTTCGATTTAATTGAAAGAAACAATGGAGTTCGGGAGTCGGAGAAAAGCCAAAAAAGGATAAGACTATGTAAAAACCCGCCAACAATCTATAACTGTTGGGGAATAACTGACTTAGAGAGATGGCAAAATAGGAGGCAACATCTACAAAAAATAGAGGAATAGGAAAACGAAGTCCCCCTCGGAGTTGGTCTATGTAGAAGGGAAAATAACCCTCGGGAGGCAGGTGGGGGCGAGATCCGGGAGGGGGAACAATAATAGATATCCCCTCGGAAATCCCCCATTTAGTTTGGATACTGGATAGGTGCCGTTGTGATTTAATCCCTGATTCAAATATCTCAAACCAGGGAACGAGGGCTTTTATCAGGTCCTGCTCTGTCGCAGCCTGAAGCTCTTCTCTACGAGCATCGTGGGCTGACAACGAGCTGGAAGTCTCCTCACTATCAGAGGAAGAAGAATGTCGAGGAGAGGGACTCAGGGTACCCTCCTCCTCGAACATGTCTATAGTTTTCGAATAATCGTCAGAAGAAGACATACTTGATGAATGGAAAGAAAATAAGTATGAAGGGAAAGTTGGTCGGACGTCTAATGCTAGCTCGGAAGCAAATTGCAGTAAAGTAAGTTAAATCGACGAAATGAGCGAGTATTTATAGTGGGGGGCCACTTGAACAGTCGTTGAATCGACACCGTTCAAAATAAATCCCATGAACGGTTATAGATGTGCCTCGGGAAACGAAACGTCGCAAGATTTTTTTGAAATTTTTAGGCGGGAAAATTAGGCGGTCAAAATACCCCGAACATGTCAGGATTTTACCCGAAGACAATAAACCAAGATTTCCTTACTTTCATCTTGCTTTACTTTAGGGGGTGAGGTGATGTCATATGCCATATTGATTTTCTCGGGTAAAATCCATTTATGAAGATACAAACTCTAAAAACGCCGAGCAGAAGTTAGACCGAAGAGATGATTACCGAACACAAATACTGATCAGCATATTATCGAGCATCCTTTACCCTCTTCGGGATTTTGGTCAAAGTGTAGCGGAAGATCCGGTCATAATTAAAACTAATTAACCGGCTGGGATTGAACGTGCATTAATTGGGCGGATTTCTCGGACACGTTTGGCTCCC
The DNA here is from genome assembly GCA_907163345.1 of Haberlea rhodopensis. NCBI lineage: Eukaryota > Viridiplantae > Streptophyta > Magnoliopsida > Lamiales > Gesneriaceae > Haberlea > Haberlea rhodopensis. The sequence continues at coordinate 7,815,551 of CAJQUN010000025.1, forward strand.
ATCAAGCCACGATCAAAGGACATCATGTTGCTGGTTTTCCGCGGATTAGTTACTAGGGACAGCCCTATAAATACCCTTAGATAACCTCATAGCAAGGGTTGAATTTTTCTGGGAAAAAAGACTCCGAAGAGAGCAAATTTATGTCTGTTCGGTCTTTTTTGTTATTTCTCTAAAAATATTCGTGTAAGTCATTGAGCGATTATTTTTTGTGTCCAGAAAGTCTTGTAAATCATCAACATTTATAGTGAAGTTTTATACTGGACTAGGTCCCGTGGTTTTTCTCTCAATTTGAGGGTTTTCCACGTAAAAAATCTTGGTGTGTTTATCGTTATTTGCATTAACACTTTATTTTACCTTATAGTCAAAATCTCGAATCACATCAGTACTGTAAATAATATAAAAATGATGTAAGTTTGTCGAATATGATTTGTATTAGATAAGTTTAACTTTTCTTTAATCAGTGTGTGTGTGTATATATATATATATATATATATATATATATATATATATATATATATATATATATATAAAGCACTCGCACATCCGTACCCGCCTGTGCACCCGCATCATGTGACTTAAGATAAAAGGATAATTATTTAAATAACCTAAATTTAAAAAATATTTAACAAAATAACCTAAAATATAAAAAATTAATAAATTGACCGAAACACCAACTGGATTGACGTCTTCTACTGAAGACGACAATCCAGTTGGCGTGACCAACTTTGGATCCAAGACACGCCAACTTCAAATTTTTTATATTTTTTTTTGTTTTTTTTCTTTTTTTAAATAAAAAACAAATTTAAAATAAAAATACAATAAAAATATATACAAGTCCAATATTTGTATGGACTTGGTTTGCGAACAACTCATAAATCAACATAATATGATTATTCTAAATTGACTGGTGTATTATTTTATGTTTTTTCCCCCTTAAAATAAGTTTGTTTTAAGTTGATATATAAGTTGAACGCAAATCAGGTATATAAAAGCATTTTCGGCTGCATGGGATGTCGTATGTTTGAAGACACTGACCCAGTTAAAATGATGCTGCTGGTTGGAGATTTCCTAATTCTTGAATTGAATAAAAATATAAACCACCATAAAAGCATTTCCCGGCATGGTCATCGTGGAATATTTGTAAAAAAATTCAACATAAAATTTATATAATTATATAATTACCTCGTCATCTTCCTCGTAACAATTGATGATGTGAAACACAGCACATGGTTCAACTTCAGACCAACGAACGGACGCAGCATCCCTGTAACGAGGCATTACTCTAATTCTTGCAAATTTTTCTTTCTCAAATTTGATAATAAAAAAATATAAAACCTGAAAAATATGGACATTATTTTTTGTAATTTATCTGATACGGTAATATATATTTTTATTGTATTTTAAATTTATTTTTTATTTAAAAAAAATTGAAGTTGGCATGTACAACTTCCAAAGTTTCTACTAAGACGCCAATCCAATTGGCGTTTTGGGTCATTTTATTAAATTTTTATATTTTATGTTGTTAAATATTTTTTAAATTTAGGTTATTTAAATAAATAACCTAATGTGACGGCCCGATTCTAATCGGATGTTTAATTATCACACATTGATTAATTTACGTAAACAGCGGAAGAGTAATTCTTCACAAGTCTTATTAAATGGCCCTATATATATATATATATATATATATATATATATATATATATATATATATATACATACTTCCAATTATGCCTTTCATTTGCAAATAATTAAGCAATCGTTATTCAACATCACCACAAAGTCTAGAAAATATCATATCCCAAGTACAACATACACGGGGCATACCCCGGTAAATTTATTTTGTTTAAAAATTGATGAATATTCCTGGGAATGAAAAACCATGTATAACCTGAGCTCGCTCATCATGGAACTCGATTATCCCTCGATCCGTCACCATAAGCATCAACGATATATTTTCCTGTAAATCCTGTCAGATAAAACATAAATGTTCAAGTATATATATAAATTCGGGGTGCGGCCCCACTACCTCCGCCCATGAATATAGTATGATAAATTTAAAATACTCATTTTATCAATATGAAGAGAACATTCGATGAGTATAAATCTGAGGATATACCGAAGAATAGATGATCCACTATAGTCCTCACGGGACTAATCAAATTGCAATTTTATAGCTTCCTCTAGTCTTCATTTTTGGTACAACGTAATGCTGTTCCCTTTTGTTCAAGAGTAGTTGTAAAACTTGATTTTGGTTAATGAAGTACATATTTATATTAAAAAAAAGTTTAATTTATCATACATATATTAAGTTATTTTCAGAGCTGGACAATAAAACATTGCCAGTTTTTTTTTCCAAAGGCTTACAGTTAAAAAAGTTTTCTATGATCTTTTTTTTGCTGAATAAGTTATTAATTGGGAACAAGAAACTAAAGCTTTTGGTATATTATTCGACTTTTCTTGATTTTTTTTTAAACAATACATTTCAATTAATAAACATAAAACTTGTTTCTTTTCAGAACAAAAACACTATTAAAAGTCATGCTATCTAAATTCACCCTAAGAATACAATAAATTTTGTCATCTGAACCAGAAAAACTACACACAAACATTAGATTTTGCCCAAATTATAATTCGACTAGATCTAAAGAACTACATAAACATAGCAAGAAAGATATTCCTTTACTACATGTTTTATTTTGGCATCTAATCTTTTACTGTACTACATGGTTCAACCAAGAAATTTACATAACCTGATGAATCTGTGAACAAAAACATCAACAGCCACTCTGCATTCAGCAAACTTGGTTGGAGCTCATCGTCTGCAGCTAGGCAATTCTTCATTATGTCAAAGATATGCAATAATAAACTCCAAAGCTCGAAAAGGAGAGATGATTGCAGTAAATGGTTCCTTCTCGTTTTTTTCCTCTGGTTTATTATCACCATATCGGCGCGTGATTGAAAATAATGCCTGTTTACATATTAACGTTGCGCCTAGTTTCCACAAGGACTGCACCAGAACTTTAAACCTTCACTGGGGCAAAAGAAAGAAAACACAGAAACTGGTAAGTGCATAGCTTGGATTAAAGGCCATTTTAAGTAAGATAAATTCCAAGAAGACGTGATATGGTGATGGATCAATCTTGGCACAATCAATAATCTTAGAGGTTCTATACTATTAAACTGATGAATAGTTCGTTTCGGTTTTCCATAGTCCATGATCTGATACCCGAAGCATATATGCAACCCCACACCAACCCCTTCTTCTGGAAAGCTGCTAGGATAAAGAAAAATTCTATAAAAAATGCAATTCAGAAATTAATTGAAACATAAGTTTGAAACACCAGTGAACATAATGGCAAAAGTGAGGATACATGGAAACATATAGGTTCCGCCCATAACATATAAACATCCTATCCAACTCTCTATCTATCAAGAAATAGTTAGTCGGCAATCACTCACATATTGTCATAATGTGAGTTTCTATAGGAATATAATGATAATTTTTGGAATGACGCTGGTTTCAAGCATAGAAACAATTTTGTCATCGCATAAGAAAAATAGGGATTATGAAGTTTTCTTAGTATTATGTGGATAATTAAGTTGATACTCTTAGATTTGCCAACATTTGTCCTGGAACCCTGTCTGGAATTTTTTTCGCCTGCCGCAAGAGGGAGTCAAGCTCAAATTTCATCGTGACCATGACACAGTTACGCCAACAATCCATGTCACGAGTATATAAAAGCAGCTACAGCGTTTAAATGCTTGTTTTGTTCAAATGTTTGTTTAATTAAAATGCTAAAATTGCCTTACATTTTAAACTTAATCGTGATCCAATAGAAGAGCACACACAAATCTCATTGAATACATGGACTTATACCTACCATTGCTGAATAATTAGTAGGAGCTGAAGAAGTTTGATCGGAGATGTTTCATTTAACTAAGAGATATAGTTATCATTTTATGGAAATTTAGTAACAAGTTGATTATGTTTTCCTTACTATTTATTAAATTCTTGAATCATTACTTTGACGTATACAAATACATATTTGGAACTTTCAGATTATTATGCACCTTAGAGTTATCACTTACTTCAGAATTTGGTCAGCTGTCTCATCGTTTTATGTAAATATAATATTTGTTTTGCTTCATTTTTAAAGCTCTGTGCTGCGACAATGCTGTGTAACCGCATAACAGATTTGGTGGCATGACAGATTTGGTGGCGGGCGTTTGACATTTTTTCTCCAACTTTTCACACAATAATTCCTAGCACACAATGCAGAAATGGAACAAAGAGGCATATTAACCGACTCTATCAACCAATACATTCTGCTCTACGCGAGTACGCCTCTTAAATTGCACATATTATCCCTTCTAAGGGATGGGAATTTCCCCTATGAATTTATAACATTCAACAGCTCCATTTTTTAGGGGTAATTAGAATACAGCTACCAATATGTCATCTCACAGAAGTTATATTTGCTAAATTTTTTCAAGGAATCTGTGGGCAACAGATAAAAAGGAAATACATCTTCCCAAGCCAAATGAAAAGTGAAAAAATGATTATCAAAATTTCAATAAGCACACGACACCATACAGAATGGTCTCAACAACAATCTGCTGGCAAATATTTTTACAAGCAGAAGTGTTCACGATATCTTATCATTGAAGAAAAACAGCAATTCATTAGTGTTCCTTCTAGATGATTTTGTATTTGTAACTAGCTCTCAGACTATCATTAATTACTAAACATAAGATGCTTAACATGGTTGCTCAGTATCTGAACTCTCTTAAATGTCAGAGGACGAAAGAAAAGGAAATGGAAAAGTAAAAGGCTGCAAAAAAGAGAAGACAACATATTAAGCAGGGTAAAAAGTTAACTAGATACCTTACAGATAATGGAAGGTAGCCTGAGAATACCACACTGAAGGTTATTCACCAAATGTGTCCTCAAAACCTCCGTTGGAAGAATTTTCTTGGCAAATCAATTCATTTTCTCCCATAGAGTTCAATCCAAGACCATTCAAAGTCACTGGAGTAGGATCAGGATTATGCTTTACCTGATCGTTACCATTCTGGCATTCAACTTCTAATCTCTTATTGTCGTCTGCAAATGATGCCTCCACATTTAGATCTGAAACCAAATCAAACCCTGATTGCTCCGCAGGTCCAGAAAAGGCAACTGTAACACCGCCCTGATCGGATGGCTCAGAAGGTTCTTTCTTTTGTTTTCTCCATTTCTTAGTGGATGAAGTTCCATCGTCCTCAAAATCTTCCTCATCTCTTTCTCTGTGTAAGTAAACCCATAATTTTCTCTCCCCATCAAATTGCACACAAGGATCACGTTCATAATGCAAACGATCCAATGCACCACTAACAACTTGATTGACCTGTGCATCAGAAACATCTTCTACAATGTACTGTGAATCCCTAATCAAGGTGCAAACATCCGCACGGGTTCCAATGCTTCCAGGCAATCTAGCAGCTGCATCTCTAACAAGACAAAGAATTGTAACATGAGGTGGTCGATCCCGTTTCAACATAAAGTGGTCTCGGGCCTTTGATGTTGGCTTGCCACCACACCTTCTCAAAGGAGCAACAATTGATTTTTTACCATCAACAGCAGTATAGGAAAAAGCTCTGTCTGGTATTAGATATCTAAGGAGTTCTTCCTTCTGGAAGTAGGTTCTTACTTCTTCAGGGTTTGGACTGATGGTACTGAGACTCTTCTGAGCTCTCAGGTCCTTGAACCTCTCTTTCTCATCCAAGATGTTTTGCATCAGTGTCAAAGGAGGAGCAGGAAGGCTTCCTATTTGCTGAAGGGCATCCTGACTGTTTTTCAGCCAATTAGCAAATGAGTCAACCAATTTGACAAGTGTTTTATATGGAAGGGCCCACACATCTGGAGATGTCTCCTCTTCAATCACCAGAGAGTCAGAAAGTTTGTGAACTACAGGACCAATCCATGACCAACTCTTGGTAGATTTTTCATATACGACAAGTGGTTTCCACCCTTTTGCTCCTAGAGGTGCAGTTCTAGATGAAAATATTTTTAGAACGCCTCTGACCAAATCCTGAAGTGGTTCCTGAGTTTCAAGAATACAGGGATCTCCAGGATTTGATCTAACAAGACTAACAATTTCCTGAACAGTTCGAGAGAGGACATTTTGTTCCGTAGAATTCGTCAAAGCTTCACAATACACACCAGAAGCTGAATTAACTGCACTGCTATCTTCCTGCTTTCTTTCTTGTTCCTCACTAACCCCTTCTCCAGCATCATCTTTATCATCATGTTTTCTACCCTGTGAGAAATCCTCTGGAAGCATAGTAATCATAGCCCTACGAACAGCTGAAAGAAGATGGATAATGGAGAATGAAAACCCAGTAAGTACTGTAGGTATAATTAAAGGAAATGGCTTGTTCTTTGGTTTGGTTTGCGTCTCAACAACTTCCATTTCCACTTCTACAGAAGGTGGCTCAGAAATTTCATCTTCTAAAACATCAGAAACTTCCTCCAACTTGTTTTTTTTTCCCATGTTTCCTCAAAGAATTGATACCGTCGAGTAGCAATTGAGCATCATCATGTAAACAATCACTATTAACTTTCAGGTCCTCGTTCGTTGAGCCATCCTTCAGTCTTCGTTTCTTCGAATTAGTATTGCACCCCATTAAACGCGCACCAGATGTTTCGGGATGGTGGCCTGTGGATGGATCAACCATATGACCTTTCTTCCCCAACTTGAAAGGAACTCCATTATCTGCTGCAATTGGTCGTGTCCAGAAGAAATCATTCTCAAGACTATAATCATTCATATAATCTGATGGAGTGTGATCGATATTACATTGAGCCTCATTTAATTGCTTTCTCCCAGAAATAAATGATGATTTCAGAGGCGGCATGTTGAAACTGTTGCCATGGCTTCCTTCTACATGACCATTTCTTCCCAACGGATAGAACAGTTGCGGATCATCACCCTCAATTACATTTTGTGGCGCAATAAAACAGTTTTTCTGCAAACCATCAGTGGGCAACACATTGAAGTAGCTGACATCATGCATCTTACCCTTGTGTACCGGTTTAATTATATCTAGATCTTCACCATAATCGTCCATCTCTTTAGTAGATTTTAATGATCCATCAGGTCTAAGGTAACAATCTTTTGCATCTTTCCTAGAAAGTTTAACCTTTTTTGTCTCTGGGCCATATTTTGAGTCTGACACACCACCAGGGTAAGCCCACTTGCTCCTCATCAAAGGATTCTCATCATCATCATCCATCATTTGATCCGATGAATCAGACTCTGTTTCTTCCCCTCTGTCAAACGCTCTAGTATCTATTTTTTCTGCCCCATCTTTTTGTCCACTTGGTTTTGGACTTTTCCGGAACTTCTCCTGTAACCTTGTAGCTTTATTCACAGATTGTAATAACATATCATTCGCATTGAGATCAATGGCCTTCCTTCCCGTAGTCCACTTCATACTTTTGGAATTCAAATGCGCGGTGTGATATGGTGAATCATCAGGAAAAGGCCCCCCAAGTGGTTTACCAAGCCATGATTGCTCGCTTCCACCCCAAAAGCTCTATCTGACTTGCATTCAAGGACAAATTCAACTTCTGATTGTAACCAAAATCCATCTCATTCTCTGAAGAGAACTGCTGAAGATTCTTGGGGAAGTTTATTTTCGTCTCTCTCCGTTGTATACGTTTCTTCTATTAGATTGCTTTGTAACCTTGATATCAGAAAACTGATTAATAGCCTTATTCCTTCCAAGAGAACTCATTTCACTCCTCGCTGTCTCAAGGAGTCCCAAGGAGCTATCCCCGTCACTTCCAGCTGCTGAGCCTTTTTGTTTCTTTCCAAATTTGAAAGCCATAGATTTCACGTTTGCTCCACCTCGTGGTAGATTTCGCTCTCTGTGCGAAGCTACTCCGAATGTTGTTTCTTCCTCATCATCGTCTTCTATTACCCTCTTGTTCATCCTGACTGATGCAGAAGTGTTATAAGCATCTGCGGCTGGTTTATTCCGATAAACAGGCAAAGCCAAACCATAGTGCCTCGACTGCATTTCAACCTTAGGGTGAATTGACATAGAGTGGTCGGCTAACTCTTTCTCTGATGTAGTTTTTGATCCAGCCAACTTCAAAGTACCTTTAGGGTTCTTCTTTGCATGCTTGTTTGACTCTGTGACAACTTTTAGGCCAGGAGTACAAATATCCAATTCCAAAGACCTGCTATGTCCAGAATACCGACCTGTCTTTGTAACTAATTTCCCATCCTTTGCCTTTTCGCCCCAAAAATCATTTCCTGAATCATCTTTGTCAGATGAGTCGGTACCAAACTTTTCCATATTCTCATTCATCAAACTCTTCTGACACTTTTTAATATTCAACACACGAAGCTTCTCCTCGATACTATACCCTTTGCAGTTCATCCATGCATCCCTCATTTGACAAAGGTTATTTACCATTGCATTTTGATGCTTTCGAATGTTATGATAATGTTGTCTTCTCTGGAGGAAATTCAAACCCTGCCTATAATGTGCTACCCTTGGCTCACATGATCCGTCCTTCAGCATCTCAAATAACTTATCGACAGGACTCCCAAAGTGCAAGTTATCACAAGAAAAAAGCTCTTTCAGTGTGACAATGAAATTCTCTTGGTCCATATCAGGCAAATACTTGGCAAGGCTAAACCTTTCCTCTTCGGTTAAAACCTCATTCCAAACTTCCATAGAAAGTACATCTTTAAACCCAGGAAGATCATAGAGTTCATAGGGAATGCTGCAAGTTTGATCTCCAATCTGGCAAAATTCCTCCCCAGTTTGGCCTAATTCAAGTAAATCAAAGTCATCTGATCCAGCTCCCGAATCACATTCATCAAATTGATCATCCTCATCATCATCTGATTCAACAGCTGCAATAGAGTTTCCACGCCGTAAATTCTCATCATCACTACACATAACCGTGTCCCTCATTCGGGCCAACTGATGCTCTGACTTGCAACGAGACACCTTAAACCTGCACTTTTCAATCGCCATTCAACAGTGACATAACCACAAAAAACACGTAACACAAATCATATCTTATCAGAAATTTCAGAACACCGTGCTCCAGAAACCTCCCGAGCTCAATTCAAAATCCTAGAAGAAGAAAAACAAGTACACATCAAGTAATAAAAAAACCCACCTACTCAATAAAAATAAAATAAACACAGAACCAAGTAACTCTGAGAACAAAAATACAGAAAGCAGAAAGAACAGAATTCAATTCCCAACTCAAACAACTACACAATCCAATACAAATGCTTAACTAAACAAAAACACCAAGATTACATAGAAAACTCAAAACATGAACGAAATCGAATACCATCAATCATACATAATTAAAAGTTAAGAATGCTCTAAAAACGCTGGAAAAAGGCGAAGGTGAGATGGGATCAAAGAATACCAGATATTTCGGTAGAAATAGGGAAGGCGCAAGAGTCTGAGTGGGGGAAATTGAGATGATATGTAGTAGCGTGAAAACCCTAGCAATCGAAATGGAAAGAAGGAAGAAAGTTAACGAGACGTGCCGCTGTATGCTAATGTGAGCGAGGAGCCGACGGACTCAGGGCCAGGTGAAATGACCAAAATAGACACCATGTCGAGGAAGAAAAAGATTTAAGAATGTAGTGACGTGAGTAATCTATCATCGGTCGGATCGAATCTTAAACTGTAAACCGGATCGGCTCGTAGAACTTGAGATCATTAGGTTTCTTTCTTTAGGTAAATTTTTTTATTTTATTTTTATATTGAAACATTTAAGTTGCATGTAGATGGAGGGATTTGATTTAGAGAAAATGATTTGAAATCTAATAATTTGATATTCATGGATTTGAAATGACGTATAATTTGTTATCATTTCAAATACATCCAAAATGCAAAGGAAATGCACTGAAAAAATAATGAGAGATTTGAAATATCTACGTCTATTTTTTACCTAAACATAAAAGAGGATTTGAGTGAATAATTGAAATGCTATCATTTTAAATCCTTCAATCCAAACACAAGATTTTGATATAAGTTAATCACTTTTAATCTAAAACTTAATTTTATAGTTAGGGTGTATTTTGGTTTATTTTTTAAAAGTACTTATCTACTTTTCAGATAAAAAGTAGATTTTGAGCGTTATATTTCATTGCTTATGATATTGAATTCTCTACCAAAAAATAACTAACCGTCAGAAGCAGATAAGCAAATCATCGGCTGCTTCTGGTTGCTTTAAGTTGAGCAGTTACATTCCTATAATAAAGTTGTAGTTCATTAATATATGTAAAGAATGGTAAACAAGTTGTCGTCACCCCCTTTCTTTGTAAAGGGCTCAAGTTCAAGTCCGTCCCACACGAGTTTATGAATTGTAAAAAAAAAAAAAAACATGCAATCCAGGTTTTTATTTGTTTAATGTGATTAAGGTTGAATTGGATAATAATGAGAACTTATTAGCAAACAATTAATATTGGTAAACAAAAAATACACCTATTAATTCACTGCGAATATAGTAGTTGAGAACAATGCTGCTACGATTTATTGAAGAAAAAAAGGTTAAAATTAATTTAATTTTTATAACCTTTTAAAAATACAATAAACCCATCTTCTAAAACACAGTAACCCGTCAATCTGGATTATCTTCTTGTGCATTACGCCGGTCATGAGTAGAACTTGATTGTGGGGATTACTTCAAAGATTCCAAGTAGTAATTTGTTGACGATCCTTTTCGCCTGGAGAAGTGAGGGGGAAGAGTTGTAGGGTTTCCAGGGGCTTATTCTCACAGCAGGGGAAGCTGAAAATCGTCATCAAATCACGGCCACACGGTCTGATCAAGCTATCTTTCGGAAGATTTTCAGCCGCCCCTTCATCCTTCATCATTCCTCCCAGTGCTCCATTATTACCCTACATTAATTGACTTACACCATCATGAGCGAAACTAAAAATTTATATTCTTATGGGCTAAAGAAAATATAAATCATAAAATTTTTATTTTGCAAAAAAAAACATTTTTAAAAATCTAAGATATCTACAAACAAATCTAACATATTACAATAAATAACCTTTATATAAACCAAATGCACAAAAGAATAATTGTTTTTTAAAAAATAGATAATATACATATATCTATACTATATTATAAAGTGTAAACCCCTTATAATAGCTACTTTGGTCCGTCCTAAATAAACCAATGTCAAATTAATTATATGTCCAAACAATTTACTTGGCTTTTTATTATTAAGGGGCAAAAAGGTAAAACAAAAAAACACCATATCTCTCCCTCCATGTTCCAAAACTGCTTCAGTTTAAAAAAAAAGAATCTCTTCATCAGTTTTAAAAAATTTTAAAAAATTTTGATATGATGCGCAAAGTAATACACATATCAATACAAAATATTATTTATTACGTTACACACGCAACGCGTGTGTGTCGTCTATTAGTATTTATTAAGCTCAAGGTTCACACTGAGCGGAAGCCCGATCTAGCCTTGAATGGGCTCGCCCCTGTACACCATGCTTAGGATTGTATGCTCCCAAGTTTGATATATGTTTTAAATTAAGACATTTTTGTTTAATTACTTAATTTGGATTTATGTGTCAATCTAGTCCTTTGAAGCTATTTGCATTGATTATAGACATACATACATATATATAACCCATGCAATTAATATTTAACACTTGTATTACATTGACTTATTACAAATTACAAGCATTATTACACCAGGATGATGCTATACCTGTGGATGCAAATTTTCTGGCAAGTAACAGTTCTGGTACTGTTGCTGTTGGTGCAGTTGCTTGGAGATGGCGAGTTTCTTCCTGAGTTTTTGGCGGTCCCTGGCTTTATGATTCTGAAACCAGTAAAACACGTTTTTGGCATGAATCTTGCCGTAGAAGGAGAGGTGGGCTGTGATTTTTTGTATTTGGGAAGATTTAGGATTCGTAACTCCTCTACTGTACAATTCCTTCAGTATCATGCGCTGTTCTGGGGTTGGACACCATCGAGTGGATGAATATGGAGGCATTTATGGAATTTGCATGAAAACTATGATTAGACAAAAAGTATTGGGTTGTTGTTCTTCTGAATTTAATCAAAGACGAGATATATATATATATATATAGGAGGAGAATGGAGATTCACGACAAGAGTCAAATTGAAGGCCATAGTTTGAGGCCCCACGTGTCTATTGCCTGCATATAAGCACATTTTCCAGCATCACCTTTTTAATCTGAAAATAATTGAAATTAAAATATTATATTTTATGTCTTTAAGGTTTTAAACTTCACCGCCCAAAAAAGTTTACATTTCCCATCGACGAATTTGAGTTACCTTCCCGATCAGTGTTTTCAAAACCGGATCGAACATAAAATTGGTGTCCTTACTGGTTACAGGTTCGATCGGTTCAACCGATTGAACCATTGATTCAAGGTGTGATGACGTCAGCATTATGTAATATCTATTTTAAGTTTTGTAAAATATATATACCATATATTTATTATAGTTTCAAGTTGTTCACAATAAAAAAATATCGTTACACCAACATAACATGTCAAACTTAAAAAATCAGATAAAATGAAATGTCTAACATAAAATAATAATAATAATAAAATATCTAAAAAAACAACAAATAATGCCAAAAAAGATCAATATCCCAAAATTATAATAGAATATTGAAAATATTATGAAATTATTCTCATATTATAATTTACGAGAAACTAAGCATGTTTATATATAATATACAAGACATATTTATTGAATTATATGAATTTTTTGATAAAAACACGCATAAAATAGTATTTTGTAATCATTTCAATAACAATAAATTATATATAATATATTTTGTTCTACAAATTTGATTTATAATTTTAAAAAAATAAAAAAGAATTAAAATTTTAAAAAAGAAAGAAAAATGAAGTAACATACTTGTTCAACCGGTTCAACCAGTCAACCGGTTTACTGGTTGAACCGGTTTAATCCGATTCCCACTGATTTTTTATCAGGGTGGTTTTGAAGGGTCAATCGGACCGAATCAAGCACTGATTACATGTTAAATCGGTTGAATCGGCCGGTTCGGACCGATTTTCAAAACACTGATATATAGGATGATATATAGGAGGAGAATGGAGATTCACGACAAGAGTCAAATTGAAGGCCATAGTTTGAGGCCCCACGTGTCTATTGCCTGTATATAAGCACATTTTCCAGCATCACCTTTTTAATCTGAAAATAATTGAAATTAAAATATTATATTTTATGTCTTTAAGGTTTTAAACTTCATCGCCCAAAAAAGTTTACATTTCCCATCAACGAATTTGAGTTACCTTTAATGTCCCAATCACCAATTCGCGTGGGATGGGATGGTCCAAATAGCTTGTGTTATTGATATCCTTAAAATCATCTAGTCATATAACCGATGTGCATTTTTGTACATACATATTAAACTTATGATGTAGATATCTTCAAGAGACAACATCAAAGACACCAAATGATTAAATAATTTGGTTTGTACGTTAAAAAAAAAGAGAAAATGCATGAAATTCACATGTTTAAAAAATAGGCAAAAAAACTCTTCTATTTTCTTAAACCATGCAGAAAACTTTCATGTGTTAAACAAAAAGCAAAAATATCGATCACTTTTTTCTAAACTCTGCACGAAACTCCCCTTGTTAAAAAAATTAGGTAAATAAACCTATATTTTCTTAGAGACTGCACAAAACCACCCATCTTTACAAACTAACAGACTTTAGTTAATCTCGTTAAAACTATATGTCAGATTTATGAAAACAAGTTCATAAATATTCATATATACTATATACATGTTTATATATAGCTTATTTTGTTTATATATAGGTTAATTATCGTGAAAATATGTTTTATGCTTTTTGGAAATATACATATTATTCATGTATAATTGTTGTTTACTCAATATATCCAAAATTTGTAGAAAAGAATTTGAAGTGGTTATAAGAATGCATGCATTAAAAAAGAATTCAGAATATTATTCAGAATATATTTTAGAATTACACATTAAAATTTATTCACTTTAAATTCTTAATATTGTTCATTTTAAAATTAAAAGAAAAAGTCATTACAGGATTGGAGAAAAAGATGTGGATGGAGAAAAATTGGATGATATATTTGACAAAAGAAGGGGTTTCGTGTAGAATTTAAAAAAAAATAGAGAAGTTTTTGTCTAATTTTTAACAATGTAGAGTTTTGTGTAGGGACTTAAAAAGAGGTTTTTTTGTATTTTATTTAATATAGGGGAGTGTTGTGCATAATTTACGAAAAAAGATAGTTTTATTTCCTACTTTTTTAATATTCAGGAGTTTTGTATATATTTATCATAACAATTGTTAGTTAGATTAATTTAAGGGCTACTTACACTAAAAATCCACAATCCTACTTTCAACTTTAAAATTCCTCCATACTCAAAAATTCTTCAAGATAACTCCATAGTTTTGTCTTTTTCTCCATTTTCTTATTTTTTTCATACCATTTTACCCTTTAGTTTAGAAAATTGCTTAAAATTATAACAGGTGCATCTCGCTTCCGTATTACAATAAAATTTTGACAAAATGGTATATACCTTTTTGACCATAACGGCTCTGGGTGAGGTGGATCGCAAATCCACAAGTCGAAAAATTACTGCCCCCAGACTTTTTTATGAATGGTTCCTCACCATCCAACATCAACCCGTCTGGCGTGGTTAGTCTGCAAGTTATTCGACCCCTTCAGAAACCGCACAGCACATCCTTAATTTGTTTTCTACCTTAAGGAGTAGAGTATAACCACATATAAATTTTTTTAAAGAAATCTGAGAGATAGATGGGCAAAAGCCTTCGTTTTATTCTGGAATACTTATAATATTTATTACATTAATACTTCTCCTCCTGGGAGGAGACTAACTTGTTAGTCTCTCGTATAATGAGGCTGGACTCGCAACACATATACTGACTGAATTGAAAACAAAAATATTACAAAGAAAAAAAATTACCAAGCTATGAAAGATGAACAGATTACAGCTTGGAGATTATAATATTTATTTATGAGAACTATGGAGAATTTTTATTGTCATTAGTTTCCTCACTGTCTGGCCTTATATAGCCATGAATCCGGACATCAAACTCGGATGCCAAAGTATTGTTCAATGTTAAGTGCGCCCGTGAGTGCGCCTTTATCTCGTGTCTGGCATCTTTTGTCTGTACGTGCCAACTTTTCTCATGAGTGCTTACACTTTTGTCTTGGCGCGCCATAACTTTTCTCGTGAGTGGTCCATTATTTGTCTGAGTGCTTTTAATAGTCCACGCTTTTTCCTTTATCGGAGAATCTTTACATTATTGGTTTTTGGGGTCCTCGAGCCTTAGAAAAACGTGTCCTCTTGTCAGCAGGTCTTTTGTCTTTTCATGCCTCTGATCTGTCGGGTTTGGATTTGAATCCTCTCCCGAATTTTGGTTCTTTCTGCTCCGGGCATGCTTGGCAAATTCGATCTTTCCATCGGCCAATATGTGCCATATTGCAGAATTTCCGGTAAATATCTTTGCTTGCCGGAATCTTACTCTCCCAAAGAATTCATCTTTTTGCTTCGAAGAGCTCTTCAGCAAATCCTGTTGTTGCTCATGTCATAGAATTCAGCATGAAGGTTCCATTGCTGAATTTTGAAAGAGCTTGAATGAGTATTTGACTTTGTCAATTTTTGTTAGACAAACTCAAAGACCCCATGCTCGTCTAGTTGAAGCTCCGTATTCGGTGATGACCTCAACTAACACTGGTGCTTCCTCCGGTAGCGCCGTTTTAATATGTTTTTAAAGCCTTTCTTTGCTGGTTCTGGAGTGGCACTGAAAAAATACAACTCCAAGATATCTCTTCGAGCCAAATGTGGATTATAGGTCCATGTCTCGTGAACCGCTCCTCTGATCCACTTTGATAATTTTGAGATATCAGAGAATGATGGTGCAACAGTATAAACCGAAGCCAGAGCTCCGAAATTATACCCTTCGTGTACATCGTTTGGATGGCTGCCTAGTTTCATCCAAACTCTTGGGTATTTTCGGAGATATCAACAATTATTTTTTCTGGGTTGATACACTGTCTGGTATCAGTTTCTCCCAAGCGCGCTGGTAATCCAGCATGGGAGAAGAAACTAAATCAGCGTTAATTTGAACCCTAGAAGTGCATGTATGTGGCCTAATGTTCAACTCTCCATCTTTTACCCTAGAGGTGCTGGGTCGACTTGAAGGTTCAGATTGTGATGAAACATGACCCTCAACATTTTCTACAACTTGTACATCCTCAAAGAATGCATCATCTGCAGCACCTGTGATAGGAGTAAGTGAATCTCTTGCCTCTGAATTAGATGAGCCTCGTTCTCTTGGGCCTGAAGGCAAACTCGAATATGATCGGAAACAAGGTCCCGCTCTGCCTGTTGTAGTCATCTCGCGACTTCAGCATTGAGACAAAGAGTCCCAAAATCTCGTTCCAGGATCTCTAGGTTTTCCCTGATATGCCTAACTCGTTTGATGGTATCGCTAGCATTGTGTCCATCCATCTCGTGTTATGAAATCTGCAAGAATATTTTTATCAGATTTAACAATGACAATATCATAATCATTATATTAACATTCAGCTTGACATCTTAAAAGTCTAGCCTTTTCTGGTTTTGCTTCAATTTTATTTTTTTAGAAAAGACTTAACACTAGTATTATCTATTTTCAAGATAAATTTCTTTGTGAGTAAAAATAGTGGCCATTTTTTAAAATCCTTTCGAACTGCAAAGATCTCCTTCTCGTTGATGTGCCATATGATAACTTCGTTGCTGTTAAATAGACCGCTGCAACATCTGCATGGTACTTCTCCATCTGGTGTGCCTTCATAAGTACTGCAGCCCACCAAAGATCACTGGCATCTGTGTATAATACTAGTTCATCCTCGTCGTTTGGAATTACAAGCTTTGGTAGTTACCTACAAACTTATTTAAGTTGGTTGACAGCTTGTCTGTGATCCTCATTCCACTCGAACTTAACATGTTTTTTGAGTAGTTGACTTAACACCTTCCTCTGGTTTGCTAGGTTATTGATGAGCATCCCAGCAAAATTAACAACTCCAAGAAAACTCTGAAGTTGCTTTAAATCATTGAGGTCATCCGGATATCCTTGCACTTTCTCAACAATATGATTCTGCAAGATGATTCCAGATTCGTCGATCTCAATTCCAGGGAATTCGATCTGTCTTGTGACAATTAATACCTTCCTTTCGGAGATCACTAGTCCTTCATTGTAACAAACATCTGAAAAGATTTCCAAATGTTTAAGATGCTCTTTCATATTTCTTGACGCAATGAGGATGTCGTCAATATCATGAATATGAAGTTGAAGTAACCCTTAAAAAGATTATCCATCTTCCTTTGATATATATAGGGAGCATTTGCCAATCCATTGGCATGACATTCCAGATATAGTGTCCTTGCGGTGTGGAAAATGTTGTGAACCTTTTGCTAGCTTTCTCCATCTTAATCTGGTAGAATCCAGACTTGCAATCGAACTTAGAAAACACTTTGGCATTCTTGATGCTATTTACCAAATGTTCTCTGCTTGGGATATAGTATCCATCGAATTCCAAGATCTCATTGATACCTTTGTAGTTGATCATCAATCTTTGTTTTCCTCTTTTAATTTCTCCATGATTTCGGATGAGAAATCACGGACTACTGTATGAAGAAACACCTGCTGAGATTAGCTTAAGGTCAAGATGGGGATCGGTTTGTACCTCACGAACTTATATTCTCATCCAGCTTTCACCTTCAAAGATGTTGTAAGGTCGTTTCTATCCCACCGTGCCAGAGGATCCTCATTGTAGTTCCCTTGAATCTTCATTTTACTTCCTCTTGAGTAATCTGCTCTTCGAGGGTAGCTTCATGTTGCATGGCCTCCTCATGTAATGCCTTTTTCAGTAACAGTAGGATGTCTAGATTAACTTCTTCTTCATCCTCATCCACATCTTCATCATGTTCTATGAATGACATTACGTTTATTCCATCACAAGTCATTTTTCGCTTTTGACTAGTTCCATGTTGTCTAAATTGAAGAGTCGATTCGCCAAATTTTCGCAGATCCTTCATCTTGGGGTGTCGAAGTTTTCCTCTCATCACCACGCTTGCTGCGAAAACTAATGGGAAATTTCATGTGAAATGCTTCCCTTAGTAACTAGACAATGATTTTATGATCACAAAGGGTTCTGAAAATAAGCCTTCTTGCCTCGTTCTCCTGTGTAAACCGCTTGAATGTCTGTAGGACATTGTTTCATAGCAGCAGACCAGCTCTTATACCATGGAAATAAATAGGTGGAGTCTTGACTTTGTACAAGGGTGTACCGCCTGCTCCTCCAATTATTATTTTCGTCGCCTGGATTCCCTCATTAAGAATAAGAATCGTCTTGGAAAAGTTTCTTTGGCAATGGCTAATAATTTCTCACCAACTTCTTTAGGGAATATTTCTCTTTTGGCAGTGCATATTCCAGCTCCTGAATCAATATAAGACATCACAAGGAAATATGTTATCTTTTTTTCATAATGTCGAAGATTATTTCAACTTCTCGCCATGCTTCTGAACACTTTAGAACTCCCTTTGTTTTGAAAATATCTGGGATTTTCTGAATCCTGCTTGAGACTGCTTTTTGTTTTTTCCTGGGTTAATTGATGACTAACCTATCCTGTTGGAAGGACATTCTTCGTGGCTCGATCATAAGGCTCATGCTTCTGTTTAAACAGGCTGGTCATGCATCATCATGTCGATTTCTCCAATTGTCAGAATATCAATAGTATGCTGCAACACCGCTTTTGTGAGGGCCCAATCCTAATAATGTGATTAATTATCACACAATGATAATTATAGCGTAAACAGCGGAAGATTTATTTAACATTTATTAACATGTGGCCCTAAAAATTTCGGCATGACCTCGTCGCACGAGAAACATACCACCAATACCAATAAACCTATACTGAAAATATATAAATACCACCAATTTCATATCCATCAACACAAACTAACATAAACAAATCAAACTATTAAGCACATATCCATACTGAGCAAAATAAACTAAATATTCATAAACTCCTTACACTCCAGGGACACACCCCTGGTACATATATGACTGGGATAAAAAGGAAAATAAACCTCTCAAGTATGGCTCCCACCGGATGTACCTTGTCTGGGATCCTGACCACCTGTACTACCTGCCATTGTCCACACACAAAGACAACAACAGCCCCCCTTGGGGGTGAGCCAAAGCCCAATATGGAACGATCATAGAATATACAACATGTATCTATAAAATATGATATATGATGTAATGCAATGCAATGCAATGTCATGACGGTATCATATCGTATACCCATCCACTGAGTATAACTGAATCAAGAAATGAAAGTCCAACCATATCATAATAGCTCGAGCCTGTCAAGCCTATAGGGTATCCAGACGGATGGACGTCGGCAAAGCGCCATCAACCCCAGGTCCTGACATCACATAATCATATAGGGATATCCAGACGGATGACATCAGCAAGGTGCCACCAATCCCCGTCTCAACAAATCATATCAATCAAAGGGGACCACGATTCCCTACGCATATCGGGCCATGTAATGCCAACATAGTATCGCAGTACCAATCCCCAATGCTCGATATCAGAATCCAAGAAATATCAGGGTAGTCAAGGATATAGCTCAACGTGTATGTTATGCATCGATGTATGTATAAAATTGATGTGTGTTAACAAAACATTTATTTTTCATACACCGATGTGCAATTATGAATGTCATGAATGCCACATAATTTTAAATAAAACCACGTAGCCACGTAACTCACATAATTCAACAACAAATCATATATCAAATGATACAGATACCTGTCGTATGTTACCCGATCGCAACATACCTTATCTCGATAACTGGATGTAGCCGGTTTCATGTAGGAACGTACTCTACCTAATTAACCAAGTCAAATTCCATAATTTATATATACAATATTTTTTTAATGTCACATAAAAAATATATTCCGTAGACAGAATCTTAACAAAGATGTGCACTATGATGTCTCCTTTTTATTTATATCAACCCTTCCACCTTCTTTACGTGAAATACTCTTACTGCTTTGCAGAATTATTTAATTTGAAATGTCGTAAATCATCTCCGTACTTATAGATTCAGCAGATCCTCAAGGTTCGTTGTACAAAACTAAACTATAACAGCAACATATTTGACAGTCAAAGCATGTAATATTTATCATGCTAAAGTAATACTTCTTCGCCTATTCACTTTATCTTAACAAAATTAACATATTAAATTCAGTAAAGACTTCCTAAGTTAATATAGATTTAGGAGAACATGATTATTAGGTTCCTTTCAAGGAACATTACCTCAGTTTACATTTTCAATTCCTTTAGGATTGGCAGAGATGAGTTATACTAAGATACAAATTCTACAAGACTAAATAAATAACCACATCATTATAAGAATTCAAAGAAAGATGGCGTTATTACTAATTCATAAAATCAGTAAAACAATACAAAAATATCATTTAATACTTTTCATTCCTTACGTAAAACCGGATGACGGGAGTTTGCAGAAACTTACACTGCTTATTTTTTTATGCAACACAGCTTGTAAATTTTTAGCTAGCCAAAGGATTTTAGGAAAATGCAAGTTTCTTTTCGTAAAACAGAATGAATTTAAGTCGGTCAAATCTTCTTATCTCATGTAAAGAAAGACACACGTCCACACCATGAAAAAGCTAAAGGAATGTGTTGTGTTTAGTTACTACAAACACACGTGTATAACTTGGTCAAACAATACTCCAATCATATATCTTCTAGTGTCAATTTATTTAATATATTTTTCTTCTTCTTAATTATGAATTTTAGACATTTATGCCACATATATAATTTATGTAAAACCAACTAAACAAATGCAATACATAGCAAAATAGTAGGTCATCTTTCGACCACGTGTACTTCTCATTTAATTCACAAATTATGTTTTATTATCGTTAATCACATTTTGGGGTATCACATTTCTCCCCCACTTAAAACGATTTCGTCCCGAAATCTCCAGCTTACATACAGATGACATGACAAGCATATATTATATTACCAGTCATAATACATATCAAAACTAAAATCAACATATGGATCAGAATATAGACTAGGATAGATAGAATACAATGGAACAGAATCGAACAAATGAGGATAAGATTTTTGCATCTTGCTTTCCAATTCCCACGTTGATTCTTCCACGCCATGTCGTGTCCATTGTACTCGTACCAACGGAATAGATTTGTTACGCAATACTTTCTCCTTCCGATCCAAAATGCAAACGGGATATTCAACATAGCATAACGAAGGATCAAGTTCAACCTCATCAGGCTGAAGTACATGTGCTGGATCAGGTTCATATTTCCGTAACATAGAAACATGAAATACATCGTGAATGGCTGATAAGGCTGGAGGTAATGCCAATCGATAAGCAAGATCTCCAACTCGATCAAGAATCTCATACGGGCCAATATATCGAGGTGATAGTTTGCCTCGCATGCCAAAACGAACAGTGCCTCGAAATGGAGATATTTTCAGAAATACACGATCACCTTTCTCAAATTCCAAAGGTCGTCTTCGCTTGTTAGCATAACTTGCTTGACGATCCTGTGCGGCCTTCATACGCTGTCTAATTAAATGAACCTTATCATTCATTTCTTGTATCATATCAGGTCCAGTCAATTGTTTTTCACCAATTTCTTCCCAGAATAAAGGTGATCTACATCGTTTTCCATATAATGCTTCAAATGGTGCCATATCAATGCTCGTTTGGTAGCTATTATTATAAGAAAATTCCACCAACGGTAAAGCTTCTTGCCAACCAACATTAAAATCCATCACCACAGCGCGTAGCATATCTTCAAGCGTTTGAATAGTACGTTCAGTTTGGCCATCAGTCTGAGGATGATAAGCAGTACTCATTGCCAAACGCGTACCCATAGCATCTTGAAAACTACTCCAGAATTTAGAAGTAAATCTGGGATCACGATCAGAAACAATTGAGACAGGCACACCATGCAGTCTCACAATATTCTCGATATACAAACGAGCCATTTTCTTATACGGAAAAGTCCGCTCATAAGGAATGAAATGTGCAGATTTAGAAAGTCGATCAATAATAACCCAAATAGCATCACACCCTCGGGGTGATCGAGGAAGATGGGTTACAAAATCCATAGCAATATGTTCCCAATTCCATTTGGGAATTTCAAGACTATGAAGTAACCCTCCAGGTTTCATTCGTTCAGCTTTTACTTGTTGGCAAACCAAGCATTTGGAAATAAATTCAGCAATATCCTTCTTCATACGTCTCCACCAGAATTGGGGTCTTAGAGTCATATACATCTTTCGGCCTCCAGGGTGGATACTATATTTGCTACAGTGTGCTTCACGAAGAAGAGCCGATTTCAAATCAAAATTATCAGGAACAATCAACCGACCATTAAGTCGTAATGAACCATCAGAAGATATCTGAAAGCCAGAAGGATGTCCTGCAGACACAAGTTCTTTAGATTTCTGAGTTTGAGAATCATTTCGTTGGGCTTTCTTGATTTTAGAAATCAATTTCGGCTCAATCTGTAATGCAGAAACAGTGACAGAATTCCCATGTGAGTGAAAAGTCCAACCAGAAGTACAGATATCATCATGTACTTTAGCGATACGAACAGAAGCTAGAACAGAATCATGAACTTTACGGCTGAGAGCATCCGCAATAACGTTCATTTGTCCAGGGTGATATTGAATCTCACAGTCGAAGTCCTTCAACAGATCCATCCACCTACGTTGTCTCATATTAAGATCAGATTGAGAGAATAGATATTTCAAGCTCTTGTGGTCCGAATAAATAACAAATTTTTCCCCATATAAGTAATGGCGCCAAATTTTTAAAGCAAAAACAATTGCTGCCAATTCCAAATCATGTACGGGATATTTATTTTCATGAGATTTCAGTTGGCGAGA
Organism: Haberlea rhodopensis; assembly: GCA_907163345.1. Taxonomy (NCBI): domain Eukaryota; kingdom Viridiplantae; phylum Streptophyta; class Magnoliopsida; order Lamiales; family Gesneriaceae; genus Haberlea; species Haberlea rhodopensis. The sequence continues at coordinate 7,838,621 of CAJQUN010000025.1, forward strand.
CGCATAAGCAACCACTCGGCCATGTTGCATCAATACACAGCCCAAACCTTTTAAAGACGCATCTGTGCATACCACATATCCTCCGGTACCTGAAGGAATAGTAAGTACAGGTGCAGTGGTCAGTCTCGTCTTTAGTTCAAGAAAACTTGCTTCACACTCATCTGACCAAATAAATTTCTGATTTTCTGTGTCAGTTGAGTAATAGGTTTAGCAATTTTTGAAAACCCTTTAATAAAACGACGATAATACCCAGCTAAACCCATGAAACTTCGGACCTCAGGAACATTGGTAGGTCTCGGCCAGTTTAACACTGCTTCAACCTTAGTTGGATCAACAGAAATACCATGTCGAGAAATGACGTGGCCCAAGAATACCACCTTGTCCATCCAGAATTCACATTTGGACAATTTGGCATAAAGATGTTCGGTGCGAAGAGTTTGAAGTATCAACTTCAAATGTTCAGTATGCTCCTCTTTGGATTTCGAATAGACAAGAATATCATCAATAAAGACGATAACAAATCGATCCAAGAAATCCCGAAAAACGCGATTCATTAAATCCATAAAGACTGCAGGAGCATTAGTGAGACCAAATGGCATGACCAAGAATTCATAATGACCATACCTAGTACGAAAAGCAGTTTTAGATACATCTTCCTCTCGAACACGCACTTGATGATATCCAGAACGAAGATCAATTTTTGAGTAAATAGAAGTGCCTTGAAGTTGATCGAATAAATCATCAATACGAGGCAATGGATACTTATTTTTCACAGTTGCCCGATTCAGTTGCCTATAATCGATGCACATTCGCATAGTACCATCTTTCTTTCGAACAAATAGAACTGGAGCTCCCCAAGGTGAAACACTCGGTCGAATATATCCTTTCTCGAGAAGATCCTGTAATTGATCTTTCAATTCTTTTAATTCCAACGGTGCCATACGATAAGGAGCTTTGGAAATAGGTGCAGTACCCGGAACAAGATCAATACTAAATTCAACTTCTCGATGAGGAGGAAAACCAGGAATCTCATCGGGAAAGACATCACGAAATTCTTTTACTACAGGAATATCAGATAAAGATGGCTCCGTTTTTGATATATCAATAGCATAGATAAGAAAACCTTCATTCCCGCTATATAAAAGTCGGGACATTTCAAGAGACGATATCAATGGAATTTTCCCTTGGGAACCCTTGCCATAGAAATTCCACTTAGGTCCCTCAATTGGTCGGAATCGAACTACCCCATGACAACAATCAACAGTAGCTCGATTTGTAGAGAGAACATCCATGCCAACAATGCAATCAAAGTCGTGCATAGGGAGGATGATCAAATTTAGAAATAAAACGTTATCCTCATAAATTAACACACAATTATGCACAACCTGCTCAGATAAGATAATTCTTCCGGCTGGTGTAGCTATCGATAAGGTATTATCTAATGAAGTACAGATAATATCATGCGATGCCACAAATGCATGCGATATGAATGAGTGGGATGCTCCTGTATCAAATAACACACGTGCAGGATAATCACATAACGTGCAAATACCTGCAATAAGACCACCAGGAGCCTCCTTCGCCTGATCCTCAGTCATGGCATACACTCTGGCCTGAGGAGGACCCGAAACAGTCTGACCTCTAGATCCTCGATACTGTGGAATATTTGACTGCTGAAATGATGGCATAGGAGTAAAAGGAATAGTAGGAGCAGTAGGTCTATAAGTACTGGAGCCACCAGGAAATCGTGGCTGAGGTTGCGAAGAACCCGTTCCTCGATTAGGACAAATACGTGCAAAGTGACCTTCCTGCCCACATATAAAACATGTACCTCGTACCTTATAACACTGTTCTGACAGATGTCTCCCTCCACAATGACTACAAGAAGGACCAATATAAAACCTTCTTTGTCCAGATCCACTGGAACCGGAAGATGAGGAAGCAGAAGAGCCTTTCTTTTTGAATATTGAACCTTTAGGACGCAAAGCATGTTGCTGAGTAGGTACTGATGGCGGAGGAAGAAACTGTGGACCTCCCCGTCTAAGTCCTGATTCTACCATCTTTGCTCGCTCCACTGCATCAGCATAAGTAGTAGGCGAGCCAGCAGTCACCAAAGTAAACAGGGTAGGCTGTAACCCATTGACAAACCTATTAAATTTCGCCTTTGGATTTGCCGCTACATGTGGTGCATATTTCAGCAGGATAGAAAATTTTGAGGCATATTCTTCAACTGTCATGTTTCCCTGTCGCAAATTATTAAATTCATTTTCCTGAGCAGTATAGTAGGATGGAGGTGAATACTGCTCCAGAAATTGGGCCTTGAAGACATCCCAAGTGACTTCAACACCAGCTTCAACCAAACCAATCTCAGCGGCTTCCCACCAAGATTGTGCACTATCCTTCAACTGATATAGGGCAAGTGGCAGTTTACGATATTCAGGATACTCAATCAGTCTGAATAGATGTTCGATCTCTTTCAACCACGATTCAGCTCGTGCAGAACCCTCCGTTCCACGAAATTTGGGCGGATGTAAATTCTGAAATCGAGCCATGACAAGATCCATGGACATTTCTTCAAACTGATCAATCACACGCTCAACACTGGTGCTATTGGCAGCCTCAGCTTCAATAGAAGGTGCCTTGCCTTTACCCCGACCTTTTGCTTTTCTAAACATCTACAAAATCAAGTTTCAAACAACAAATGCACTTAATATATAAACAACATAGCTCAAGCAAATCAAATTAGAGCAATGAAATTCAAATAAGCCAAACACATGCGCACATATATATTTGTGCCTATTCACGTGTACACAAGACTCGAAAGTAGAGCATTCCCAGTTATGCTCTGATACCATAATGTGAGGGCCCAATCCTAATAATGTGATTAATTATCACACAATGATAATTATAGCGTAAACAGCGGAAGATTTATTTAACATTTATTAACATGTGGCCCTAAAAATTTCGGCATGACCTCGTCGCACGAGAAACATACCACCAATACCAATAAACCTATACTGAAAATATATAAATACCACCAATTTCATATCCATCAACACAAACTAACATAAACAAATCAAACTATTAAGCACATATCCATACTGAGCAAAATAAACTAAATATTCATAAACTCCTTACACTCCAGGGACACACCCCTGGTACATATATGACTGGGATAAAAAGGAAAATAAACCTCTCAAGTATGGCTCCCACCGGATGTACCTTGTCTGGGATCCTGACCACCTGTACTACCTGCCATTGTCCACACACAAAGACAACAACAGCCCCCCTTGGGGGTGAGCCAAAGCCCAATATGGAACGATCATAGAATATACAACATGTATCTATAAAATATGATATATGATGTAATGCAATGCAATGCAATGTCATGACGGTATCATATCGTATACCCATCCACTGAGTATAACTGAATCAAGAAATGAAAGTCCAACCATATCATAATAGCTCGAGCCTGTCAAGCCTATAGGGTATCCAGACGGATGGACGTCGGCAAAGCGCCATCAACCCCAGGTCCTGACATCACATAATCATATAGGGATATCCAGACGGATGACATCAGCAAGGTGCCACCAATCCCCGTCTCAACAAATCATATCAATCAAAGGGGACCACGATTCCCTACGCATATCGGGCCATGTAATGCCAACATAGTATCGCAGTACCAATCCCCAATGCTCGATATCAGAATCCAAGAAATATCAGGGTAGTCAAGGATATAGCTCAACGTGTATGTTATGCATCGATGTATGTATAAAATTGATGTGTGTTAACAAAACATTTATTTTTCATACACCGATGTGCAATTATGAATGTCATGAATGCCACATAATTTTAAATAAAACCACGTAGCCACGTAACTCACATAATTCAACAACAAATCATATATCAAATGATACAGATACCTGTCGTATGTTACCCGATCGCAACATACCTTATCTCGATAACTGGATGTAGCCGGTTTCATGTAGGAACGTACTCTACCTAATTAACCAAGTCAAATTCCATAATTTATATATACAATATTTTTTTAATGTCACATAAAAAATATATTCCGTAGACAGAATCTTAACAAAGATGTGCACTATGATGTCTCCTTTTTATTTATATCAACCCTTCCACCTTCTTTACGTGAAATACTCTTACTGCTTTGCAGAATTATTTAATTTGAAATGTCGTAAATCATCTCCGTACTTATAGATTCAGCAGATCCTCAAGGTTCGTTGTACAAAACTAAACTATAACAGCAACATATTTGACAGTCAAAGCATGTAATATTTATCATGCTAAAGTAATACTTCTTCGCCTATTCACTTTATCTTAACAAAATTAACATATTAAATTCAGTAAAGACTTCCTAAGTTAATATAGATTTAGGAGAACATGATTATTAGGTTCCTTTCAAGGAACATTACCTCAGTTTACATTTTCAATTCCTTTAGGATTGGCAGAGATGAGTTATACTAAGATACAAATTCTACAAGACTAAATAAATAACCACATCATTATAAGAATTCAAAGAAAGATGGCGTTATTACTAATTCATAAAATCAGTAAAACAATACAAAAATATCATTTAATACTTTTCATTCCTTACGTAAAACCGGATGACGGGAGTTTGCAGAAACTTACACTGCTTATTTTTTTATGCAACACAGCTTGTAAATTTTTAGCTAGCCAAAGGATTTTAGGAAAATGCAAGTTTCTTTTCGTAAAACAGAATGAATTTAAGTCGGTCAAATCTTCTTATCTCATGTAAAGAAAGACACACGTCCACACCATGAAAAAGCTAAAGGAATGTGTTGTGTTTAGTTACTACAAACACACGTGTATAACTTGGTCAAACAATACTCCAATCATATATCTTCTAGTGTCAATTTATTTAATATATTTTTCTTCTTCTTAATTATGAATTTTAGACATTTATGCCACATATATAATTTATGTAAAACCAACTAAACAAATGCAATACATAGCAAAATAGTAGGTCATCTTTCGACCACGTGTACTTCTCATTTAATTCACAAATTATGTTTTATTATCGTTAATCACATTTTGGGGTATCACAGCTTTAGTAAACTCTTCAAAGATTCTGGGGACTTCGATGAAATCCTTTATCAAGAATACATCTGAATGATGAGTATTGAGAGCGTGTATGACACCTTGTAGATGATCGAGTAATGCCTATTCCCTTCTTTCATCAAATCACTTCTTTTAAAATCTTGATGAAGAGTAAGAACCTTGTTGAAGTCTCGATCTCCCAAATTGTATTCTATTCTGGGATAGACGTTGAAGGCCATCTTTGCAGTACACAAATTTCCTGCAACTGCTCACAAACAAGAATCTTTAAGGTTCAGGATTCTCTTGTCAAAGATCGCCAGATTAAGTGGCGAATCAATTCCTTTATTGAAAGTTGCCTTGATGATAACTCTAATGGCTCCAATATGAATCCATGATAACGTATTAGCAAACTCTCTTTTAACCTTGTTCTTAATCTCATGAATTTCTCTGTAGAGGATTAAGTGCATCTCAATTTGCTTTTTCATGAATTCCATCGGGAACGCAAATTCAGCTATTGTCACCTTATGGATATTCTGATGCTTTTTTGCTTTGAAGACCATTCATAGACATGCCTTTTTTCATTGCTCCAATTGTAAATCCGTCATACATCTGAAGCTTTGGCTCTTCTTTCATGATCCTCATAAGAGTTTTATGAGAAACAGTGGTATGAAAGAAAAATCCTGACGGATCTTCTCTGATTATGTGTTAAAGGAACTCTCGTTCACTTTGATTCTGAACTGGATTCACCTCCATTATCAGAATAGATTTCTTCTTCGTAGATGCTTTCATCTGAGGGTATATCCTCAAATTGATACACATGCACCAAATCTTAGAAATAAACAGCATCCTCGAACTCTTTGGTATGCTCGATCTGTCTTACTCCTCGATTTTGATTTTCTGGACAATCTGTAGAGATATGTCATCTTGCTCCGCACGTCCAACAATTACAATCTTTAAAATTTGCATTCGCCCAAGTATGAGTGCGTCAGAAAGTCCTCTTCGTTGGTGCTCTGCTAGAACTTGCTTGATTAGAACATGTTGACGAGGTCCTAGTTCTAGTTGGTCCTGATCTTTGCCCTGATCTGTAACTTCGGGCTTTTTGCTTTGACCAAAAATTCCTGGGTCTCCATGAAGACCCACTTCTTCTTGAACTACTTCCTCGGGCATAAGGATGACTTCTGTGCTTTTTCATCTTCCGCCTTTGGGGGGTAGTTTCCAATGATAGTATGTATATCATTCCATGTACAGGAAATAAGAGCTGTCTTATTGATTCCTCTTAGCTTCTTGTAGTTCTTTTGGAGCTGCGCTTGATAGCACCACTCCGCAAGCTTCATTTTAAGAAATGATATTCTCCTGGACACAGTCTCTATTTCTTGTGGTGTATATTTCTGAATAAGCATTTCTATCTATGGACTCGGTATTTTGGCAATAAAGAGTTTTGCTGCATCTTTTTCTGTCATCTTTGCCTTCCATATGTACTCTGTGAAGAGTTTGATGTACTCGTCTACATAACAGATATCATGTAGTTCCAGGCTATATAGAGCTTGTCTAAATTTTTTTGCCTTCTCTTGCTCCATTCATTCGAAGTATCCAGCTCCAATGAAACAGATTTTAAAGAATTTAGTCATTTTGTCCACAATTTCTTTCAGGGACTCTCGGTTAAAACTTCTGTGATATCCCCGAAATGATTAATTGCAATTTGGTGCATTAATTGTGTTTATATGATTAATTATGGTGGTAATTAATTATGTGTTGGAATTTATTTACCTTATGGAAATGCATGGTCATGTGGATAGGATGACCCGGGGTTGCATTTCAGGGTGCATGTGGTGCATGTTGGGTAAATATTATTGGAAGCATGATTTATTTGCCATTGGTAGCAATTAATTGGAAATCATGTGTTTAATTGATATTTGGTGCATTATGAGTAAATGCTTTGAAAAATATCATGTTGGGGTGTTTTATACACCATGGAATTATTTTGGTATGCTTTTTAATTAATAAACACCTTTTATTATCCCCAACCCCACCTTTACCAATCACTCTTACTTTACCAAATCAACTTCCAACAAACCCTTCCCTTCCATTTTCGAGCTTGAGCTTTTGGGAGAAGAGAAACCTTTCAAAAATCTTGATTTGTGGAGATTGTTGGGTGATTTGAGGTCCCCAAGAGGTATGGATACCTCATGGTTAATTTTTGTAAGGTTTTGTTTGAGTTTGGTATGTTCTTGAAGGATTTTGAAATGGGTTTTTGTTGGGTTGTTGTGGGTTTGGTTATATGTTGGATTTATACTTGTTTTGAAGTATATTTTGGTGATTTATGTTGATATTTATGTTGTTGGTTGGTTGGTATAAATGTTGGAATGGGTTGGAATGGTTTTGAGGTGCAAAAATGGAGGTTTTTCGGGTAACAGGGGTTGGCGATCGATCGCCCATTCCAGGCGATCGATCACGCCCAGGCAGTGGGCTTTTCAAGCATTTGGCAATCGATCGCCACTCTTGGGCGATCGATCGGCGGGTCTGGCGATCGATCGCGCCAGGGGTGGCGATCGATCGCCGAAGGGTGCAAATTTTTGATTCTCGGACAGTGAGGATTGGCGATCGATCGCCGTGATGGGCGATCGATCGCGAAGGCCAAAATTTGGTATTTTTGGTTTTTTTTTTGTAGGATTTTTGGTATTGGACTATTATTGGGTTCTAATATTGGTTTGTGTGAATGTGTAGAACCATCCCAGGTGGCAACACAGCCAAGGCATTGAAGTCCTACCATACCCTACATTTTGGAAAGGTACGTAGTGGACGTACGGGCACCCCAACGGTACATGTATCTTATATACTTATTGTTTATGCATTGTGGATGCAAGTATATATGTGGTATTGCATAGTGGATGCAAATACATGTTATGCATGATGTTTTTAGATGCATATGATTATTGGTGCACATCCCATGAGTCGTGGTCATCCCTTGATGATTTTAATGCTTGCCGTTATTTGGTTTGGTTCCGCTAAATGTGAAGCGAGGGGTGGGAGCGCCGCATGTCACATTTGAGCGTGGTTATCATATAGGGCGAGGAAAGGGTATTTACCGCTCAATGAGAGGCGAGGGGTGGGAGTCCCACAGTCCATTGAAGCGAGGTTATCCTATGCCGCCTATATGTAAATAAGCGAGGGGCATTAAAATACATTGTGATGGACAGATTTGGGATAGGTGATCAGTATTTGGTATTGATGAAATGGTATATGTTCATGACATGTTTAGACCATTAAAAATAATCTATTGATTATACTCATGAGTTATGGTACAGGGACAACCAAACGGGAAGCGTTTGAAATGCATGGGAAAACAGGAAGTGTTTTATTATGACTATGCATTTACGCTTTATCTTCATATTGTGTTGAATATGAATGATTATTATTGCTCATGTTTGGGGGTTGTCCATGTAGGTACACGTTTGGCATGATAGAAGGGCTAGACGGGTTGAGATGGTGAGCTTTTGAGGATGCTTTTGAGACTATGAAGGACAGGATTATTTGGATAGTATCTACTCTAGGAGTAGTATAAAACTATAGTTGAACACATTCATTGATTGGAATGTAATTAATCCTTTTGGTAGTCCTTATTTTTTTGGCATGTAATGCTTAAGCTCATAAACTCAACACGTTCTTTTACACTCTGATCATTATATTAGCTCTATTATGCATTGATTCCGCACTTAAGGATTAGGGTCCTTACATTAGTGGTATCAGAGCAGTGGTTAGAGAACCCGGGAACGAGTGAAGGGTAGCCTTAGCATGTTTGGCTAGGTGCTTACATTTGAAGCATGTTTATGCATGTGGTGCATATTGATGTATATTCTATTATACTAACATGCGTATTCTCCTTCCTGTTATCTAACGGCATAACATATATACTGCTTTGGAATTGTTGTTAACATTTGTATTACAGCATGTCTGCTAATGAGGAAGTTGGAGATGTTGGTAGTGTGAATGCAAGCGTTGGTCAAGTGAACCCTCTACCTCCACCGGCCGTAGGAATGGAACCAGTGGTTCAGTTATTGCTACCGGGTGAGATTAGCTTGACTCAGTTTCTGTCTTACCATCCGCCCCGGTTTGAGGGGACAGAGTCCGGAGAAGAGGCTGAAGAGTGGTTGGAAAGACTTGAGCAGATCTTTGTATCGGCTCCTTGTGCTGTGACAGCTTGGATGAGGCTGGCAGAGTTTCAATTAGCCAAGAAACCTCTGATGTGGTGGAGGAGCACAGTAATGGAAATGAGAGCATTGGGTGCTGTGATTGATTGGACGCTCTTCAGGACTAGGTTTCTGAACCGGTACTTCTCCGCAGCAGCAAGACAGACAAAGGAGGACGAGTTTACAAGTCTGAAGCAGGGGAACATGACAGTGGCAGACTATGCCACACGGTACTCTTCGTTGCTGAGGTACGTTCCCCACATTGCCACCAATGGGCACGCTAAGATGAGGAATTTTATGAAAGGGTTGCGACCGGAGCTCTATGACCGGGTTATCACCAATAACCCAACTTCTTTTGATGATGCTCTCACAAGAGCGGAGCTTGCTGAGCTAGGAGTGGGATCATATGCTATGCCACCACCGGTACCGCAACAGAGGCAGACTAGTGACAGCTTGAGGCCTCGGGGTGAGCCATTTAAACCCCGTGGTGCCTCTTCATCTTCGCGATATGGTGGAAAGAAACACTTTGGTCAGAAACAGGATGGCAAGAAGGGCAATTGGTCCGCCAACCGAGGATCCACGCAAGGGGATAGGCCGGGAGAGCCGAGGTGCAACAATTGTGGAGGGCCACATTCTTCAAACAAGTGTCCTGCATGTTATATCTGTGGCAAGATGGGCCACATCGCTCGGTATTGCCCCACTCGGGGAGGACAGTCAGAGTATCAGGGCAACAGGCCGAGGTTTGAGGATAGGACAGTGCAGCAGAGGCAACAGTTTGGGCCTCGACCATCGGGAGGTCAGACAGCAGGACCACCCCAGGGGCAGGTATATGCATTGACCAGGGAGCAGGCCCAGGAAGCCCCAGAGGAGGTGATCGCCGGTACGTGTCATTTATTTACGTACCCTGCTTTTATTTTGATCGATACAGGTGCCTCCCATTCTTTTGTATCGGTGGGTTTTGTGGAAAGACACCATATGCGCACGTCTTCTTTACCCACGCCTCTCCTTGTCTCGACACCCACTGGAAGAAATGTCGTTGCTGATCAGTTTATGGCAGACTGCCTCATTTATTTTGAGGGCAACGAGTTGAAGGCAGACTTGATTGTGTTGGGCATGTCAGACTTCGACTGCATCTTGGGGATTGATATTCTGAACAGATATCAGGCAGTGGTAGATTGCCGGCAGAGGACAGTGAAGTTCAGACCTGAGTTGGGCAGTCAGTGGACTTTCTATGGCAACGGTTCTCGTGCGAAGATTCCGTTGATTTCAGCGATCAAGATGACTCAGCTGTTGGAACGTGGTCACACGGGCTACCTCATCTATGCCGTGGACACGTCTGGGAAGGATAAGGAACTGAGAGTTGAGGATGTGCCAGTAGTGGTAGAGTTTACTGATGTATTCCCAGAAGAGATCCCAGGATTCCCGCCGGCTAGGGAAGTTGAGTTTGGGATCGAGTTGCTGCCAGGGACATCCGCTATATCTCGTGCACCTTATAGGATGGCACCGGCTGAGTTGAGAGAGTTGAAAGAACAGTTGCAGGATCTCCTGGACAGGGGATATATACGCCCGAGCGTGTCGCCATGGGGCGCACCAGTTCTCTTTGTGAAGAAGAAGGACGGTTCGATGCGGTTGTGTATCGATTACCGGCAACTGAATAAGGCTACAGTGAAGAACAAGTATCCTCTTCCAAGGATCGACGATCTGTTTGATCAGTTGCAAGGTACCAGGGTGTATAGCAAGATTGATTTGAGATCCGGGTATCATCAGATTCGAGTCAGAGAGGAAGATGTGCAGAAGACAGCATTCCGGACCTGGTATGGACATTATGAGTTCCTAGTGATGCCGTTCGGCGTGACGAATGCTCCAGCGGTCTTCATGAGTCTGATGAACAGAGTGTTTCAGCAGTATCTTGATCAGTTCGTCATTGTGTTTATTGACGATATTCTTATCTACTCCCGGAGTGAGGAAGAGCATGTAAAACACTTGAGGACAGTGCTTCAGATCCTAAGAGAGCATCAGTTGTATGCTAAGCTCAGTAAGTGTGAATTTTGGCTGAGCAGTGTAGTGTTTCTGGGGCATGTCATATCGAGCAGCGGGATATCTGTAGATCCCAAGAAGATCGAGGCTGTGATGGAGTGGGCTGCCCCCACTTCTGTGCCTGAGATTCGGAGTTTTTCTTGGTTTGGCCGGGTATTATCGACGCTTCGTCGAGGGCTTTTCGAAGATTGCCAAGCCGCTGACTCAGTTGACCCAGAAGGGAGTGCCTTTCTTTTGGTCAGAAGCTTGTGAGGAGAGCTTCCAGGAGTTGAAGCACCGGTTGACGACGGCGCCAGTGTTAGTGATCCCTACGGAGAACTCCAGATTTATCCTGTATACTGACGCATCACTTCAGGGCCTTGGGTGTGTTCTGATGCAAGATAAGCATGTGGTAGCTTATGCATCGAGGCAGTTGAAGCCGCATGAGACCAGATATCCAGTTCATGACTTGGAATTGGCGGCTATCATCTTCGCCCTGAAGATTTGGAGGCATTATTTGTATGGTACGTCGTTTACCATATACACGGATCACAAGAGCCTCAAGTTTTTATTCACTCAGGCAGAGCTGAACATGAGGCAGAGGAGATGGATGGACCTACTCAAGGACTATGATTGTGAGATAGAGTACCATCCCGGGAAAGCCAATTTGACAATAGACGCTTTGAGCCGGAAAGTGAGGAGTTCTGCTGAGGACGTCATTCATTTGTCGGCTATGATGACCTCTTATTGCCATCTGGGCTATGATTTTGACATAGATGCATAGCCTGTGTATGTATCGACTCTGTTAGCCGAGCCAGACATCTATGAGAACATCAGGAGAGCTCAGAGGTCAGATGATGAGGTTCAGAGGTGGTTATCTTTAGTACATCTTGGTCAGACAACGAAGTTTAGGGTGGCAGATGACGGATCCTTGAGATTGGGGAACCGTTGGGTGGTTCCGAGTACGCCGGAGTTGCGTAAGGGGATCTTGGAGCGAGCTCACAGTAGCAGACTTAGTATCCACCCAGGCGGGAAGAAGATGTACAGAGATCTGCGTGGTCAGTTTTGGTGGAAAAGGATGAAGAATGATGTCGTCGCTTTTGTGAAGAGGTGTTTGATCTGCCAGCAGGTTAAGGCAGAGAGACGGAGACCTGGCGGCGAGTTGAGAAGCTTGGAGATACCGAAGTGGAAGTGGGAGCACATTTCCATGGACTTCGTGACTCATTTGCCGAGGAGTGCTTCAGGCTTCGATGCTATTTGGGTGATCGTGGATCGATTGACTAAGGTAGCCCACTTTATCCCCTATAGCATGACATTCACATTTTTGAGGATGGCGCAGTTGTATATTAGAGATGTGGTGAGATTGCATGGGATCCCCGTTTCCATAGTGTCAGATCGAGATCCGCGATTCACATCTCATTTCTGGGAAGGCCTTCAGTCGGCCTTGGGAACTGAAGTCAGACTGAGTACTGCTTATCATCCTCAGACGGATGGCCAGACCGAGCGCACTATTCAGACGCTCGAGGACATGCTGAGAGCTTGTGTTTTGGAGTTCGATGCCTCTTGGCAGGATTCAGTGCCTTTGGTAGAGTTTTCTTATAACAATAGCTACCAGGCAAGTATTCAGATGGCTCCGTTTGAAGCTCTTTATGGCAAACGATGTAGATCACCCTTGTGTTGGGATGATTTGGACCGTAGATCGGTCGGAGGACCGGAGTTAATTCGGGAGATGGAAGAAAAGATAAAGGTAATAAGGCAGAAAATGAAAGTGGCCCAGGACAGACAGACAGCTTATGCAAATAAACGGCGGAGACCGTTGGAATTTCAGTTGGGAGATAAGGTCTTTTTGAAGATCTCGCCTTTCAGGGGCGTTGTGCGATTTGGGATGCGCGGGAAACTGTCTCCGAGGTATGTTAGACCGTACGAGATCTTACAGCGCATTGGCACCTTAGCTTACCGACTGGCTTTGCCGCCTTCTTTATCTGGTATACATGATGTGTTTCATGTGTCTATGCTGCGGAAGTATGAGCCGGATCCGTCGCATGTGTTACAACCTTCCGAAGTTCAGTTGGAATCCGATGTCTCTTATGTGGAACGGCCTGTCAGAATTCTGGATCGAGCAGACCGTAGACTTCGGAACAAAGTGATACCTATGATCAAGGTTCAGTGGGATCGCAGGGGTGTCGAGGAGGCTACGTGGGAGACGGAGCGGCATATGGTGCAGCACTACCCGGAACTATTCTCTGGTATGTGTTTATGTTTAGTTTCCTTTTGGGGTAAGTGCATGTGATTTCGAGGACGAAATCTTATAAGTAGGGGAGTATTGTGATATCCCCGAAATGATTAATTGCAATTTGGTGCATTAATTGTGTTTATATGATTAATTATGGTGGTAATTAATTATGTGTTGGAATTTATTTACCTTATGGAAATGCATGGTCATGTGGATAGGATGACCCGGGGTTGCATTTCAGGGTGCATGTGGTGCATGTTGGGTAAATATTATTGGAAGCATGATTTATTTGCCATTGGTAGCAATTAATTGGAAATCATGTGTTTAATTGATATTTGGTGCATTATGAGTAAATGCTTTGAAAAATATCATGTTGGGGTGTTTTATACACCATGGAATTATTTTGGTATGCTTTTTAATTAATAAACACCTTTTATTATCCCCAACCCCACCTTTACCAATCACTCTTACTTTACCAAATCAACTTCCAACAAACCCTTCCCTTCCATTTTCGAGCTTGAGCTTTTGGGAGAAGAGAAACCTTTCAAAAATCTTGATTTGTGGAGATTGTTGGGTGATTTGAGGTCCCCAAGAGGTATGGATACCTCATGGTTAATTTTTGTAAGGTTTTGTTTGAGTTTGGTATGTTCTTGAAGGATTTTGAAATGGGTTTTTGTTGGGTTGTTGTGGGTTTGGTTATATGTTGGATTTATACTTGTTTTGAAGTATATTTTGGTGATTTATGTTGATATTTATGTTGTTGGTTGGTTGGTATAAATGTTGGAATGGGTTGGAATGGTTTTGAGGTGCAAAAATGGAGGTTTTTCGGGTAACAGGGGTTGGCGATCGATCGCCCATTCCAGGCGATCGATCGCGCCCAGGCAGTGGGCTTTTCAAGCATTTGGCGATCGATCGCCACTCTTGGGCGATCGATCGGCGGGTCTGGCGATCGATCGCGCCAGGGGTGGCGATCGATCGCCGAAGGGTGCAAATTTTTGATTCTCGGACAGTGAGGATTGGCGATCGATCGCCGTGATGGGCGATCGATCGCGAAGGCCAAAATTTGGTATTTTTGGTTTTTTTTTGTAGGATTTTTGGTATTGGACTATTATTGGGTTCTAATATTGGTTTGTGTGAATGTGTAGAACCATCCCAGGTGGCAACACAGCCAAGGCATTGAAGTCCTACCATACCCTACATTTTGGAAAGGTACGTAGTGGACGTACGGGCACCCCAATGGTACATGTATCTTATATACTTATTGTTTATGCATTGTGGATGCAAGTATATATGTGGTATTGCATAGTGGATGCAAATACATGTTATGCATGATGTTTTTAGATGCATATGATTATTGGTGCACATCCCATGAGTCGTGGTCATCCCTTGATGATTTTAATGCTTGCCGCTATTTGGTTTGGTTCCGCTAAATGTGAAGCGAGGGGTGGGAGCGCCGCATGTCACATTTGAGCGTGGTTATCATATAGGGCGAGGAAAGGGTATTTGCCGCTCAATGAGAGGCGAGGGGTGGGAGTCCCGCAGTCCATTGAAGCGAGGTTATCCTATGCCGCCTATATGTAAATAAGCGAGGGGCATTAAAATACATTGTGATGGACAGACTAGGGATAGGTGATCAGTATTTGGTATTGATGAAATGGTATATGTTCATGACATGTTTAGACCATTAAAAATAATCTATTGATTATACTCATGAGTTATGGTACAGGGACAACCAAGCGGGAAGCGTTTGAAATGCATGGGAAAACAGGAAGTGTTTTATTATGACTATGCATTTACGCTTTATCTTCATATTGTGTTGAATATGAATGATTATTATTGCTCATGTTTGGGGGTTGTCCTTGTAGGTACACGTTTGGCATGATAGAAGGGCTAGACGGGTTGAGATGGTGAGCTTTTGAGGATGCTTTTGAGACTATGAAGGACAGGATTATTTGGATAGTATCTACTCTAGGAGTAGTATAAAACTATAGTTGAACACATTCATTGATTGGAATGAAATTAATCCTTTTGGTAGTCCTTATTTTTTTTGGCATGTAATGCTTAAGCTCATAAACTCAACACGTTCTTTTACACTCTGATCATTATATTAGCTCTATTATGCCTTGATTCCGCACTTAAGGATTAGGGTCCTTACAACTTCTTCCTTGGTACTGGGTCTGCAAGTTCCCGGACAATTTTGCATGATCCTTCTAGACTCATATTAAGGAGTAATATGAATCAATCTTTGTTTAGATCAAATGTTCCTGCAGCGATTCTCATTGCTGAAGCCCATTCATCAATAAAAACTTCTCGATTTTAAAATCCAAGATATCCATGTTGGGCATAAGTCTGTATGGATGTATTGGATCTAACTTAGATTTCTCGTAAGGCGTTTGATGCATGTCTGGCCTACGGGAACGATTCCTTGTTCCAACTGGGGGATCTAAGGTTGCTCCAGTAGTAAAATCTTCCTGGTGGGGAATCTTTGATCTCCATCGGGTGGAGTATTATTTGATCCTAAACTCTCTTTTGGTGGAAGTGGAGGAATTCCGCCAACTTGGTTTGTTTTGAATTCTACGAGATTCAATCCCGCAAATAAATCAGCAATATCACATAGATCTTCCAGGTTGATTCTTTCCATTACTTTGTAGGAAGTATCGGATCTCCTCGTAGGATTGTAATCATATTTTCAGTCTCAGTCAAAGGCCTTCGGACCTCCTCCGCTTTCTCTTTTTGACTTAAAAAGGGTTCTGCTCCATAGGATGGCTGTAACCACCACCCTTTCATTCTTTCTGAAGCACTTGGTCGTGACTCCAACGCCTTAACTCGGGTTTGAACATCTCGAAGGTTTTCAAGAATTTCTTCTTGATGTTTAATTATGATCTCCATATGACTTTGGATCTGATGGATCTGTGTAGGGACATGATATTGTAAGTATCCATAACGCTACACTGTCTTCTGAATCTCTCTAAGATCTTGGGATATCTTAGAAGTACCTGACTCGATTTCTCGAAAGGTTGGTTCCCTCATCCTATTCGTCTGTTACGGATTCTGTTGGATGGTTTGGATCTGGAATCATGGGGTTGTGCTCAGGATGGTCTTCTTATTATTATTCATAACATTATTTTAGTATTTTCATAATATTATTTTAGTATTTTCAGAATAAACATAAACTCTGGTATCATTTTAAGATCGCGGTTTAAAATACGTAAAATGTGCTTAGAATAAAGGTAATTTGGTATTATTTTAAAAAATTTCTCTCTCCAGTGAATAATTAAAAAAGTAAAGATGAAAAGAGATAGGAATTTTTAAGAAATTTTAGGTAGGATTCAGGGAGGAATTAGAAAAGTAAAGATGAAAAGAGGTAGAAATCTAAATTTTAGGTAGGAAATAAAAGAAAGTTAAATTTAGGTTTACAACTTTATCTCTAATTTTCCCTTAATTTAACCTAAATAATATAACATGTATAAATCAGTACAACTATTGTTGGACGTGACAAATCAGTACTGACGACATTGTCATGCTGACGTATAGTAATAAATTGATTTGCAGGCCTTGTTACAAGGAAGCACAACGACAATGGCTGAAAGGCTGTGAGTAAAACAGTAATTATAAAATTACAAGGACCAATTTGCAAACACATTAAACCTTCATCCTTTTTTTAAATTTTTTTTATTATTTCTTGGCATTGATCACATGGCAGATATATTTAATGACAGAAGAACCGGTTTGATATTAATAGTGTTATTATACACGTGCGTTGATGACAAAGTCGGCTAGACTAAATTAACTAATTACCATTATATTTAATTTTTTAAATCAAATTTTTCGATAAAAATCTTACAATTTTGAATAGTTGGAGTAGCCAGACTTTTGGTTCATGCATGCAGGGACATAGCTAGAGTTGGATGCTACGAGGTGCTTATGGTTATGTTGGGGGTGTATTTAAGGGTACTAACCTTTGGACGCCCCCAACTATTGGATTAACATACCTAAATATTGAGTGTGTCAATCTAATGATCATGCTATTCTGAATGGTAGTGTTTACATTTTATATATATATTTTGATTTTTATAAACACTCGATCTATATAAATATTTTTTGAGCTTTTATGTTTTAACCCGTGATCAAATTCAAACATCTATTATATTCAGAGAGGTTTACGCCACTTTGATATTAAGATATTTTGTATAACAAATAATATAATTATGTACCATGAATTCGAGCCACCCTAGGCTAATATATACTGATGAATGGTATTTGCACTTCTTTATATATTTTCTAAAAATATTACCATTTAATATTTTTCAAATCAAACTGAAATGACGATATTATATTTACGTTAAAAAAAAAAAACCAAGAAAATCAATTATTAGTCACATTCAGGATGACGTCATGGCTTCGAAAGTCCATAATCAATTATTTTACAGAAGGGCGGATGACATATTAATTAATTAATAGCGAAATATTAATTACATGTTGGCCTCTGCATTTATGTTATTCTATTCCTACATTGTTTTCACGGAAAACTTCATGCTACCATATTCACAATACATTGATATATTTATATATAATTGATGTAAAATATTTAATATCTTTTTTAGGAACGACATCAAAATAACCGATATAAGGACCAAAACGACTTTAATATTAACCTTTCTCCTCCAAACTATGTAATAAAAAGATCTTCCTCTACTTAATTTCCGTTCATTTTTCTAAAACTAATAGTCATAATAAATTTTCAAATTTGAATATTTTCCAACACTCAAAAATTAAAACACACTATATATTTATGATCAAGCGTTTGCCGCTTTACCAAAGCTATAACTTGTGTTAATGATGCAACAATACTCTTTTAAATTGTATATCAGCCTAAACGATATTCTTTGATCGTTCTCTAAGCATGGACAATTATTGCACCCCAACAATCTCTCTCCCAATAATTATACTACCTTGCAACTAATGTAAATTGGATACATGATCTTGGTTCTGATACTAATTGTAAGATCAAATATTTACCATTTTACTATAAAATATAACTTGTGGTAATGATGCAACCCTAATTCTTTAAACTGTATAGAAACTCAAACGTCAAACTTTGATCGCTATTCAAATATGGATAATTATTACACTTATAGTTCTTGAGAACGTCTATAACTATATATTAGATGTAAGATATAGATGTTCTCGTAGATACCTTTATTTTTATTTTTACTTTTTAGTTCCATAGATATAAGTAAAAAAAGAATGTAAAAATGGTCCATAATTAATGTCTTATCGTTTAGCTGTCAATCCGGCATAGCTATTATATTACACGCATAAGATGACGTCAAACGTTAAATCGTCAGAAATCCTATGACACCAATTATAGGTGTTTGTTAAATGTTTTTTTTTTTCCGTAAAAAGATTTTAAAGAAACTCGAATCTTAAATTGCATGGGCGATGTCTGAGATATTAATACAAATAAAGTCGATTTTCATATATTATTGCGACATATATATATTTTTTTCCTTCTCGACTTTTTGCGAGTGTAGTGTAGCATGATTCCATCTCTATCGAAGGAAAAGTTAGCTCGTACTAAACATTTAATATTACCCTTCTTCTGTAGGGTTTTCATGATAGTTCTCTAAGGTTTGTTTGTTGCTGCCCGCAGGGCACTGCCCATAGGGGCATCATCCACCATTCATATACAATCTTTTTTTTCTTTTAAAAAAAAAGATTCCAAATGAACGGTGATGATGCTCCTAAGGGCACTGCCCTTAAGGACATCATCAAACAAACCGTTCTCTAAATATATGGTGCGATGTTATTTGTATGGGCGTATATGTGTTATAATTCTAATAATTATGTCAAGTTTAACGTATAATTTGTATATATATATTTAGGGTGTATGTTGATGTGATCACATATTCTCGCTACTCGGTAGAGAAAGTGCAATAGAAAAAATAAAATAGGAGACACCATGATTTTTTATGTGAAAAACCCCCATAACGAAGGAAAAAATCACGTGACCTAGTCCAATCTAAAATTTTACTATAAACCATAAATTTTACAATGCTATATGTAGGAGGAAAAATGAAGAGAAATTGAGGGACATTTCCAAGAAAAGAGCCGAGAGCCACAAATTGGGGAGAGCCCAAATATTTAATTCTTTTTCTTCATCGTCCTTTCTCCCTTTTAATACAAGAAATTAGCCCATTAATTAAGTCATTAACTCCGACTATTTCCCCCACTAATTGTCCCAAGTTATCGCCATATTAAATACCCCCACTTATTGCCATTTTGTTTATGGCATTTCTATTCAAAACATATTCGGGAAATTCGCTTGACTAATCGCTATGACTGGGTATTATGTCACTGTTTGACCACGTGGACCGAGCGAAGTTTCATCCTCTTTGGGTATTTTTCTGTTTGGGCACTTTCGTCTTGTTCGCCGATGATTTTACCCGATGTAGTCTACTTTCCCACCACATCACATCACCCCTGAAGTAAAGCAAGATGAGCAAATTCGAGATCTTGGTTTATATACATCTGGTAAAATCATTGTTGTCATTTCAGTGTGTTTTTCGGAACTTGTGAATTGGAGGGTTGAATTCATCCAATAACATCCAAATGGATTATAAATCCGAGATAATATCCCCTGATAGATAGACAGAAATCCCCAAGAAAATCGGACTGTTAGAAATCTGCGCGAATCATAATAAGCTGAGTTCAGCTTTGTAAACTTGTAAGTCGATTGAGCCTAAATCCAAAATTAATATACATCCGAGCAAATAAAGCTCAACCAATTTCCAGAGCTAATAATGATCACAAGCAAATAAAGCTCATTTGTGATAAGAAAGATCCCAAAAAAATAAGCAGCCTGGATGAGTAAAATATGTCTAAACTTCAGAATAATAAGAAATATTCAGAGGAAATAAAGCTTGTCCGGATAATAAGCATCAACCGAGCAAATAAAGCTCATGAGAGTTCAGAAATATCCCGAGCAGATAAATATGGTCGGGCTCCAGGGAAAATATCCTGAGCAGATAAAATATGATCGGGCTCCAGGCTGAGAAGATAAAATATGACCGGGCTCCAGAGAACAACCGGAGCAGATAAATATAAGTGAGCTCCAGGGAAAATATCTCGATCAGATAAATATAACTGAGCTCCACGGATAATAAATAAAATTCCCGAGCAGATAAATATAACTGAGCTCCAGGAAAATATCCCGAGCAGATAAGCACAATTGGCTCCAGGGAAAACATCCCGAGCAGATAAATATAACTAAGCTCCAGGGAAAACAACTCGAGCATATAACTAAGCTCCAGGGAAAACATCCCGAGCAGATAAATATAACTGAGCTCCAGGGAAAACATCTCGAGCACCAATACTTAGTCAAATACGGATCCAATATTTCGACCCCGCATTTAACCTGCCAACAATGGACTAGATCAAATAACTCCAACAATAATAGAATATGCTCGAACATCCCGAGCACAATAACTCAGTCACGTTTTAGGTTCAAATACAGATCAAACATACAGATCCTGTATTTAACCAGCCAACAACGGACACAGATGAAATATCCCAAACAACAATATAAACAAGCTCGACACCCGAGCAACAATCACACAGTCACGTTTTAGGTTCAAATACGGACCAAACATCTCGATCCCACATTTATCCCGCCAACAATGGATAATAATAAAACAAGCTCGACTTCCGAGCAACAATCACCCAGTCACATTTTAGGTTCAAATACGGAACAAACATCCCGACCCCCATGTTATGATCGGTCCGGAGTGTTTAGAGGGGGGGTGAATGAACACTCCTTTAAAATTAATCCTTTTTTATTTCTCACAGGTTATGAAAGAAATCTATTTCTTAATCAACTTCTCAGCAGAACAGACCACTGAATATAATAGTGTGAAACGGTCTGTTCTAGACTAGTAAGGACGGCTCGATGACTTAAAGAGTATAACGTAGTGCGGAATGATAAAAGATAGAATATGTTTCTGAAAGTTCGAAGGTGGTGTAATCCTTCTACGTCTCCCTTCTTCCAATTAAGGAAGGATTCCACTAGAAGACTTTGATTTATACAATCCTGTTGTACAAACCCGATTCAGCTGGATTTACCCCACTACCAGACTGAAACTCCTAGTCTCTCGATCTGTTCAGACACACACTGTCTGGCAGTTACAATTGAATCTCACTTATCTATCTTAGTAAAAATACAAAAGACAGACTGATCTTGTCTATGCACACAATGATCCTATGACGATCAAATATTACAATATGTTGTGCTTATGAAAACTTTTGGGCAGACTGGTAAAATGAATATCTTATGAAAGTGGTTCTGCTCAAGAATATCTGGACTTGTAAGCTTGTGCTGTTTTAGTTTTCTTTTTGTTTCTTGATTGATCAGTCGTCACTTTGAGCTCTTTAGTTGCATCCTTTTATAGTTGCTTATATCAACGACATTATTTCATTTTCTGTGCAACTCTTGACTCTGCTCAATCTCTGAATAAGCTACAGTCTTATTCTTTTAGGTACTTGCCTTTCTGGTCTATGCTTTCGGCGTCTGTCAGGTAAGCTCTTCTTTGTCTTCTTACCTTTTAATGTAATCTTCAGTCCTTGGTCTTTGTCACCATTAATTGCATCATTAAATGCTACAATAAATAACCGTTAATGATTCGGACTGAAGAACGATGCTTATTCAACCTTGTCTGCTCTGATCTGATTTATTATTGAGCTGATCTCGTGCTTCGATCTGGTCAGGCTAATTTTCATCGATCCGTTCTGATTTTGCGATAGATCATATCGGCGTTTTGATGTTTCATTGATCCTTTCTGATTTTGCGATAGACCATATCGGCGTGATCTGCTTTGACATGGTTTAGCGTCTTGATCGGTCTGATCCGTTTTGTCATCTTTAAGATCCGGAACTAACAAATTCCCCATTTTTGATGATGGCAAAACCTAGCTTCTATGTCTTCTTATTCAGTCTTTTAAAAGTTCTGAAGCGTATACTTGCGGATCAATTAAGTCTTCTTGTTCAAAATAAATGAACATTGTTAAGTTGTAGTTCGTATCGATTAAGTCAATTTGTTCAAAATAAATGAACTAAGACTTAGATAAGTAACTGAAGAACTCTGATTTTTATCTTATTTTTATTGAGTAAAAATCTGATATACATTTACATGTCTGACTTAAATAGACATCTACTTCTTCATTGAAGACTGTTGAGCTGACTTGAAATCCTTTTTCTTTTCCCCCTTTTTGTCAGCAGCAATCTCCTGAAGGAAATCTACGATCTGCGTGAGCTGAGCGCAAATGGCATCCAGACGAGTGTCTTGAGCAATAAGGGATTTGGCTACGGAAGTCCGAACCTCAGTTGCCAGCTCGATCTGTTCTTTTCTCAGGCTGTTTTTATAAGAGGCTTGCTGAGAGAACATGTCAATCAGTCCGCGCTGAATACCGCTAATGCTAGCCGTCATCTTTTCTCTGAAAGATTCAAAATCCAAGTGTGTAGACCTTTGACTCTGATGAACTTCTCTGACTTGTAAACCACCGTCCCGCATTCCAGAAAGTTCCTTAATCCTGAAGATTCCAAGGATTTGAACATAGAAACCATTTCTGGATCTTCAGCCCTGTAAATTTCATCGAACTCAACAGATAAAGAGTTGTGAGTGATAGTGGCAATTTGAATATGTAATGAAGAATGCGGAGAAATTGGAAATATTTGAAAGTGATAAACAGACAGCAGTAATTCGTAAAAAGTGAAATGAAAGTGAGATGTACGGCCCGTTAAATAGGATAGAGAGGACACATGTCTGTATCTCGATGACTGATATTTAAGCGATTCAAAATAAACGGACAGGATTAGAGAGAGATAAAGCGGTTAAAATTCGATCAGTCCGAACTGTTTAAACAATTACTATATTAAAGACTGGTTGTGATAGAGCGGACAGATCATAGGATAATATCAGATTTGACAGAGATCGGTCTGAAAGTTTGGACCGATCTGTGTCTTTCTGATTTTTTTTTTTTGTATTATCGATCTGTGCTTAGTTCATGGTCTTTAAAATATAATAAACGATACTTCTAAAATATCAAGATAAATCTATTAAGCCAAGAATTTGACGAAAATAATTAAACTTAGCCTCAGGGAGTGGTTTGGTGAAAATGTCTGCTGCTTGATGATCTGTTGAAATGTGCTCAATCCGAATTTCCTTTTTGCCAACGTGATCTCGAATAAAATGATGTCTGATATCAATATGCTTTGTTCGAGAGTGCAAAACTGGATTATACGTTATAGCGATGGCACTGGTGTTGTCACAAAATATCGGAGACTCAACAAC
Source organism: Haberlea rhodopensis (assembly GCA_907163345.1). Taxonomy (NCBI): domain Eukaryota; kingdom Viridiplantae; phylum Streptophyta; class Magnoliopsida; order Lamiales; family Gesneriaceae; genus Haberlea; species Haberlea rhodopensis. Next base: position 7,862,481 of record CAJQUN010000025.1, read on the forward strand.
TTGAATGCCATAGTCTCTGAGCTGATGTTGAACCCAGAGCATTTGAGCGCAACAGCTTCCAGCGGTAAGATATTCCGCCTCAGCTGTAGATGTGGCAATAGATGTTTGCTTCTTGCTAAACCATAAGATCAATCTTTCACCCAGAAATTGACAGGTTCCACTGGTGCTCTTGCGATCAATCTTACACCCAACATAGTCAGCATCTGAATATCCAACTAAACTGAAATTTGAATCTTTGGGATACCAAAGACCAACGTTCTGAGATCCTTTTAAGTATTTAAGAATGCGCTTAGCAGCAATAAAATGTGATTGCTTTGGATCAGATTGAAATCTAGCACATAAAAACTGAAAACATAATATCAGGCCGGCTCGCTGTAAGATATAATAGCCATCCGATCAAACACGATACATGGTTACGGCAACTGTTGTTCCCCCTTCGTCTTTATCTAGCTTAATTGAAGGACTCATTGGAGTTGACGCAGTTGAACAAGTCTCCATTCCGAATCTTTTGAGAAGCTCTTTGGTATACTTGGTTTGATTGATAAAAATACCATTGCTGAGTTGTTTGACTTTGAGACCCAGGAAGAACGATAGTTCTCCCATCATACTCATCTCAAACTGTCCCTACATTAACTTAGAGAATTTCTCACAGAGTTTGGGGTTAGTTGACCCAAAAATGATATCGTCAACATAGATTTGAACCAATAAGGTATGTTCCCCCTTAATAAATTTAAATAAAGTTTTATCCACTGAGCCGATCTGAAAATCGTGGTTCAGAAGAAATTGAGACAGAGTATCATACCATGCTCTTGGAGCTTGTTTCAGTCCATATACTGCCTTATTCAGTAGATATACATGATCTGGAAACGAGTGGTTCTGAAATCCACGAGGTTGCTCAATGTAGACTTCATCCTGAAGCTTACCATTTAGAAAAGCACTCTTCACGTCCATTTGATATACTTTGAAGTCTTTAAAGACATCAAATGCAAGAAATATTCGGATTGCTTCAAGTTTGGCGACTGGTGCAAAAGATTCATCGAAGTCGATTCCTTCTTCTTGTCTGAAGCCTTGTGCCACCAGTCTGGCCTTGTTTCTAACTACCACTCCATCTGCGTCTAGCATGTTTCTGAAAACCCATCTGGTTCCAATGACAGGCAGACCACTTGGCCTGGGTGTTAATCTCCAGACTTGATTTTGTTCAAATTGGTTAAGCTCTTCTTGCATGGCCTTTATCCAGTTATAATCAGTCAATACTTCATCAATCTGTTTGGGTTCCAGATTAGATATAAAGGCGGCATGAGTGAATTCATCCATCATCTGTCCTCTGGTTCTTATGGGTGCAGAAGGACTTCCAATTACTAGATCATGTGGATGTCTCTTTGTCCATCGATAGCTTGATTCTGAATTATTTGGTCCAGACGGATTAGTAGTAGTAACATTATCAGCATCTGCTTTAATATTAGAGTTCAGAACCTCCGGATCGGCTCAATCTGGAAGAACTTCAGTGCCTTGATCCGGTCTATTTGGTACTTCAGGTTCCGGTGGATTGTCTCTTGACCTATTAGCTACAATCTCATCATCACTGTTAGCTTCGAGATGGATATTTTCCATCTGATTTTGAATAAATTCCTTGTTACCCTCAATACACAAGGATTCATCAAACACTACATGAATTGATTCTTCTATAGTTAAGGTTCGATTATTGAAGATGCGAAAAGCTTTACTATTAGATGAATATCCTAAGAATATTCCATTATCTGACTTAGCTTCAAATGCTGTAAGATGATTCTTACCACTATTGTGAACAAAACATTTGCAACCAAATACACGAAGGTGAGAGATAGACGGTTTGTTGCCTGTCCATACTTCATATGGAGTTAGATTTAACTTCTTGTTAATCATAGATCGATTTTGAGTGTAGCATGCAGTATTTACAGCTTCTACCCAGAACTTTTGGGAAATACCAGAATCGGCAAGCATTGTCCTTGCTGCCTCCTTAAGCGTTCTGTTCCTTCGTTCTGCAACTCCATTTTTTTGAGGAGTTCGAGCGGCTGAGAATTCATGCTTAATTCCTTGGTCTTCTAGGAAGGATTCAAGATTCTGATTTGAGAATTCAATGCCTTTGTCACTTCGAATTCTATCTACACTTGATGATTTCTCATTCTGAGTGCGTTTCAGCAGCTTGATCAACTTCGGACCAGTCTGATCTTTACTGCTCAAAAATATAGTCCATGTAAAACGTGAGTAATCATCAATAACAACAAGAGTATACCGTATTTTCCCTAAACTTGTTATTGGTATAGGACCAAACAAGTCCATATGTAATAGTTCTAAGCAACGTGAGGAAGATTTGGCATTCTTCTTTTTGAAGGATGATCTGATCTGTTTGCCCATTTGGCAAGCTTCACAGATCTTATCCTTGGCAAAGTCGATCTTGGGCAGACCGACAACTAAATCATGTTTACACAGGCTAGAGATAGTCTTAAAGTTGAGATGATTCAAGCGTTTATGCCATAGCCAGTGTTTATTATCATTATTCGCGATGAAGCAAGTAGGATTATCAGGTTGAGCAAAATTCCAGTTAATCTTATATGTGTTTCCATTCCTGATTCCTACAAGCATGGTCATACCGTCTGATGTTTTAACAGTGCAGGTGTGTTTGTGAAATTCTACAGCATAACCATTATCACATAATTGACTTATGCTAATCAGATTATAGCATATATTTTCAACTAACACATCATTGATAGTAATATTATCATGGACAATCTTACCCTTGCCCACGGTCTTACCCTTTGAGTTATCCCCGAAGATAATCTTTGGACCAGTGCAATCTGTGACTTCAGACAGCAGCTCGACGTTTCCTGTCATGTGACGAGAACACCCAGTGTCTAAGTACCAGTCCGACACTAGTTTCTTCAGTACCTGTCATCAAGCATAATTATTGTTGGTACCCAATCCTACTTGGGTCCAGAACGGATTAGCCCTTTGGGAACCCACACTTGAATCAGCTTTAATGGCTCGTGTGTGTCTGGTGTGATGTGAGCTGATCTATTTCGATGTTGTGTGTTATGATGTGTGCGATATGGAAGCCTTTGATTCTTATAAGGTAATCTATATCTTCGTTGAATTGGTTTTGAGTTATAGTAGTTGGATGGTCTTCCTTGCCTTAGATCTTGCACCTTTAGGTTTGGTCTGATAGACACAAAGCTTGCTGGTGCCTTTTCTTTGGCTTGGTTAACGTACCCAATTCCTTTTCTCAAACATTGATCCCCGAAGGAGACTACCGTTTGAATTGTAGGCACTTCGGTTTCATATACTGTGCTGGATCTAACAAATGTCATCTGTTTGATTTTGTTCTTTACCAGCAACAATTCAGATTCATCTTTGGTGCAGTCATTGATGTCAAAGCCTATGCCGGTGATGTCACCGACATTTCTTTGTACCTCTTGCAATTCTTCCAGTGATGCTCTTGATTTTGTCCATGTTTTAAAAAAATATGAGAAAGCTTAGCATTTTGTGTGCTAATTCTCTTATTTTCTTCATGGAGCTGATCGTAAGAGATTTTCAGCTTATTCAGCTCGATCTTTAGATTATTGCATTCACCTAGCTCAGAGCAGCTTGGTTTGATATGCTCATCTATTTGATCATTGGCTTTAGCTTTAGTTTTCTCAAATGATTCAGCTAATATTCTATAATCATTAGACATGTCTTGCAGTGCAGACATGAGCTCTTCACATGTGAATTCATTTGAGTCAAGATCGAATACCTCGTCTGTTTGACTCATTTCTTCGCCTGCCATTAGACATTGAATATCCTCTTCACTTTCGCTGGATGAATATTCGGAGCTTTCTGAATCTGAGTCAGTCTGAGCCCACTTGTTGTTACCTTCCTCTGCTACCAGAACCTTTTGGGACTTCCCATGATGATTTTTATGATCTTTGTAGTGCTTCTTTTTCTTGTCATCACGATGCCTTTCTTTTCGTTCATCTTTCTTTGGTCTGGTGCAGTCTGCAATAAAGTGTCTGGTCTTACCACAATTGCAGCAAGCCTGATCATTAACAACATCATCTTTTCTCGATTTATAGTGATGAGAAGGTTTGAAATTCCGTTTGTTCTTAGACATGAATTTACCAAATTTCTTGATAAATAATGACATAGCATTATTACTTATCTGTTCGACAGATCGGTCTGTTGAGGGGGTGGTCTGGTCTGGAATGGCTGACAGTGCTTTGTTTGGTTGAGAGATGAATGGCTCTGCTTCACCTCTGGTGATCAGTTCAAACTCATACGCCTTAAGATCTGCGAACATATCATGGAGTTCAACTTTGTTCAGATCTTTAGACTCCCTCATTGCAATAGTCTTGACATCCCATTCCTTTGGCAATGCTCTCATTACTTTCAGAGCAATCTCTCTGTTAGAGTATTCCTTGCCCAGACCATTTAGTTCATTGATAATGCCAGTGACTCTTTCATCAAACTCGTTTAGAGTTTCTCCAGGCTTCAGTTTTATGCTCTCAAATTTTTGTAGAGCAACAGTCAGCTTGTTTTCCTTAGTCTGGTCGTTCCCTTCACATAGCTGTGCTATCTTCTCCCAAATTTCTTTGGCAGTTGAGCACATTTTGATTTTACTGAACATATTCTTGTCCAACGTCTTGAACAAGATGTCTTTGGCTACGTTGTCTAGATTTGCTTTCTTCCTTTCTTCATTCGTCCAGAGGGATCTGTCCTTCTCGACCATTTGGGGTTCACCACCAGTAATGGCAGCTGCTGTATTCACTTTCAAAATCTTCATTGGTCCATCAGTGATGACGAACCACATATCGTCATCATGTGCTGCCAGATGAGCTTGCATTCTGATTCTCCAATCATCATAGTCTTCTTTTGAGAATATGGGAATCTTGTTGAATGATGCCATCAGTCCAAGTATCTTTGATGATTAAGACGACCTGCTCTGATACCACTTGTTAGGATCGGTCCGGAGTGTTTAGCGGGGGGGGGGGGTGAATGAACACTCCTTTAAAATTAATCCTTTTTTTATTTCTCTCGGGTTAGTGAAAGAAATCTATTTCTTAATCAACTTCTCAGCAGAACAGACCACTGAATATAATAGTGCGGAACGGTCTGTTCTAGACTAGTAAGAACGTTTCGATGACTTAAAGAATATAACGTAGTGCGGAATGATAAAAGACAGAATATGTTTCTGGAAGTTCGAAGGTGGTGTAATCATTCTACGTCTCCCCTTCTTCCAATTAAGGAAGGATTCCACTAGAAGACTTTGATTTATACAACCCTGTTGTAAAAACCTGATTCAGCTGGATTTACCCCACTACCAGACTGAAACCCCTAGTCTCTCGATCTGTTCAGACACACGCTGTCTGACAGTTACAATTGAATCTCACTTCTCTATCTTAGTAAAAATACAAAAGACAGACTGATCTTGTCTATGCACACAATGATCCTATGACGATCAAATATTACAATATGATGTGCTTATGAAAACTTTTGGGCAGACTGGTAAGATGAATATCTTATGAAAGTGGTTCTGCTCAAGAATATCTGGACTTGTAAGATTGTGCTGTTTTAATTTTGTTTCTTGATTGATCAGTCGTCACTTTGAGCTCTTTAGTTGCATCCTTTTATAGTTGCTTATATCAATGATATTATTTCATTTTCTGTGCAACTCTTGACTCTGTTCAATCTCTGAATAAACTACAGTCTTATTCTTTTAGCTACTTGCCTTTCTGGTCTATGCTTTCGGCGTCTGTCAGGTAAGCTCTTCTTTGTCTTCTTACCTTTTAAGGTAATCTTCAGTCCTTGGTCTTTGTCACCATTAACCGCATCATTAAATACTTCATAAATAGCCGTTAATGATTCGGACTGAAGAACGATGCTTATTCAACCTTGTCTGCTCTGATCTGATTTATTATTGAGCTGATCTCGTGCTTCGATCTGGTCAGGCTGATTTTCATCGATCCGTTCTGATTTTGCGATAGGCCATATCGGCGTTCTGATGTTCATCGATCCGTTCTGATTTTGCGATAGACCATATGGGCGTGATCTGCTTTGACATGGTTTAGCGTCTTGATCGGTCTGATCAGTTTTGTCATCTTTAAAATCCGGAACTAACACCCCATTTAACCCGCCAACAATGAACAATAATAAAACAAGCTCGACACCCGAGCAACAATCACTCAGTCACGTTTTAGGTTCAAATACGAACCAAGCATCCGGATCCCGCATTTAACCCACCAACAATGGACAATAATAAAACAAGCTCGACACCCGAGCACCATCATTCAGTCACATTTTAGGTTCAAATACGGACCAAACATCCCGATCTCGCATTTAACCAGCCCACAACGGACAATAATAGAATAAGCTTGACTCCCGAGGAATAATCAACCAGTCACATTTTATGTTCAAATACGGACCAAACATCCCGATACTGTATTTAACCCGCCAACAACGTACAATAATAAAACAAGCTCGACCCGAGCAACAATCACTCAGTCATGTTTTAGGTTCAAATACGGACCAAACATCTCAATCCCGCATTTAACCCGCCACCAACGGACAATAATAAACAAGCTCGACTCCCGAGCAACAATCACTCAGTCACATTTTAGGTTCAAACGGACCAAACATCCCGATCCCGCATTTAACCTGCCAACAACGGATAATAATAGAATAAGCTCAACCATCCCGATCAGCAATCACCGAGTCACGTTTTAGGTTTAAATACAGACCAAACATCCTGATCCTGTATTTAACCCGCCAACAACAGACCATAAATAAAACAAGCTCGACACCTGAGTAACAAGCACTCAGTCACGTTTTAGGTTCAAATACTAACCAAACATCCTGATCCCGCATTTAACCCGCCAACAACGGACCATAAATAAAACAAGCTCGGCGCCCGAGCAACAATCACTCAATCATGTTTTAGGTTCAAATACAGACCAAACATCACGATCCTGTATTTAACCCACCAACAACGGACCATAAATAAAACAAGCTCGACACCCGAGCAACAATCACTCAGTCACGTTTTAGGTTCAAATACGGACCAAACATCCCGATCCCGCATTTAACCCGCCAACAACGGACCATAAATAAAACAAGCTCGACACCTAAGCAACAATCTATCAATCACGTTTTAGGTTCAAATACGGACCAAATATCCCGATCTCGCATTTAACCCGCCAACAACGGACCATAAATAAAACTAGCTCGACACCCGAGCAACAATCACTCAGTCACGTTTTAGGTTCAAATACGGACCAAACATCTGTATCCCGCATTTAACCCGCCAACAACGGATACAGCTGGAACATCCCGGGCAACAATCACTCAGTCACGTTTTAGTTTCAAATATGGACCAAACATCTTGATCCCGCATTTAACCCGCCAACAACAGATACATCTCAAACATCCCGGGCAACAATAGAATGTACTTGAACATTTCGAGCACCAATAAAACGTACTCGAACATCCCGAGCACCAATAATTGAACGTACTCAAACATCCCGAGCACCAGCAAAGAGCTCAATTCATCACTTTTTGGCAGCATTAGTCAATAATTAGCACCTACTATAAAATTTTAATTGGGTTTCCAAACTCTACATGCAAGAGAGAATGTCAAGAGATAGTTTTAATCTCTACATTGGCTTGTCCACAATAGATTAGCAAAGAACACGTATGAACCCATATGCTTCTTGGAGCATATTTATTCATACGAGACCACAATTTTAATTTGCACACATGCAAATGTGATAGGGATAACATGAGAATTTAAGAAAATTACTCTGCTCGAAACCAGAGAAGTAAGCCCAGCTACTCTGCAATGAACAAGAGTAATAACATAACATAGACTTATCTTTACTAGGCATGTTATACGGAGGTAAGTGCGATGGAGGACTATAGGTGATCGTTGGCGCCGCAATAAACAGTGCTGGTGGTTGGCCTTAGATTCATTAGAAACTCTTTATCATTCAAAGGCAGCTTAGAAGAATCATAGATGAGCATGAATGGAGTCATCATGGATGAAGAGCTACCGCAAAGTCGCACAAACTAGTCCATCACATGCGCAAATCTCTCCTCGCATAAGCATAAGCGTATATATGTAGGACCAAAAATCCTAGCGTACTTTATCATTGATCATCCCTTGTTTTTACATGATGCTTTTGAAGAGATCTTGTCGGATGAATAGAACAATAAACCGCTTTTCTTTCCCTGAAAAGTTTCTTCTCCCATGAAGACTGGGATTATCTTTCTTCTCCATCACGAAATTCCCTCCCCCCTTCTCCCAATTCCTAATAAATCAGCCATGCATCAACCATAGCAAAGATAGAACCACACATCGCACCCCTAATGAAAAATCCGAAGCCTTGCTCAAATTTGCCTTCATCCTCCCACCTCCATGCTAAACCTCTTCCCAGATTTCTAGAATATCATCGCTTTGTGCAAGGGCCCAAAAGCCTTCCTCCATATTATGCAAGCAAAGGAGTCTGCCCTCAAGTCCAGCAAAGTGAATGATTCCATAATTCTCACGAGAACACCATCCTGGAGCGCGGAAAAATCAGATCTTTCGTACAAGGAAGACGGAACATGATGGATCCAGTTTGTAATTTATGAGAGTTGGATTCTAGAGGAATTCGCGAAACATTGACGAAGTGTGAGACTTTTTTATGAAAGGGGGAGATATGAAGTGATATCTGTCTGATTTTCATGGCCATTCCTTCTGCAACAGAGGATGAGACATTTATGCAGAGGTTGGTAAAGGCATGAAAAATCCGGATCAACTCTTCTTCTTCGACCGATCTGGTCGTTATTGCGGGGATAGAGAACTCAAGGCTGTAGAAGTCAACAAGCGGCGGTTCAAAGCCTGGTTCTGATCAGGAAAGATTAAAATTCGGATTAAAGGGCTTTCCTAAACTTTTTTGATTCCAGATTACATCAATAGGATGCATTCAAATATGAAAGAAAGTGGAAATGGTGAAAGATTTTTTTTTTTTGGAATAAAAATGAAATATTCTCGTGCAGTAAAACCCATCCTTTTCTTTCCAAAAGAAGAGACCAGAGCCTCTGCTTACTATCTTGAGCTCAAAAGATTGGATCTCCAGTTCACAGTCCAACCCCAGCGTTAAAAATTTCCTTGCCCCATGCAACAGATTTTCATGGAAACTGGTGGACATTTTGCTTTCCCATTTCTTCCTCCCGAGCCAAGGTCGGGACTTCCCCACTGAATGTGACCTCGACCTCTCCAGAATTTCAGGTCGAAGATCCTGAATATCTTTCCCGGTTGGGTGATGCCGCTTGGTACACCCTTTACCGGTCGGGTCTCAAGGATTCTGCTGAGGCAACGATCTGAACCCTGAGCCATGCCTCTGATGACTACGATATTATCATACCTTCTCCTGAGAAACGACCTCACGAGCCCCCCTTTGGTTATTACACATTTTATCTTGATCAGATCGAAGGGGGCTCCTCTTTCCCATCCCTGACTTCTTCTTACAACTCAGCCGATATTACCATTTAAACCCCAGTCAATTTGCTCCAAATACCTTTTGCCTTCTCTGTACTTTTGTAATCCGGTTCCGAGCTTTTGGATTAAGGCTAGATTGCTTTTCTCTTAGCCATTTTATGCTTCCCAAGAGGTCCAAAGAATGACATATTTACTTCTCAGCCCATCTTGGATGTAAATTCTTAGACGGATATCCTTCGAGCAATAAATATTGGAAAAATTACTACTTTTTCATCAAACCTCCTCGACCATGGGCAATGTTCTCCCGTTGGCATGATCATTTTCCTGCACTACCTTCTCCCCATGATGGTTTCCGGAGGAGCCCTTTGTTTACGGAGGTGAGGTCGGTGATCGAGTCGAGATGCTTCCATATTTCTCGTCTATTGTCAAAAGATCTATTGTGCCATTGTGGTCTAAGCTCGGCTGGCATCACCTTGAGGGGAGACCTCGGTAGTTTAATAAAAAATATTTCTCCTTCTCTTATTGTTATTATTATTATTAGTCTTTATTTTCTTTTTGACTCAGGTGTATTTCTATTTTCAGTTAACAGAATCATGAACACCTCAATTATGAAGGCTGCTGCTAAGAGGAAACGTATAGCGAGCTCAGCTATTGTGACCCAACCTATTGCACCTGTTATCACGGTAGCAGTGCAAGGGGAGCCTGAGGCTATCGAAACTTCTCTGAGGCATAAGAAGAGATCAGTCCCTCGTACCAATGAACATGTTACCAACCTGACGACAAGGGAGGAAGACCAAATTCCTGAGGTAGAACCATTGAGACAAGTCAGGCCCCGGGTTGAAACCTCGAAGATAGCAGTAGAAAGGTTGCGGGACAGAGCTTTTGAATCCTATCACGATGGAGTTCGTCCAGTAGGTGAAGGTCCCATTACCGTGGCCATATCTCTGCTTCGAGATTTAACAGCCAAAACAGGATGCTAATTTCATGGCGGACCTATCATGGTCCAAGCTTTGCCAAAAGAACCTGTAGCAGCTTTACAGAGATTCTCTCTATACATTTTGTTTTCCTTTCTTTTTGTTAATTAGTTCTGACAACTTTATACTTTCCTTCTTCCTCAGGCTATGCTTTTGCTAGGTGAGTTCTCCTCTCGAGCCAACAATTTTCGTCGACAATCCTTGAGAGACTCCAAAGCCTTTGAGGCCAATAACGTCTACCTCCAACATTCCTTGGACAACCTTAAGGCTCTTCACGAAAAAGAAGTACCCGAGCTTAAGGAACAACTAGAAATGTTCAAGACCCAGCTCGATGAATCCCAGAGTACTGCTAACCTTTATAACAAGGAGCTAGAAGGAACTCACCGAGCCTTGGAGGCGTCTAGAGAGGCTGTCGAGGTCACTATCAAGAGTTGGAAGTTGTCAAGAAAACTTTGGAAGAAGCAGAGGTAAGAGCTTCACAATCTGAGGCAACTTTCAAGGAAGAATCCCTGAAGTCTTCGGAATTTATGATTTGAGTGGTGAGAAGGCCTTTGGGTATTTGGAGGTCGGATTCAACAGTTGCATTGCTCAGTTCAAAGAAGCAGGCTACCCATCGGAAGGAGCTTCTTCAGAATTCGTTGACTTTGACCGTGTCATCCAAAACCTCCCTCCCGATGTCTGATGTATCCATGGATTGTATTCTAAACTGTAGAAACGAATAGTTCTTAAGTTTTCAAATTTTTGTACTGGGTTGAATTTATTTTGGAAAAGTATTACGCTTCAAATTGCATGTTAGACGAGCTTATTTTTATTTTGTACCAATTTCCTATAGTATACTACTCCTAAAGCTCGGGAGCTCCGAAACTGCTTCTGCACTGGAATCATTATGAGCAAGACAAATCCTGGTAGACTCAGATTGAACCTATACAAATTTTAGTGAGTATAATCTGGCTGTAGCCCAGAGGCTCATAAATAACTAATATAAGTTAAAATAAAGCTTGATAATCTTGGACTGAATTTATACGAATTTTGAACAGTGTAACGATTTGGAAGCTCGGAAGTTAATACTTAAGATATTATACACAGAGCTCGGCAAGCTCAAAATAGTTTATATGCATCTTAGATGATATAACGTATCTGGGATTCGAGAAGCTCGATCATGATTTATGTTTAAAATAATGTGTAAGTTGAGTAGAATTCGGTAAACTCAGATTTATCTTATACATATTTTAAGAAGTAAAAATAAGTTTGGGGCTCGGAAAGCAAGCTAAAACAGATATAGTGGTTAGCTTGTGAAATTCCTTTAACATGAGTTAATTAAACTTAGATCTTAGTTATAGCTAGTAAAACTAGGGAGGCCGGATGATCTTGGGAACCTCGGACCTCGAATACAACTCGTAAGTCACTACTGAGATTTTTTAGTATTTTTGTCTGTGGAGGTCAGATGAACTCATGAAGCTCAGACCTTGGACATAGATTGTGTAGTTATGTTGAGACTCATAAAGTCTTTTCGTTTACGGAGGTCAGATGAGCTCATGAAGCTCGGACCTCAGATATAACTCGTGGTGCTATGCTGAGACTCGTAAAGTCTTTTTGTTTATGGAGGTCAGATGAGCTCGTGAAGCTCGGACCTTGGATATAACTCGTGGAGCTATGCTGAGACTCATAAAATCTTTTTGTTTATGGAGGTCATATGAGCTCGTGAAGCTCGGACCTTGGATATAACTCGTGGGGCTATGTTGAGACTCGTAAAGTCTTTTTGTTTATGGAGGTCAGATGAGCTCGTGAAGCTCGGACCTTGGATATAACTCGTGGAGCTATGCTGAGACTCATAAAATCTTTTTGTTTATGGAGGTCATATGAGCTCGTGAAGCTCGGACCTTGGATATAACTCGTGGGGCTATGCTGAGACTCGTAAAGTCTTTTTGTTTATGGAGGTCAGATGAGCTCGTGAAGCTCGGACCTTGGACATAACTCGTGGAGCTATGCTGAGACTCGTAAAGTCTTTTTGTTTATGGAGGTCAGATGAGCTCGTGAAGCTCGGGCCTTGGACATAACTCGTGGAGCTATGCTGAGACTCGTAAAGTCTTTTTGTTTATAGAGGTTAGATGAGCTCATGAAGCTCGGACCTTGGACATAACTCGTGGAGCTATGATGAGACTCCTATAGTCTTTTTGTTTATGGAGGTCCGATGAGCTCGTGAAGCTCGGACCTTGGACATAACTCGTGGAGCTACGCTGAGACTCGTAAAGTCTTTTTGTTTATGGAGGTCAGATGAGCTCGTGAAGCTCGGACCTTGTATATAACTCGTGGAGCTATGCTGAGACTCGTAAAGTCTTTTTGTTTATGGAGGTCAGATGAGCTCGTGAAGCTCGGACCTTGGACATAACTCGTGGAGCTATGCTGAGACTCGTAAAGTCTTTTTGTTTATGGAGGTCAGATGAGCTCATGAAGCTCGGACCTTTTGTATTAGTTCCTATTCGTTATTGTTTTGAGCGGTTTTCATTGAAGAAAATACTCATTTTAAATAACAAAGAAAGAGTAGGAATTCATTACATCATAAAGGAAAACTAAAATCAAGCATAATATTTGCGAATGTGATAAGCATTCCACGGCCTCTTCAATATTTTTCCTTCCATGTCTTTTAAGTAGTAAGCACCCGAACTCAGCTTCTCGATTACCTTATAAGGACCCTTCCATTTCGGGTCTAGTTTCCCGATCTCCACTTCTTGTACTTTCTTCAAAACCAAGTCACCCACTTGAAAGCTCCGTTGAATGACCCGTCGATTATAAGCTCGTGCTACTCGGCCCCGATAAGCTTCCATTCGAAGAGCAGCTGCCTCCCTTGCTTCCTCTATAAGGTAGAGGTCAATAGACCGCATTTCTTCATTTAGATCATCATAATGAATTACTCTACATGACTGAGCTCCGATCTCTGCTGGAAGGGCATCTTCATTACCATATACTAGGCTGAAGGGAGTTTCCCCAGTTCTTGTCCTCGGAGTGGTTCTATAAGACCATAAAACACTAGGGAGCTCCTCCATTTTTCCTAGTCTGGCTTTGAGACTTTGCACCAAAGACCTTTTGGTAACCTCTACCTGACCATTACTTTGAGGATAAACTACTGAGGGGAAAGCCTGTTGTATCTTCATATGCTCACACCATGCTTTCATCAGGGCACCTTGAAATTGCCTTCCATTGTCTGAAGCTAACTTTCTTTGAACCCCGAACCTACAAACAATATTTTGTCATAGAAAATCTAATACTTTATGCTCTGTAATCTTAGCCACAGCTTCAGCTTCCACCCACTTGGAGAAATAGTCGATAGCCACAATTAGAAATTTATTTTGGGCTGGCGCTACTGGAAAAGACCAACAATGTCAATTCACCACTGGTCAAAAGGACATGCGGCTACAATTGCTTTCATCATGGCAGCAGGTTGGAGCTGAAGCCTTGCATGCAGCTGGCAACTATCACATGTTTTGACAAGAGTTACGACATCTTTCTGAATAGTAGGCCAAAAGTAACAAGCTATGACAACCTTCCTAGCTAGTGACAAGGATCCGATGTTGTTACCGCAACATCCCTCATGAATCTCTTTGAGCACATAATCCGAATCTTTAGGACTCAAACATCTAAGAAGAGAAGACATCGTTGTTTCAATCTGCATGCTTTCTTAGGATCACTTGGCGTTGTACCTTTTTGTAAGCAATAAAAAATATCAGCCCTTCAATCATTTTCCTCCAGGTCGGAAGGTTGGGATATGATCTCCCGATCTTTCCAGCTGTACAATGAACTCACCATTTTAGCAAAGCTATCAGCTTTATCATTCTCTACTCTAGGGACATGCTCAAACACTACTTCCACAAAAATTTCTTTAGCCTTCTCAATTGCCCGAGCATACTCGACGAGCTTTTCATTTGTTATATCATAAACAACATTCATCTATTGGGATACCAGCTGAGAATTAGAAAAGATATGAATTCTAGTAGCTCTGACATTCCGAGCTGCTCGTATGCCTGCTAAAACAGCCTCATATTCTGCTTCATTATTGGAAGCTCGGAATTCCAACCTGATTGCTATCTTTATTTCATCTCCTTGGGGTGACAGTAAGATTACCCCCACCCCACCGCCTTCATTGGAGGAAGACCCGTCTACGTAGATCTTCCAAATCTCTTATTGTTCATGCCTTATGATCTCAACAATAAAATCTGCTAAGGCCTGGGCTTTAATAGCTACCCGAGGTTCATAATTGATATCATATTCTCCTAGCTCGGTTGTCCATTTCACAAGTCGTCCCGAGACCTTAGCTCGATTCAATATCCTTCCCAGTGGGCTGTTGGTGAGTACTGATATCGGATGCAATAGAAAATATGGTCTTAAACGTCGGGCTGTCATTACCAATATTAGAGCTGGCTTCTCAATCTCAACATATCGGAACTCAGGACCCTTCAGTGCATGAGATATGTAATATATAGGTTGTTGAATGAAACCTTCTTGTCTGACGAGCACCGAGCTCACGGCCTCCTCTGTTGCTGATAGATAAACATACAATCGTTCTTCTGTCTTTGGCTTAGATAAGATCGGGAGCTCGGTCAGATACTTCTTGAGGTCCTCGAATGCAGCTCCACACTTTTCATCCCACTCAAACTTTTTAGCTCTTCGAAGGATCTGGAAAAATAGCAAACTCCGATGGGCCGACCTTGATATGAAACGAGATAGGGTCACAATCCGACATGTGAATCTTTGCACCTCCTGTAAATTTTTAAAAGGTAGCATTGACTGCACAACTTGGATCTTTTCAGGATTAGCCTCAATCCCCCTTTCTGTCACAATGTAACCAAGAAATTTTCCGCTCTTAACACCGAAGAGACATTTATGAGGGTTTAACTTTAGATTATACTTTCGCAAAGCTAATAATGTTTCTGTGAGGTCGAAGATAAGGTCATCTCCCGACCTTGATTTTACAAGAATGTCATCCACATAAACCTCTATATTTCTTCCAATTTGGGTTGAAAACACTTTATCCACGAGCCTTTGATATGTAGCTCCTGCATTTTTTAACCCAAAGGGCATCACTACATATCAAAATCCCATCCGAAGTGACGAAACTCACTTTATCTTGATCCTCCCGAGCTAATGGGATCTGGTGATACCCATGATAGGCATCCATAAAACATAAATGTTGATGTCCGGCCGTAGAGTCCACCAATTGATCAATCCGAGGTAAATGGTAACAATATTTGGGACAGGCCTTATTAAGGTCTCTAAAATCAACACACATTCTCCACTTTCCCAAACTTTTGGGTACCGAGACCACATTTTATAACCAAGTTGGGAATTGTACCTAACGAATGTGACCAGCTCGGAGTAGCTCTTCCACTTCTTTTCTGATCAACTTATCCTTTTCTGGACCGAAATGCCTTTTTTCTGCTTAACAGGTTTGACACCTATAAGAATATTAAGGCGGTGTTGCATAATAGTGGGATGAATTCCTCCGAGCTCCCGAGCTGACCATGCGAATACGTCTTCATGATGCCTCAGAAACGCAATCAAGTTAGCACGAACTTCATGGTTTAAGTCATTGGCTACTTTGACCACCTTCTGGGGACCATTAAGCTCCACTAGCTCGGGTTCCTCATCAGTGCAACTCAAAGCTGGCATGTCTGGGTTTTGCTCTGAGGGTTTACCTCCTTCTACGATGCTTACCTGAAGTTTCGACCTTTTGCTTTCTTCTTTCACCTCACTCATATAACAACTGCGTCCGGCCTTCTGATCTCCTTGCAATACTCCGACTTCCGAACCAGCTGGGAACTTTAATTTTTGATGATATGTAGAAGAGATGGCTCGGAAGTCCTTCATGGTAGGTCGGCCAAGTATGCCATTATACAAAGAAGGGGCATCTACGACTGTGAAATCAGTCATTTTAGTAACTCGCCTGGAACCACTTCCCATTGACAAAGGGAGAGTGATTTGGCCCATAGGTTTAATAGCATGCACTGTGAAACCATAGAGTGGTGTCATGATAGGTTCGAAGCGGAACCCCTCTATATGCATTTGGTCCAGAGTTTCTTTGAACAATACATTGACTGAGCTCCCTGTGTCAACAAATATCCGAGCTATATCATAATTTGCAATGGTGACGGTGACCACCAAGGCATCAGTGTGAGGTGCAACAACTCCTTTTAGATCACTGGGTCCAAAACATATCACGGGGTCGGTTTTATGACCAACCTCAACTATGATTTCCAAACATTCTAACCTCCGCCCGTGAGATTTACGAGCTCGTCCAGAATCTCCATCAGTAGCTCCTCCCGAATCATATGTATGACTCCTCGGGTAGGATTATTGTTATCATGTTCTCTCTTCTTCTATCATCTCTCTCCGGTGAAATTTCCAGAACTCGATGATGAGGTCGGTTATCTCGCCGCACCTCTCCTCTGTTATTATCCCAACATCGATCTCTTCCTTTTCTGTTAGGGATATAAGGTTCTGGCTTTATTGCCAGCACTGCTTTAATTTGAGGATCCCCTTTAATGATCCTCTCGACCTCCACCTCCAACCTCTGACATTCATTAGTAAAATGTCTGTATTCCCTGTGAAATCTACAATATTTATCAGAGGGAGGTAGGCGAGTTCCTTTCTCCGCCTTCTTCGCCCTCTCTAGTCTCCTCTTCTCATCACAAATCTCCATGGCCTTCTCTAAGCTCATCGTCAAGGGAGAACAAGTTAGAAGCTGTCCTCTAGCTCTGCCACGATCATCACCCTTTTTCAAGGGCCTCTTCCTTCCTGGTTCAATCCTCTCTCTCTTTGCTTCTGGCTTCATTTCCATCCTCCTCTGTCTCTGTGCATCCTCCAGATTGACATATTTTTCAGCTCTGCCAAGGAGATCATCATAACTCCGAGAAGGTTTTGTTGGGTTTTGGAAAACCGAATAATCTTAGTTTTGATGTTAACAAAACTTGTTATTGTGTTGCTAACATATTTCATCAAGTGTGCAGTTCATAGATGATATTTTACAGCTTGATGATCTGCTAAGAAATGGCCTTGAGTTTGGTTGCTGAAATGAGAATTCAGCATCCAGTAGACCCCGAGCGTTGCTGACTAAATTGATCATATCTCATAGCTCGGATATTGAAACGACCTGATTCAAAAGTGGTTGGATAGCCAACTCAATTCTCTACAAGTCGTATTTCAGGCCATCAGACTAGATTCGAAGGTTTATATGACGAAAACATATATGCAATAGCTTGCTGGTACAAAGCTGAAACAGCAGCGGACAGATTGTAGTAGTTGTGGTATATCGGCCATAACTCTCAGCTCGCTTATTGAAACGAGATGATTCAGTATAGGTTGGAAAGCTAGGACAAAGATCTACTAGTCATATTTGGAAGTGAAAGACTGAACCGGACGTTAAGATGGCCAAAAAGCTTCTGCAAGTCATGCCATGTGCTGCTGCATCCAGCAAACATACAGCAAGACCATCGCCTTGTATTTCGAGCATAACTCTCTCATACGAACTCGAAATCGAGCGATTCTTGATTCCGTGGAAAGCTAAGAGAAAGGGATACAACTTTCATGAAGATCACTTTGCTCAGAAATCAACTAATCAAGAGATATAACCAAGAGAACAGAACATCTGATGTTGGACCAGCAGACCATCAGCAGACCTTAGACCAACTGGTACCAGCTGACCTCAGACCAACTGCAGCTGATGCTGTACCAGCAGACCTCAGACCAACTGCAGTTGATGCTGTACCAGCAGACCTCAGACCAACTGGTACCAGCAGATCTCAGACCAACTGCAGTTGATGCTGTACCAGCAGACCTCAGACCAACTGGTACCAGCAGATCTCAGACCAACTGCAGTTGATGCTGTACCAGCAGACCTCAGACCAACTGGTACCAGCAGACCTCAGACCAACTGGTACCAGCAGACCTCATACCAGCTGATGTTGTACCAGCAGACCTCAGACCAGTTGACCAGACCAGCAGACTTCCAAAAATAGCCCAGAAGCAGAATATGACCGTTGCAATGTTTGAAAGCTTACCAAAACTGTCCCAACGGTTATATTCTTGTATCTAACGTATATATCATTACTTGGGGCTATATATACATGATTTGGAAGCTCAATAACAGCTGATTGAAGATCAATCCAAGCCTTCCAAAGCAAACACACTTGGGATTCAATTGAGGAACTTCAAAGACAAAAGCTGCTAAATGAAGAGCACTCCTCAAACCTTTGGCACCTCTTACCTTGCTGTATCAGATTCATTATGGAATCATTTGTGCCTTTGTATTCACTCTATTCATTGTATTTGTGAGCTAAAATAGATGAGTGAATATCATTGTAACGGTTGATGATTCATCACAACCGATTGAGAGGTCTTTGTATGTGAGACATTAAAGAACATACATAGTTGAGTTGCTAGGAGTTCTAGTTGGATGGGGAATGCCCAACTGGACCGGGTTTGTACAAAGAGTTGTATAAATCAAAGTCTTCTAGTGTATCCTTCCATGAGATGGAAGAAGGGGAGATGTAGAAGCGTTGTGCTTCGAACTTCCAGAAACAAATGCTTGTGTTATTTACCTTACTGCTTTTACATACTTTCTTGCATATCTTTGATATGCCTTTCAAATGTGTAATCGGTTTTAGAGCGGGTTATGTCGAGTGTCTTCCGCTCGGTTTTTTAACCGAACTCGATATAATCTCTCGGTGCAATTATTTCAAGAACACGAGCTATTGAAGCTCAAGTTGGTTGAATTCGGGTGTGGAATGACAACCCACCCCCGGAATCGATCCTAACAGGTTTTTTCACTAATGAGTTGAAAAATTCCCCCGCTCTCAATCCCTGAGTGAATGCATTGATGAGGACATCGACAGTGGCAATAGGTACCTCCAACGCGATATTGTTAAAGCGTTGAACAAATTCCCTCAGAGGTTCCTGCTCCTGTTGTTTGGTAGTGAACAAATTCAGAGAGGTCTTTTGATACCTCTTGCTACTGGCGAATTGGTTCAGGAAAACAAAACTGAAGTCCTCGAAGTTGCGGACAGTGTTTGGCTTGAGAAAATTAAACCACTGCTGAGCTGACCTCACGAGTGTTGTCAGAAATACTCAACACTTGACTCCATCCGAATATCGGTGCAACAATGCCGCATTTTCAAACCTCCCGAGGTGTTCCTCAGGATCAGTGCTCCCATCGTACTCTCCTATCATAGGCTGTCAAAAGTTCGGGGGAAGATCTTCTCTCAAGATTGAGAGGGAGAAATGGCTTTCTCGTCAGGAGGTCGGAACTCTATCTCCTCTCTGCTGGCCCCAACCTTCATATCTCCTACCATACCATCTCCATTTGATTCAGTGATAGAGGATTGGCTACTGGTTGATTGGTAACCACTTGCTCTGGTTCAACTTGTCGTGGTCCTAAATCAACAGGTGGAGGATGGTGAGGTGGATCGTTCTGAGGAGGTGGTACCTGGTTTCGCCTCACTGCCATATCCACAGTTTGAGCAATATATTATGCCAGTTGCTCCAACGTCAGATCTACTATGCTTCCACCTACAGGAGGTATTTGTTCTCCTTGTACCGGTGGAACGTTTTCGTGATTTCTGATGACTCGTGAGGATTTCTCCCATCAGGTGCTCTTCTTCTTCCGCATCCTCTTCTTCTTGCTACCATATCAACGCCTGAGCTCGAACGTTTCCCACAGACGGCGCCAATTGATACTCCCAAAAAGAGTGATGAACCCTTAGTATCAATAAGAGGTCAACACGCCTCTCTTTCTATCTTCTTCAACGAACCAGATGGAAAAATTAAATCCTGTGATGACCTGCTAAGATCAGAAATAAATGTTAGAAGGGTGTCGGAAGATTTTTTCGACGGGTCCCCTTCGACGCTCAAGTCAGATGATAGGAGATCGGGTTAAAATATATGGAGGAGTGACTGCTATATGTAAATGTATATAGAAAAATGCATGCCTCAAAATCCTGAATGAGCCAGCTATTTATAGGTATTACCTCGCGGATGTGCTATTTGGGCCGGTAAACCATGAGTTACGCTACTCCTGGAATTTCGGAGCACGTCCACTAATTACTCAGACCATGAATCACTCCACTCCTTGAAATCTAGGGACATGCCAGTTCAACGGAGACTTGGTAAAAATATTCTTAAGTGTGAGATGTTTGAAGAGGGTCAAAGTTGATAAGCATCCTCGTTGATTAGCAAGATGACATTCCGGAGATAAAACCATCCTGGTCACAACATGATAGGTAGATCGGTAGATCGGGAGATTTGATAACTCAAGGGACCTCGACTTTTGGTTTCCATGCATCAGGTCAGCAGGTCGGTGCCTCGTCTCATTGAGTGAGCTTTAGTTAAAAATGAGGTTACCTGGAACTTCTGAGATCGATCGGTCGTTTTTATCTCGTTAGATCGGGAGGTCGGCCACATGCTTTAAGCTGTGGTTGGTGCTTTGTCTCACTTAGGTCGACAGATCGACCATATTTTATAAGGAATGTTAATATTTTTCTCCAATGTATATTCCAAATTACTAGTAAAATTATCGGGTGTACTTTAAATTTAAAAATTCACATGTGATGCGAGAGTGGGCTTAACAAATAGGAAAATTTAAATTAGATAAAATTGTTAATTTTCAATACATATATTTTTGTGTGTAGTCAGCGTAAATTTATTATTAAATGGTAGAATAATATTCACATTCTTTAATATTTCGACTTTATAATTTCTACAAATGAAGAATATAATATATATTTTGTTTTATTATGTAAATGAATATATGCACAAATACTGATTGTTAATAATATTCTGTAATAAAATTATGAAAAAAGTTGATTAAATTAATAATCATACTAGGAAATACATAAATAAAACAAAAGAATATTTAAGAGATTATAACAAAGAATTTAATATATATATATATATATATATATATATATATATATATATATATATATTATTTTCAAAAGTGAAAAAAAAAATCTTAAAGAATCAAACCGCAGCTTCAAGATTTACGATTAATATTGATGTGTAGCTCAAAACTTCAAACCACACGCAATTGAACCAATAAATATTCATGGATCGCTATATGTCGGAGACTTGAAAGCACCTAACCACAACGTCCTTTTCGGTCGGGGGTCAATCAAATGTTTTGAATGTTTATACATGTATTATATAATAAATACTAAAATTTAAATTTTTTAAATTCTAAAACCACGTAAAATCAACAAAAAATATTCTTACTAAATTCAAGAAACATATAAATAAATGCATTCACTGGAATCATCATAGTATCACTCATATCTACATCAAATACATATTACTTTAATTAATATAAAAAGTTTAACAAACACGTCCAAATAAAAGATAACACAAAAAATATTCTTACCAAATTAAAAAATAATATATATAAATGTATATTACTGAAAGCATCATAGTATCACTCATACTAATGACAAGTGTATATTACTTCAATTAACATAATATTTAACATGCTTAAATTTCATTTTAGCCAAAAACTTTTTAAATTATTCAATTAACACCCAAAAGTGTTCTTTCTGTATCGATCGTGTGCGACATGAGTATCCGATTTTGAGGGGAGTGTCGGTACGGGTGTCCGATTTTATTTTTTAATAAAATTAAGGACAAGCCACGTGGCGTGTCCGAGAAGTTCAGTGTCCGCACCGAGTATTTTTAGGGGTGTCCGTGGCATTTAAGAGTTAAATTTGTAATTTTCTAAAATGTTTACATATAAATTCTAATTTTTTTTGAATTGATAAAAAAAGAGTCATTGATCTTCAAGCTTTTTATTTCAAAAAGGCTCCACCAGTTCTACTCCAAAATCTAAATCTTGGTTCAACATCACAACAAAGAGATGTTACAAAATTAAAGAACATACAATATATTACACAAATTAAACAACAAAAATGAAGATGTGCCATAACACAACCAAAACATCACACAACCTTCTTGAAGAGCAAATGTTAGAGAATTTCAAACTACAGAAAACAAAAAAGAAAAAAAGAAAAAGAAGAAAGGGAATGCGATGCCTCAACTTTCTCAAGAACATCACCATGATCAGATTAAAATACATTCCCTCTAGCTCTGTCATTTTGATACCTGTATTCGAATACGCAGATGTTGAGCTCATTGACAAATAGTAAAAAAATTTCGCAGTGTAAAAAAAATAATTGCATGCATACCTCCTAGAAATGTTTCTGCAACTCCTCTAGTCCAGGATCAACTTCTTTTTCTTTCTCTTGGGAGAGGGAAGTGTCGAGTTTTGGAGGGTCCTGTGAATTCTTAGAGATGTTACTGGATAACTTCAATGATAAGAACAAATTCTAGACTGAAAACGAAGAGAGGGGAGATAGAAAAATAGGAGTATTTCTTAGTTACCATGCAACGAATGAGAGGCCAATTGATGCCCCGAAAAAACGGATGCTGCTTCACTTCATTGGCTCCTTCCCTTGATCCTAATCTGTTCTTGGGATCTCTATTTAGCAGTCGATACATAAACTGCTTTCCTTGGACGCTGACCTATACGTACGGATAGAAATTTTTGGAAAATTTCAGTTGCATTTCTATCATATTATAAATTTGGACATGATCATGTTTATGGAGGTACCTCTTTTCTTCTTGGAAACTTTAAATCCCTGTGAAGAATGTTTGCAAAGGTCTTCTGCCTTGTTTTTCCCCTAAATGGCGTGTATCCGTAAAGCATTTCATACAATAGAATTCCTACCAAAAACCAAGATTTAATAGGAAGACAAATAACAGATTTGATTAAATAATTCCAGAACCCTCTGAATCATCTGTATGGTAAACTACATTACCAAGAGCCCACCAGTCAACAGCGCTAGTATGTCCTTCCCCAGTGATAATTTCCTGATAAAATCAACATCCAAAAGAATCAACTGGTGTAAAATTATAGGTGCCATAAAGGAAAGAAAGAAACATAATTTTGCTGCAGAAGATGCGAACCGGGGCTATGTATTCTTCAGTACCAACAAACGAGTTTGATGCTCTCATTGGTTCAGCCACAAAGATTGGAGCATCTTGGCTTTTTCTGCGCCTTTTCTTTTCGTCTATCTCAGGAATCAAAAGCTGCGCGAAATCGTAACAAGAACCAATATGTATTGTTGAATCGTAAATCCGCCTAGAAGTATAAATTTGGTGACAGAAATACACACCTGTGGTCTGCAAGATGTCAAACAAGACAGATCAAAGTCTGTCAAAGAGACGTGCCCATTGTTTTGAAGCAATATGTTCTCTGGCTTTAAGTCCCTGTAAATTATACCTGCAGGAAGCGTAGTTTTCTTTTGGATAACACGAAAAGCAGGCAAGGAACACCAATTTAACGAAGAATGTTTACAGATAAGCTCCACCTTGACAATGAAGATATTCGAGTGCCACTACGACTTCTGCAGCATAAAATCTAACAGGATTTACCAACCTTATGTCAGTTTCATTGCCAAGTAAAATGTTCACTCTAACTTTAATTAAAAATAAAAATAGAATTTCATATGATTTTGTACCTTACAGCATCTTCTTTCAAAACTTTTGCGGGCTGACTGTCGAGAAGATTAAAGAGCTCTCCACCAGGGTAATAATCCGTTATCAAACAGATATGAGTTTTTGTCTGCACTCCATTGTCAAGAATCGACGACACAACAATTCCAGAAAAAAATGGAGACAGATAAAGTTCCACAAATCAGTCTTGTAGATAGATGCAAGTTCAAATAGTTATTTTCATGGGTATATATATATATAACCTGAAACGAAGCGTATAATGCAGGAAGAAAAGGGTGGTCCAACATGTCTAGAATCTCTCTTTCGGCACAAGCTCTGTGAACCTACGATCAAGAATTTTAACAGAATTACGATGCATTTCTTCTGCACATAATGCAGCAGAAAAATTCTGTTTCATACCTTGTTTCGATTCAGCATTACATTCTTATCCATTGCTTTCATGGCAAAACTCTGCCCGGTTTCAGAGAGTTCAACGAGATGCACGCTGCAAGAAGTTCAACAAGTTTTATTTCGATCATGCTGTAGATATTAAATATTCTTGCAGTTATGAAATACACATGAACAGCACACCTTCCAGTGTCACCAGATCCTAGTGGTTTTATAGGCTTAAAATGCTTCAATCCTATCTCTTCTCCATTAGCAAGAACCTTCAAGTATGCATAGGATTTATTTTATTATAGCCATAAACAAGACCAAGAAATCACATATACAAAACACACACCTTTTGAATAGCTTTCCAGGGAGGACTATCCTTTCTGTGTGGCTTTGGATGAACAATTTTCGAATGATTCATCCACAAGTCCTCTGGTTTCTGCACGTTGAAGTGAAATCACACTTTCATATATGTCGAATTCCAGGATAAAAGTAATTTCAATACTATTGTATACTATACCGTATTGGCATCAGGAAGCTCTCTCACGGCCTCATCAACATTTTCCGCAGTTTGCTTCACCTGAAAAACGAAGCAACACCAAGATAAGTTGTATTCAAAATAAAGGTGGTTTACTTAAATGTTCCCAATACATAATGGTCGAGTGCCAAAGGTGATTACCAGTTTTGCACTCTCTTTAGCAGTATTTTCAGGGATACAGTTGTATATTGGCTCTACATGCTCACTTCCATCTAGTTGTACTCCAATAAAATACTGCACTTCTCCCTGTTTCATGCTTCCAACTTTATGCACGAGCAACATAATGATAACACCTAAATAAAATTCAGAAATTTTGTATGTGTATACCTTCTGATCACGCATAGGCTGCAAATGGAATAAATTCCAGAATTTTTTGCCTGTTTAATAAAACTTGAGATTAATCTCTTTACCAGGATATCCTTTACACAGATTCTTAAAAAAATAACGAAACATATTCAACAGAAATCACAGTTGAATCTTACACATCATTTAGGAGTATCAAATTCCAAGAAACATACCAGTTTTTGTGTAGTTGATGAGCTGCACGGTCACATCCGTTTGGTTATCAATGGCATATCGAATTTTCTTAACAGTCGAAGGATCGGTTTCAGGGCCTTGAAGAAATCTGCAAATATGCATAGCAAGCTAAAATATCCATCCAATCTAGGACCAAATATGCTGTGTAAGTCATAGCGTTACCGATGATTCAACCCAAATATTTAAATTGTACACCAATAAAATTGTCGCATTTTGACTATGAGTCCACCCACAACCACACCTGTTTACTAAAAAACCGTAATTGTATTTCAATTCTTGAGATATACCTGCAGTTCCTCCCCAAGATTTCTTCCCTAGAGTACTCTGTCAACTCCAAGAAACTATCAGAGGCGAAAATCTGACAAATGAAAACAAAAAATATCATCTCCATTTCAGGATAACATATAATGTAAATCATTAATCCAAATTTTCATTTACTTACGATGGGATTGTCGGGTAATCTTGGATCAGTAATCACAAAATTTTTCTCGATACGTTCGAGGGTGGTGGCCAAATCAATACCCTTTCTCATCTCCTTCTTCCTCACTTTATCATCCACACTCTCTGGCCTCCTATCATCATCGTCACTCTCTGACGAAAACCCATCTACATCATCCTCATGATAATCATCATCCAGATTGAATTCCGGCACAAATTCTTCGGGTGAACTAGCAGTCTCACGTTTTCCTTTCTTCAAAATCCTACAATCATCGTAACAAGTAAAGAACCAATATTCCCCCTTTCATAAGTAATGTGTATTTCACAAGCAGGAACAAATCCTAGACTCTATATGAAGAATGATTTAGGTGCTCACGCTATGAAAGAGCGGCGAGCAGCTTTTTTGGGAGTCTTCTCGGGGACTTCACTAATTTTTTCCAAGGAGGTTCTGGCGCTAGTATGCGAATGGCGCCTAGTGGGAACAGAGTTCTCGGAATTTCTGCGCGCAGAGGGGGTGTCGAATTTATCGTGCCCAATTTCTCCTTCGGATTTTCTGGTTATTGGCCGATCCGCTGATTCACTGAGAGCCCTTGCCCGGTGTGGTTTCTTGACAGCATTCACTAGCTCTGTTACTGAACTAGTTGCCATCTCCTTCTGCCGAGCTGCACAAATCAACACATCCATACAATTCAAAGCCAGCTGCAAAATTAACGTGCGGTGTTCCATGCAGAAATAAGATCTATATTTTTTTTTAAAAAAATTATAAAATACCACTCTCTTGTCGACATCGATACCCCACCCGACCCGATGGGGTTGGGTATTACAAAAAAAATTGGGGCTTAGGAAAATTGGTTTTGTTGGATTGGTGCCGGGTTTTAAAATCACTATCTCATCGGTTTGGATACCTGACATATATATAAATATATATAATTTATTTATTTTTAATATAGATAAAATAAATAATTTGTATTTATATTA
The DNA here is from genome assembly GCA_907163345.1 of Haberlea rhodopensis. Classification (NCBI taxonomy): domain Eukaryota; kingdom Viridiplantae; phylum Streptophyta; class Magnoliopsida; order Lamiales; family Gesneriaceae; genus Haberlea; species Haberlea rhodopensis. The sequence goes on from CAJQUN010000025.1 coordinate 7,889,353, forward strand.
TGAAAAATATATTAAATTTCGGGTATCCGAAATAACCCAAAATTTCGGATAATGTCGAGTAGTAAAAAATAATATTCAAAATTTTGGATACTTGACCCGATATCAACCCATATTTCCAATAGCCGAGAGGACTGAGATTCGAAACCTCCACTCCGTCCCCAGTTTCTTCCCATAATGTAGTGTATGTGTATATAATTACTCGAACAAATTAGATAAATGTGGGACAGTTGACATTTTTTACGAGAATATATGATTTACTTGGAAACAGGAAATAGTAAGCCCAAGCCAATAAGATTTGTGTAGTAATCAATTACCGTCATAACGGATCAACGACTCGGGAAGCCCATTGGGCCTGGTCATACTCTCCTTAGCCCCTTCCGTATGCTTGCTCACTTCCACTTGCATTCTGCCAAAGCCCCAAAATTATGTACCACGACGTTTGTTTAATAAAAAAAAATAAAAAATATACTTTCTTGTAATGAGATATAATCTTGCGTTTGACTAAAGAAAATCATATTTAGGAAAAAAATTGTAAAAATTCATTATTTAAATTTTGAAAAATAGAAAATATATTTTAAATTAAGTTTTCGCTTCGACGAAAATTCTTGTGTGGATCAATCGCGTCTGGGCCCGGTATATGAACCAGTATAAAAGAAAACCGGTTTACCAAAGTTCGATTAATCTTGAGTGATATGTCTGTTTAATTCATTTTTTTTTATATTGATGTATATGTGTGATCCAGACCCAATACATGTAAGAATTTCATCTTCTCAACAGTATTCCTTATCCATTGGGTGATAATGATTCTAACCAAAGATAATTCGTTATCCACTTATCCTAAGAATGTATGGAGACAAATCTTCCAACTAAAGCGAAACATAACATTATAGTTGAGAATAAAGTGAAAAAAATGAATAATTAGTGACACTTGCAAAACTATCTACCTTTAAATCTTGTCAATTATTGATTGTCAAATCAAATAGTCACGGGCTACACAGTCCTTCGCAATTTAAATGATGTATTTTCCTCTATCTTTTTCCTCTAAATCATGCTATATTTCTACAAATACCAAAATAATATTTTATTTATAATTATCCTCCCCACTTAAGTTTATAATAAATGCTGTCAAATCTCGTTAATTGAAGCAAAATTAAATGTTTTAAACTATGAAAAATATTATAATCTGTGCATGCATTTTCAAAGATAAACGAAAAATTGGCCGAAAAGACAATAATTATTGTAGGGAGTCAGGGGCGAGGGGGAGAAATGCAAATTAGAACAAACTATTAATCTGATGGCTGATGCATGCCTAATGCTGTTTTTTTATTGAGAGCATCTATAATATATATTTGGCATATGTTTTGTGTATTACATAAAACACATATTTGCCCTGAGAGCAGCAACAACGTGATCCGTTTATAATTAGAATGGCAAAAAAAATAATTTTTTTTTTATTATAATAAACAACCAAATCCCACAAATTAAGTTTTTTTATTCCAATAGATAAAATCTATTAAACCAAATGAAGTCTTGGATTTTTCTCGAACAAGGATGCATGATTGTAAATATTACTATAAAGTCTTTTACACATTATACTCTAGCTAAATGCTCAACACATGTTGATACTTAACTATCATGTTTTGATTAATTTTTATAGAGTGGAGAGACTCGAACTCGAGTCATTACATGTGAATATATGTGACTAACTAATAGACCACTGTCATGTTTGTCTATATTTGGATATAAAGTAGCACACGTTTGAAATGAGAAATTAACTTAATTAATCAATAAAAAAAAGAGAATAACTTAAGGGTAATAAATAAAGATTAATTGTTTGATGAGTTAAAAAAAATGTTACCCGATATATTTGAGGACTTTTCCATTTTCATCCTTGATAGGCGAAATGGTGAGGAGATTCCAAAAGGGAGTGCCATCTTTCTTGTAATTAAGCAATCTCCCACAATAAGGTAAACCCTTTTCAAGAGACTCCCTTATCTTCGACACATCCCCCGGATTCGTATCCTTACCCTGCAAGAACCGGCTGCACCCGCAACATGAAATGTCGTAAATACCCTTCCTCAATGAATGCTCCTTTTACTTACTTTACAAGTTTTATTGATATTATGTATATTAATTTAGTATGAGTGATATTATGATGATTCCAGTGACATTCATTTGTTTCTTGAATTTTGTAAGAATATTTTTCTAAATTTTACATGGTTTAAATTTAAAAAAATATGAATTTCTAGTATTATATATATATATATATATATATATATATATGTCAGTCGTGTTGTATCTTTAAAATTTTGAAATCCGTACCGCCGTGTCTGTGTTGTGTGTTAGTGTCAGTATATAGTAGATTGAGATCATAGAGCCTCCACGAAAAGATAGCAAAACAGGTTATCCAGTTTCTGAATTTAAAGAAAATGTACCAATTTCTGCCAATGACCTCCTTTGAAGTGTATCCAGTCATCTTGAAGAATCCAGCACTTGCATACATAATTGGGTAATCATTTTTAGTTGCATCAGATACTACAAATGTCTGCTGAAATGTGGATAATGCATTCTTTAAATCCTCCGATACTCTTGGAAACCCTCTTTCTTTCCCTGTATACTATTTTTCATTAAATCCATGATCATTTGACATTATAAACAATTTTTTTTGCAAGATTATCGATTAAATCTTAACCTGTTCCGTCATCAGATAAATCACCGGAGGTCCGAACAGAATTACCGGAATCCCTTCTTGAATTCTCCACTCTGTTACCATTCTCATCTCCTGAAGTTCTCACTTTAACCCCTTGAAGTTTACCCGTTTCTTCATCAGTTTTCAGTACGAGTCCCCACTCCGCAGCCCTTTGAGCAGCATCACCAACTTCTCCGGTGGACGGAGATTTCAGTGGCGGCGAGGTTTTGCTTTCATGGTCGTTGAATAACTCCTCTATAGTCTTGGAAGTAACCGGAGGCGACAGGTGATGCGCTGGTTGTGGCGGCGGCAGGGGAGTGGCTACAGGCTCTTTGAGAGCCATCCATGATGTGATTCCTTCAGCATTCGTTCTTCCGGGTTTAGAGCCAAATAATTTAGGTTCCGGTTCCTGTTCCGGTTCGGGATTCTCCGTCCAACTCTGCCAAGTGGGCTGAGGTCGGTAGACGGGATTCGCCGGCCGGGAAGGTAGAGAAGAATAGGTCGATGGATTGAAAACTTCGAGGGAGCCGCGGGAATCCCTCGGCAGGGCTGGCAAGTGAGGCGCTGGTTTTTGCTCGTTGGATTCCATATCTGCAGGATCATATGATCATGAGTCTGTTTGAGAATTTATTGGTTAGATTAGTAGGATTGAGTGCAGTGAAGATGATCAGATTAGTTTTTTGTATCCATTGTGCTTCAGTTTAATGCAAGATGGACTGTATTGTGTGGGTATCATTGAAGCCTTTATTAGTTGTAGGATGTTGATGTTTCTGAATATTTTTTTATATAATTAAAGTTTTCTAAAGGGGTATGAATTCATATTATTTGATTTGCACTATTTTTTCTAGACCCAACACCATAGTTTTATTAAAACAAATAGATTTCCTATGACATGATTTTACGGGATATTTGATGCTATTCCAAGGGTGGTGCGTTTTCCATCATGCATTGAGAATATTCCAAATGAAATATTTTCAATGTATGGTAAGATCTACACTAAGGACGACCATTACATATCAAAGTAACCGATTTTAACATCTAACGAACTATATGACAGATAGTTTTCAATGGTGGGACAGATGCTTGAGAAGGGCAAGACTTGTGGTGTTGACAATGATGTTTTGGTTATTGTCTTGAAGGTTAACATGATAACATGGAAAAGTGGGGGACTTCACATGTTGATATTAGACAAATTTTTGTCCATTTGTGGAATCTACACTCTACACTGGACCAGAAGTTTTCTGACCTCACATTTGTAAGGGCAGCTTGGTCAAAGATAATTTGAAGAGGCTAGAATCTCACTATGAACTAGGAACATCAAATTTAATGGAGGGTGGATCCAGTTTTTGTACATTACACAAAATCTCAGCCTCAATTGTGGATAGTTCATTAATTAAAGCTATTGCTGTCCAAAATCCCACCCTCATTTTGTGGGTAATTAATTAATTAAAGCTATTGACTGTACAAGACAATGACATAAGATACGTTTTAGATTGTTTATTTAAACTATTTCTATGTTATTTTCGTTTAAAATTGGAAAAAAATTGTTTCTAAACAAAAGAATTGAGTGTTTGATATTAAAAAGACAGTTAATGAACTTCAATTTATTATAAATTGATATCATCCAGTTAAAGCAGCCAAAAAAATCCCATGACTTTTTTTATCTCATTCTGTTTTTACATGTTTTTTTTCAAAAACATTTTTTCAAAAACAATTGCAAAAGCAATAAAATCAAATGTCCAAAAAATCTGTAATTTTTTTTATCCAAGAAGCGGCATATAAACAATTTTTCAAAAGAAACCCAAAATACTTCAATAGTAAGAGATTTTTATAAAAAAGAAAATTTATTTTGTGAGACTACTAGCATGTTTATTTTCCAGTGGACAAGACGTAATTGAATAAGAATGAGCTTGATAAATATATAATGGTTCATCTAAACAAAACACATTATGAGCTTAATAAATAATTACCTCAACCAAATTACAACTGTGCTTGCCTGCTGCACTTGATTTGTTTGAAGTTATAGAAGGAAGATGATGGAATTAAAGGTGGGATTTTTTTCAAGATGATAGATTGGGTTCGAATATAAAAGGAGGCCACACTTTTAATGGCGATGGGAGAGAGAGAGAGAGAGAGAGAGAGAGAGAGAGAGAGAGAGAGAGAGAGAGAGAGAGAGAGAATAATTGTTGAAAAGGGTTAGGCATCCCATGCTTCATTTCACGTGTCTTTACACTGATCCCTATACTCTCTACAATACAATAAATACCCCATCATTGAAACAACAAAAGTTTTACCCCTAGGATGTGATATTGGTAAAATTGCGGGAAATTTTTGTATGGATCGGGTCCTGCCATATATCAACATATATAAATTTGTATCTATATGCATGTATATGTCTGTATATATGCGCGTTAGTAATATGATAGCATCCAGTCGATACAAGAAGTTCCTATAAATTGCTATGATAAATGTGCATATACATTTTTAAAAATGAGAATAAAGAGATTAATTGATGAAATGGTTGGTGAGATTTTAAAGTTCAGCTGATGGTGCAGATTATAATATGTGTTCGAAGATTGCGATTAGATCTGATTTTATAATAAATAAATAAATGTGTTTTAAGAGACTATTAAGTAGTCAACCATGCTGACTTGTAGCTACGTCACATACAGCATATGTGTGGGCGGATGTGAATATGTAAGTGCGTCATTCAAAATATTTGAGTGCATGTGCATCTTAATTCATTTATTTGACTAACTTAAATCATTCTTATTGTTTACAATAAGAAGTTCTTAATAAAATAGGTCTTTGCAACTTTATCATTCTTAAAAAGTATTAAAATTAGATCATATTGTAGGATCTAACGTTGCAGCTTTGCAAAAAGTTAGCCAAGCCAGTGGTAACAGTGCATTTCAAATCTTTTATTCGACCGCTCTATTAATAGTGATAATTTTCCATTTCCGAAAAATATATTTTAGAGAATGAAAATGAAATAAGACCAAACATTACATCTGGATTTCAACATATTTAGTAGTAATATGAATTTATTAAGAATGATTTATATTATTTTTGGAGAATATATTATTGCCTTGTGGATGACTAATATAAACAATTAAATTAACTCAATAAAAATAAAAGTTATATCTATGAAGTTCATTCCATTAAATTTCATACCAGTAAACTCATGATATGAAAATTATTATTTTCTCTCTCTAAAGATGTTACAAAATCACATATTTTGACATACTTATTTTTATCAAATATTTTAATCTTTCATATATTATTATGTATTGTCATGAAGTGATTACAAAATAGTGTGTACTGTGTATCTAGTTAATATCTACGAATTTTCATACCAATCCAAAGCGGCTGGAACTATGAAAATTCACCTCAACCCAAAAAGTCAAAGAATTAAGAATGTTTAACAATAAATCGCGACCTTGCGAAACCTACATCGAGACTTAAACAGATTAAAATCGTGCGCTGTAACCTTTAAATTCACGACTTAGTAAAATTTAGTGTGTCTTAAAGCGTGACACACTCACTCAACGCGTCAGATCGCGACGCTAATGGGGGTAGAATGATTATGCGGCTTAGCCTCGTGATATAAAGAAGTGTATCTGTATTTTAACAAGTAAATCGTAAATTATAAAAAAAATGGTCTCACTAAACATTATTTTTTGTAATAGTAGTTTCAAATTTTAGGATTAATCAAATATAGTCACACGAAAATTATATTTTTAACAAAAGTGATACCACATAACCTGTTTTAACAGATATAGGCGATGAAATTTTTTTTTTTTTTGAAAAAAAAAAATGGTCTCAATATCAATTTTCCGTTTTAAAAAAATGAACACTTGCATTCAAGAACAAAACTCCATATACTGACATATGTCAGTTTTGTTTGTTTTTCAAGAAAAATTGGTTTTGAGACCATTTCTGTTAAAAAAATTCGTGGGTATATATTTGTTTAGTACTAAAAGTTTGAGATTATTAGTGCAAATGACACTATTTAGTGAGACAATTCTTATAGTTTATCAAGAAGTTGATGTATCCCACAAATATCTTGGTTCAACCCGTCTATTTAGTAGGTTGTATTATCCAACCCATTTTGATAGCTTATGACCTAATCTAATTTGACAGCTCTAATTATATACGTATATATATGCAAAATTATTATTAGAATTTTATTTTTAACTCAGACTCTACGATCCCACCGAACCGCAAACATAGCATGCTATGGCGAGGTGGATGAGATATGGGGTGGGACTCAAACACACGTTTGTTTCTGAGGGTACTATTTGCCCATTGGAATCACTGACAAAACATGTTAGTTTGTATGAGCTTTTTCCCAACATAGATTACTATTTTTAATACACAAAGATAACGTTGGAAATTATATATTGTCTAAATTATTGATATACGACGAGAGGGGATTTTGTACGTGTGCAGATACTTTTCACTTAGATCGAATACCCAATTTATCCGATAATTATTCTTGCTATCCAAATCCTAATTACTTCCTAGGTTTTTTCTAGTCGTATAACTTTTGTTATAATGATGGTTAACACGATTTTAGAATCATACACAAAATTTAGGAACTATTCATTTACAAGATAGTACTAATGGTGAAATTCTTACATGCATCGGCTCCCGACCACAACCGATCGAAAATGGCAATTCGGGACAAATTGGGTATCGAGTTAATACCTGATTCCCAAGCCGAGTATTTCAGGTCGGTAATCGGGTATTGTTTGGACTCTGATCAAGTTTTATTATTATTATTTTTTAAAAATTAAATAAAAAAGGAAAAAAACTATAAACTGGGGTATCCGATACACGAAATATCGGGTGCCAGTCAATTTGGGGTTAGGAATCGGTTAGTTCTTAGATATACCCTAATTTCGGGTATCCAACCTGAACTACTTGAACCCTGAAATACCCAACTCGATTTCAGCCTTACATACACAGCATTGTGCATTCATGGTTTTTTATTTTAATACTAATAAAAAAATGAAATATTAAAGAAGTACTGGTTAGACTGAGTTCACGTGAGTCCTGACCAGAGTGTCAATCTATGTGGATTTGGCACTTTTTGGTCCTTAATTGTTGATTAGAGCTTTTAATGCCAATTTAATTAAACAAAAATTGCACTGACAGATTAACCCTGTATTATATTTAACTAGACATAAATGGTAAATTAAAAAATAAAATGATTTCGTCTATATACTTTGACTTGGACCAAGACCCGACGAATCCAAAAAGATTCCAATTCGTACTTAAATTATATATATTATTGTAAAACGTAATAATAATTAAATATAGCTTTGAAGCAGTCATTGGGAAAATTAACTCGTTAATTACATCCGTGATTTACTATAAATTATACGTAAAAAACAATTTTGGAGAAATTGATAATAATAAAAGAGTTGGTAGGTCCATTTCACGTGAGGGAGTCTATCTTATCTATATGTCCCGTCATGCATTATCCACGTATATTACTTCAATAAAATATTTGTATGCACTCGCTTTGAACTATGTTTACGCATCAACTCAATATTAAAATACAATATATTTTAAATAAAAATATTTATAAATTAACATATCAATATTTTAAACGAGTCATATTTTATTGTTCCATAAGTTGAACTGGATACATACAAATATTTTCCATGTTACTGCTGTCTTTTGTTGTCTTAAAATACAATAATGAAATCAACCATGTGAAATTCTTACATGTATCGGGTCTGAACCCTACATATGTACAAATATAAAGAGAATGAATTAAACCAGATATGTAGGTTAATAAAACCAATGTAAACTCATTTCATTTGTGTGTGTTAGTCCATGCACGAGGCTCGTACTCGTTGTATACAAAAATTTCCAAATGTACTTAAATAATAATAATAATAATAATAAATTCCTTTGAACATACAACCTAATAGTTATTGTTAATTTCACTTTTGGACATCATAATAAATTACCTTTTTCTTCATTTTAAAATGATTAATTTTTAAAAATTTTACTAGTCGATTTTAAGGATTTGGAAATTTAACTGAAAAGAGGATCGAGTACATTTTAGAAAAATAACTTTTTTTAAATTTATTATATAATTAAATTTTTAAATTTGGAAAAATATAAATATCCATACTTGCTATTTCAATGCTGTTTCTGTACTAATTTTTTTACTTTAAAGGTTAATAAAAAATGAATCATGCAACTCAAATGATTTTTATCTTGGACGAATTTAAAATTTAGGTTTTGAAGACAAAAAAATAATAATATAAAAAAATAAGGAGAAAAAATTCTTATTGAAATTATTAATTTATAAATAAAGGACTCTTGAATTCCACAAATGTAAGCCAATTAATCATACAAAGGTTAATGTCATTATTTATACAAAATATTTGTTTTGAGTTGGGCATCAGTGACACATTTACAACCCTCTAATGTGTTTCTTTTTTAAACTAATTTTATGAATGGTTTTGATTTTATTGGTTAATTAGTTCATGCAATTGTTGTTGGAAATTTGAGAAAGATTATATATTTCTCAACATCACAATATATTATATACGTTCTTTTATATATACACATTATATATGAAGGGACATTCGAAACTGCCCTTACGGCTTACGGTATTACCCTGACTCCATATCAATGATCCCAATTTATTTTGGATCATGTAGTCTATATTACACTGACGAAATCTAGAAATAGAATAAATTTGGTCTCTTTTGATGTGCCAAGTATACACTAATCAAAATATAGGGTTTTTTAACAAAAACCACAAATAAATAATTAATTTTCAAAATAACCCCAAATATAATTTATTACACAAATAACCTTAGCCATCAACTTACCAACTCTCAAAGTTGATCACGCCAACTTAGTTGGCGTGTCCACTTGGACACGCCAACTTTCTTTCTTTTTTTCCTTTCCTTTTTTTAAAATAAAAAATAAATTTAAAATAAATAAAATAAAAATATATACAAGTCCAATATCTGTATTGACTGATATATTATTTTATATGTTTTTTTCTCTGTAAAATAAGTTATGTTGCACGGATCCAGTTAAAATGGTGCTGTTGGTTGCAGATTTCCTAATTCTTGGTTTTATTGAATAAAAATATAAATATTTTGAATAAAAATATAAAAGTTGGCTGGTCGATCGTGCCGGAAAATGCTTTTATGGTGATTTATATATTTTCAAAGTTGGCCACGCCAACTCAGTTGGCGGCTACGGTTATTTATGTAATAAATTATATTTTAGGTTATTTTGAGAATTAATTATTTATTTGGGATTATTTTGTTAAAAAAACCCCAAAATATACCCACCACCTCACATGGATTTCTCTAATTACCAAACACAAACATTTCCTTGAAAAGTTTATCTTTACTATTTCATAATTTAAGCCTAATGTAAAATACTAGGGTTTAGAATTTAATATCGCTATATAAGATGCCAATGTTATATTATATTTTAAGTTAATTTTTGTAAAAAATTAATTGAAAGTTGTTTAATTATGTATGCATGATCAAGTTGAGGCGCGATTGAGTGATTATTTTGACTTTTACGAAGAGTTTCAATTGTTTGTGTTGTCCACCATTATAATAATATGCCTGCATTAGTGTGTCGTGCCACCATTTCTATATTTATTTATCTTTTTTTATTATGGATGAGGGGAAATGCTATCTCGAATCCGAGACAAATTTTTAAATTGGGAACCATGATGCAACTGGGCTACAGGCCAGTGGCTCACCATTTCTATAATTACCCGCTCTTCCTGAAGAGCACTACCCTTAAATGCGTCATCAGTGGTACTATCCTTAAAGGCATCATCAAACAAACCACTATTTCAATGTTGACTGATGCATTGAATGATCAATATAAAACAAATT